>JABACO010000011.1:8811408-9068669 GCA_013339895.1 Ephydatia muelleri | reverse complement strand
AGAGGGGAACTCCTTAATGGAGGGAGCTGGAGTGAGAGAATGTATGAGAGGGAGGGAGGAGGGGAGGAAGGTGGGAGGGACGGGGGAGGGAGAGAATGTATGAATGAGGGAGGGAGGGAAGGTGGGAGGGGGAGGGAGAGAATGTATGACAGGGAGCTATTTTATAAAGTTCAAGTATGTCAGCTTATGTATGATAGCTTGGGCCCATCATGCAATGATTAGTGGCAAAAGAAAAGAAGATATAATAAATTTAATAGCCTTAACTGTGGTGTGAGGCAGGATTACAGGGAATAGAGAGGGAGGAGGGGTGACGGGAGGGATGAGGGGGAAGGGAGGGAGGAGGGAGAGGGAGGGGAGGGAGGGAATGGAGAGGGAGGAGGGGGAGGGAGGGAGGAAGGAGGAAGAAGGGGGAGGACTAATGCCTTACAAGTCTTGGGTATGTTAAGGTATGTGTCTTCTATATTGTCTTGTGTGCTAGAGATTGCCTGGGCACTCGGCATGGCTTGGGGACTTGCCATCACAGGTGGAGGAGGTTCACGTCTGTAAGCAGAAAACAAAGCATGATGCTCCACCCACGATGCTCCACCCCCATGATGCTCCACCCCCATGATGCTCCACATACATGATGCCCACACACAAAAACATCACATAGCGAGTAGACACTAGTGATGAAATACACTCACATGTAAAATTCATTGGTTCGCATCATGTACACACTCACTACAGGTCACACCTACTACACTCACTACAGACCACACACCCACTCTACACCCACTACAGACCACACCCACTCTACACTCACTACAGACCACACCCACTCTACACCCACTACAGACCACACCCACTCTACACTCACTACAGATCACACTCACTCTACACTCACATAGACCACACCCACTCGCCTTACTTCTTATTTGCCACAACAGCATAGGTGGTGTCAGCAACTGTATTGGGTCTGGGGAGGAGGGAGGGACTGACTGCATGTGAAGCTATCAAACAAAACAACAATGTGTACATGTTGTGTGGTGTGTGTGTGGTGTGTGTGTGGTGTGTATGTGTGTGTCCATGTGTGTGTATGTGTGGTATGTGTGTGTGTGGTATGTGTGTGGTATGTGTGTGTGTGGTATGTGTGTGTATGTGTGTGTGTGGTGTGTATGTGGTGTGTATGTGTGTGTGTATGTATGGTGTGTGTGGTGTGTGTGTGTGTGTATTTATGGTGTGTGTGTGTGTGTGTGTGTATGTATGGTGTGTGTGGTGTGTGTGTGTGTGTATTTATGGTGTGTGTGTGTGTGATGTATGGTGTGTGTGTATGTATGGTGTGTGTGTGTGTGTGTGTGTCTGTGTTCTTTACTTCTTGTCCACTGTCTCATAGGTCACAGCCCCAGGTTTAGCAGCATAGGGTCTGAGTAAGAATTAAGTGTATTCATGATGGGCATTGGACTTTTTTAAAAAGTCTATATTTAATCCCATGAACAACATACTAATTACCAATATGCACATTCATGAGGTTTCATGTGATGTGTCATGTGTTGGGACTTACTTCTCATCCATATCATAGGGTGCCTCTGATTTAGCAGCCACACCTCCTGTACGCCTGAGGGAGGTAGTAAACTGTATGCACTAACGACATGTGCCCCACCTACCTCATGAGAATTATCACTATGACAACGATGATGATAATCAACACCAACACCACCAGTGCTCCAATGATGCCTCCAATTATAGCCCCAGTGGAGGAGGAGGAGGTGGTAGTGGGTGGCAGCATGAATGTTGCATTCACGAATGCTGAGGTACCAGCTGTGTACAAATGGTTTATAAAGAGAGAGGTGTTTACATGTTGTTTAAATGCATGCATCACATACTTCACTGCAATTTCACAAGAATGATCTATTTAGTGATGTTGCCAGGCAATTGTTAAGATGGTGGCAAGGGTAAAAATATATAAATTATATGTGGAGTTATTAAGTCAACCCTGCGCTCTAGTCCAAACTTAATCAGTCAATTAGTTTGTAATTACATGCTCAGCTATCATACACATGCCATTAGTCTATAGTAGATAAGCTTTGCAACCTTCCCTCCTTTTACAAGATCCATAAGAGAGCGCCATCTACCCCGTCATGAGGGGAAACTTTCATGACACAGTTCTAGGATAACATAAGTACATTGCCACAGAGAAGGTTAGGACCTCACAGAGGACCTCAGCTGCTTATAGAGGTTATTTTAGTTGCCATGACAATATAGATTCAAGCAATGACAATATAGCAATGTAGGCATTTCATACCACTTAGAGATGGCAGATATGTGCCCACAGCTATGACAGAGATGTTGTACTGAACCCCAACTTGAAGGTTGGTTAGGACATAAGAGGTAGAATTGGTTGAACCTCCACTTGTACTTGGGCCTCCATTAGCCACATAGTAGATATCATATCTGGTCACTGGACCACCTGAGGTTGGTGCAGTCCAAGAGACACTGACAGATGTGAGACCAGACTGCACAGCAGTGACACCAGTGGGTGGGCCAGGAGGAGCTGTATAGAGGTACATGTCTATAGGTACAAGACACCCTTCATAGGCACTACTTACCTTGTACAGTGAGGGATGAGGTAGTGGACCTTGGATTGAGAGTAAACCCTCCACACACTGGTGAGCAGGTAGTGGTGACAGTGCATGTGTACATCCCATATGCTCTCCCAGTCAGAGTCAGGATGTTGGTGTAAGTCGATGTTGGTCGAACTGTCACTATCTGAGAGGAAGTGTTACTTACTGGACTTCCATTAGTGGTCCACAGCACATCTGTAGGAGGAGAACTAGTGCTGGTGCAGGTCAACTGGAACACTGGTGGATCAACATTTGTAGGTGTCAACAGCTGAAACTGGACACCTCCTGTGATGTTAGGACCATCTGTGGGAGAGTCAACACTTCCATAACACATGTGATGTACTTTACTCTCTACTTACAAGTGGCTGCTACAGAGAAAGCATAGTTTGTACCATTTGTTGTAGCCAGACTGACATTTGCTGCTAGTGTGAGATCACTGTACATTCCAACACAGAGTGTGATGGTGGCATTGGTACAACATTGAACACCATGTGGGAAGACAAGAGGAGCTCCACGATACAGCTCTACTCCTCCTGACACATTTCGTTGACCCAAACCTCCACGAGGGAGTGTAACATTTACCATGTCTGGCATTGCTAGGGGAAACAGGACTCCACTTGGTTCATACCACTGTCCACCTGTAATTCCCTGGCACACCAGAGGATACAGTGTTGCATTTGATGCACTCACTCTCTGTAGAACTACTGAGAGGGACACCAGGCTGTTGTTTCTGACCACTTGTCCATTTAAGGTGATGCTCTGGCCTGCATGTGTATGGTTATGAAGAATTGCTGCCATAACACCATATGAAAAGTGTAAAATCATTTCCATGGTGTGCATTACAACTAGCTTCAGTCATACATGCAGTGCAGGGTGTGGGTCCCTCCCACAATGGGATTGGTGGGTCTGTTTGGTGAACACCGTACGTGTAGTCTAGCATTGTGCACCAATAAAATTCCTACTGTGTTTGGTCAAGGTGAAGGTTTAATTGTACTAGCTGAGATGTGCAAGTGTAAGGCAGATCAAAGTGTCATCTCTCTCCTCAGCACAATAAAGGGCATTTAAGCCTCCACTGGATAATACACAATGCCATTAACAGTTTCCGGCTCATCTCGACAGGGTGGATTGTGTGCTGGCTCTAATAAAGAGTTAGACATATTGTAGCTCCTCTACAATGCTTTGGGGATGCAGACTGTGTTGAATATGTCTTCCTTTCTGTTTTTACCTTATTACCATTTAACCAGCTCTTAAACTACAGAGTAACTTAGAAGCTTTGGATGTCCACACTTTCCAAGATTAATCTATTGTAAGAAGTTCTACTAATTCTACTAATGGTTTGGTTTGGTACAGATACAAGCCACCAACTCTTCCATTGTACCTACAGTGCTCTAGATCACAGGTTACACAGTGTTACAAATAGCAATATTTTCTCAAAGGTATCACCGTTGCTTACCAGGATTATTAGTACAGCTGTTCCCATCACTAAACCATAATTTGGTACGCAACCAGCTAAGCCAGCAACGCAAAGCCAACACGTGCATGATGTATACCTATGCCTCGTCCACGACCTCGGCGTGATGCGAAGTGTGAGGAGTTTCTTTTAATAACAACGGTAGGTTTGCAAGAACACAAATCAAGTATACCCACTCGGTAATGAAATGAAATTCGAGTTTGTAAGGCGGCGCCACCCAGTCGTGCAAACAGACACATTTAGTGAAATTGCACACATATGCCCGACTTGAAGCATTAAAGCTAATTGGACGTACCTGAGGATAGATGTGGAAGAACACAAAGAACAGCGTATGCGAGCACGTACATGTACATGGTTCCTCCCATCACACTATTAATAATGGCGTGATCACGTGCACCACATACGTGCACGTAAAGGGCTTCGCTTTTTTGCTTGGGAAGCCATAGATAGTTGGTGTTAGCAGCTATATATTATCTATGATAATAGTATAGGACGTTGGTACCTTCTCAGCGCAGACAGCTTATGAACATTAGATTTCGTGATTCCAGTTACAGTAATTTCGTTCCCAACTTAATTGTCCAGGATACAATTTAATAAACCAATGCAACCATGCAACCATAAGTAGTTTATGTTCACAAACGTTCAGTCTACAAAATGGATATCTTTGTGGTGCTAAATTACAGCTCAAAAGTAAATAATATTTTGGTTTGAGGGGGGGTCCTTCTACCCTAAAACCCTAAATCTCTACCTCTATTTGCTTGTAATCTGATATCCTACAAACACCTGGCCTTTCATGTCACTCACACACCCTACTTAGAAATGCTTGTGTTATTGTTTGTTCCTGGCATTGTGGCTGAGGGATTGTTCTATGGCTTGCTAGTATTCCTCTTATCTGATCTCAGTGTGTGTAAAGATGCATAAACAGTGGAAGGTGGAGGGGGAGGGATTACCACTAAGACATGGTCAGGTCATAAAAATAAAGCCTTCCTCCTCCTTCCCCATTCCCTCTCCCTCCACCAGTTGGCTCCTCCCCATTCCCACCTCCTGTAATGGACTAGCTCCATGCTGTTTCCCCTCCACAGACCCCTCCCCATGAGTCTAGTGTGGGTACAGTCCTGGGGATGCAGTCATCCAAAGGTCATGGGGGCAGGTGAGGGGGAAGGAAGGAAGGGGGAGGGGGGAACAATTGATTAAACACCGATTATGGGGGAATTAGTTTCATTCACAGTACTGTGTTCAAATGCAAACAAACAAGTGAATAGAAGTGATTTGGATGTGCAAAAAGCAACAAGACAAAGTACACTTCTGTAGGATGGTACGAGACTTCTGTAGGATGGTACAAGACAAAGTACACTTCTGTAAGGTGGTACGAGACAAGGTACACTTCAGTAGGGTGCATGGTACAAGACAAAGTACACTTCTGTAGGATGGTACGAGACAAGGTACACTTCTGTAGGATGGTACAAGACAAAGTACACTTCAGTAGGGTGCATGGTACAAGACAAAGTACACTTCTGTAGGATGTACGAGACAAGGTACACTTCAGTAGGGTGCATGGTACAAGACAAAGTACACTTCTGTAGGATGGTACGAGACAAGGTACACTTCTGTAGGATGGTACAAGACAAAGTACACTTCAGTAGGGTGCATGGTACAAGACAAAGTACACTTCTGTAGGATGGTACGAGACAAGGTACACTTCTGTAGGATGGTACAAGACAAAGTACACTTCAGTAGGGTGCATGGTACAAGACAAAGTACACTTCTGTAGGATGTACGAGACAAGGTACACTTCAGTAGGGTGCATGGTACAAGACAAAGTACACTTCTGTAGGATGGTACAAGACAAAGTACACTTCTGTAGGATGTACGAGACAAAGTACACTTCAGTAGGGTGCATGGTACAAGACAAAGTACACTTCTGTAGGATGGTACAAGACAAAGTACACTTCTGTAGGATGTACGAGACAAAGTACACTTCAGTAGGGTGCATGGTACAAGACAAAGTACACTACTGTAGGATGTACGAGACAAGGTACACTTCAGTAGGGTGCATGGTACAAGACAAAGTACACTTCTGTAGGATGGTACAAGACAAAGTACACTTCTGTAGGATGTACGAGACAAAGTACACTTCAGTAGGGTGCATGGTACAAGACAAAGTACACTTCTGTAGGATGGTACAAGACAAAGTACACTTCTGTAGGATGTACGAGACAAAGTACACTTCAGTAGGGTGCATGGTACAAGACAAAGTACACTTCTGTAGGATGGTACAAGACAAAGTACACTTCAGTAGGGTGCATGGTACAAGACAAAGTACACTTCTGTAGGATGTACGAGACAAGGTACACTTCAGTAGGGTGCATGGTACAAGACAAAGTACACTTCTGTAGGATGGTACAAGACAAAGTACACTTCTGTAGGATGTACGAGACAAAGTACACTTCAGTAGGGTGCATGGTACAAGACAAAGTACACTTCTGTAGGATGGTACAAGACAAAGTACACTTCTGTAGGATGGTACAAGACAAAGTACACTTCTGTAGGATGTACGAGACAAAGTACACTTCAGTAGGGTGCATGGTACAAGACAAAGTACACTTCTGTAGGATGGTACAAGACAAAGTACACTTCTGTAGGATGGTACAAGACAAAGTACACTTCTGTAGGATGGTACAAGACAAAGTACACTTCTGTAGTGTGGTACAAGACAAGGTACACTTCTGTAGGATGGTACAAGACAAAGTACACTTCTGTAGTGTGGTACAAGGAAACAAACCCTAAACGTTGCAAAAACATTGCATATGTGAGTCTCGTTTTTCTCTCCTTGCCTTCCCCAACTCAATGAAATGAAATGGAGACATGTTCCTAGCAACCAGCCTAAGGCAATTGGAGATATGTTTCAGGCCACTCCACTGGACTTACTAGGGACCCATCATCAGCCAGGTCTTGTTAATACTTGCTTATCAAGCAAAAAATGTTGATACCTGACCTGTGTCATTTGTGTTTCAGGGTTTTCTGATCAAAGGGAAGACATAGTAATGCATGCTTTAGAGTGTCATCTTCTACAACACCATTCCTGAGACCAAGAGGCCTTCATGTCACTCCATGACATGATGTGGCGAGTGTGTGAAGAGGACCTACATGTTTACGGCCACTTCATGTACTGTCATGTACTGCCACCTTCATGTACTGCCACCTTCATGTACTGCCACCTTCATGTACTGCCACCTTCATGTACTGTCACCCTCATGTACTGCCACCCTCATGTACTGCCACCTTCATGTACTGCCACCTTCATGTACTGCCACCCTCATGTACTGCCACCTTCATGTACTGCCACCTTCATGTACTGCCACCCTCATGTACTGCCACCTTCTCATGTACTGCCACCTTCATGTACTGTCACCTTCATGTATTGCCACCTTCATGTACTACCATCTTCATGTACTGCCACCCTCATGTACTGCCACCTTCATGTACTACCATCTTCATGTACTGCCACCTTCATGTACTGCCACCTTCATGTACTGCCACCTTCATGTACTGCCACCTTCATGTACTGCCACCCTCATGTACTGCCACCTTCATGTACTGCCATCTTCATGTATTGCCACCTTCATGTACTGCCACCTTCATGTACTGCCACCTTCATGTACTGCCACCTTCTCATGTACTGGCCACCCTCATGTACTGCCACCCTCATGTACTGCCACCCTCATTACTGCCACCTTCTCATGTACTGCCACCTTCATGTACTGCCACCTTCATGTACTGTCACCTTCATGTACTGCCACCTTCATGTACTGTCACCCTCATGTACTGCCACCCTCATGTACTGCCACCTTCATGTACTGCCACCTTCATGTACTGCCACCTTCATGTACTGCCACCTTCATGTACTGCCACCTTCATGTACTGCCACCTTCTCATGTACTGCCACCTTCATGTACTGCCACCTTCATGTACTGCACCCTCATGTACTGCCACCTTCTCATGTACTGCCACCTTCATGTATGCCACCTTCATGTACTGCCATCTTCATGTATTGCCACCCTCATGTACTGCCACCTTCATGTACTGCCACCTTCATGTACTGCCACCTTCATGTACTGCCACCTTCATGTACTGCCACCCTCATGTACTGCCACCTTCATGTACTGCCACCTTCATGTACTGCCACCTTCATGTACTGCCACCTTCATGTACTGCCACCCTCATGTACTGCCACCTTCTCATGTACTGCCACCTTCATGTACTGCCACCTTCATGTACTGCCACCTTCATGTACTGCCACCTTCATGTACTGTCACCCTCATGTACTGCCACCCTCATGTACTGCCACCTTCATGTACTGCCACCTTCATGTACTGCCACCCTCATGTACTGCCACCTTCATGTACTGCCACCTTCATGTACTGCCACCCTCATGTACTGCCATCTTCTCATGTACTGCCAACTTCATGTACTGCCACCTCATGTACTGCCACCTTCTCATGTACTGCCACCTTCATGTACTGCCACCTTCATGTACTGTCACCTTCATGTACTGCCACCTTCATGTACTGTCACCTTCATGTATCATGTACTGCCACCTTCTCATGTACTGCCACCCTCATGTACTGCCACCCTCATGTACTGCCACCTTCTCATGTACTGCCACCTTCTTGTACTGCCTCCTTCATGTACTGCCACCTTCATGTACTGCCACCCTCATGTACTGCCACCTTCATGTATGCCACCTTCATGTACTGCCACCTCATGTACTGCCACCTTCATGTACTGCCACCTTCATGTACTGCCACCTTCATGTACTGCCACCTCATGTACTGCCACCTTCATGTACTGCCACCTTCATGTACTGCCACCTTCATGTACTGCCACCTCATGTACTGCCACCTCATGTACTGCCACCTTCTCATGTACTGCCACCTTCATGTACTGCCCTCATGTACTGCCACCTCATGTACTGCCACCTTCTCATGTACTGCCACCTTCATGTACTGCCACCTTCATGTATGCCATCTTCATGTACTGCCATCATGTACTGCACCTTCATGTACTGCCACCTTCATGTACTGCCACCTTCATGTACTGCCACCTCATGTACTGCCACCTCATGTACTGCCACCTTCATGTACTGCCACCTTCATGTACTGCCACCTTCTCATGTACTGCCACCTTCATGTACTGCCACCTTCATGTACTGCCACCCTCATGTACTGCCACCTTCTCATGTACTGCCACCTTCATGTACTGCCACCTTCATGTACTGCCATCTTCATGTATTGCCACCCTCATGTACTGCCACCTTCATGTACTGCACCTTCATGTACTGCCACCTTCATGTACTGCCACCTTCATGTACTGCCACCCTCATGTACTGCCACCTTCATGTACTGCCACCTTCATGTACTGCCACCTTCATGTACTGCCACCTTCATGTACTGCCACCCTCATGTACTGCCACCTTCTCATGTACTGCCACCTTCATGTACTGCCACCTTCATGTACTGCCACCTTCATGTACTGCCACCTTCATGTACTGTCACCTCATGTACTGCCACCCTCATGTACTGCCACCTTCATGTACTGCCACCTTCATGTACTGCCACCCTCATGTACTGCCACCTTCATGTACTGCCACCTTCATGTACTGCCACCCTCATGTACTGCCATCTTCTCATGTACTGCCAACTTCATGTACTGCCACCCTCATGTACTGCCACCTTCTCATGTACTGCCACCTTCATGTACTGCCACCTTCATGTACTGTCACCTTCATGTACTGCCACCTTCATGTACTGTCACCTTCATGTATCATGTACTGCCACCTTCTCATGTACTGCCACCCTCATGTACTGCCACCCTCATGTACTGCCACCTTCTCATGTACTGCCACCTTCTTGTACTGCCTTCATGTACTGCCACCTTCATGTACTGCCACCCTCATGTACTGCCACCTTCATGTACTGCCACCTTCATGTACTGCCACCCTCATGTACTGCCACCTTCATGTACTGCCACCTTCATGTACTGCCACCCTCATGTACTGCCACCGTCATGTACTGCCACCTTCATGTACTGCCACCTTCATGTACTGCCACCTTCATGTACTGCCACCCTCATGTACTGCCACCCTCATGTACTGCCACCTTCTCATGTACTGCCACCTTCTTGTACTGCCTCCTTCATGTACTGCCACCTTCATGTACTGCCACCTTCTCATGTACTGCCACCTTCATGTACTGCCACCTTCATGTACTGCCATCTTCATGTATTGCCACCCTCATGTACTGCCACCTTCATGTACTGCCACCTTCATGTACTGCCACCTTCATGTACTGCCACCCTCATGTACTGCCACCTTCATGTACTGCCACCCTCATGTACTGCCACCTTCATGTACTGCCACCTTCATGTACTGCCACCTTCATGTACTGCACCTTCATGTACTGCCACCTTCATGTACTGCCACCTTCATGTACTGCCACCTTCATGTACTGCCACCTTTCATGTACTGCCACCTTCATGTACTGCCACCTTCATGTACTGCCATCTTCATGTATTGCCACCCTCATGTACTGCCACCTTCATGTACTGCCACCTTCATGTACTGCCACCTTCATGTACTGCCACCTTCATGTACTGCCACCCTCATGTACTGCCACCTTCATGTACTGCCATCTTCATGTACTGCCACCTTCATGTACTGCCACCTTCATGTACTGCCACCTTCATGTATTGCCACCCTCATGTACTGCCACCTTCATGTACTGCCATCTTCATGTACTGCCACCTTCATGTACTGCCACCTTCATGTACTGCCACCTTCATGTACTGCCACCTTCATGTACTGCCACCCTCATGTACTGCCACCTTCTCATGTACTGCCACCTTCATGTACTGCCACCTTCATGTACTGCCACCTTCATGTACTGCCACCTTCATGTACTGCCACCTTCATGTACTGTCACCTTCATGTACTGCCACCTTCTCATGTACTGCCACCTTCATGTACTGCCACCTTCATGTACTGCCACCCTCATGTACTGCCACCTTCATGTACTGCCACCTTCATGTACTGCCACCTTCATGTACTGTCACCTTCATGTACTGCCACCTTCATGTACTGCCACCCTCATGTACTGCCACCTTCATGTACTGCCACCCTCATGTACTGCCTCCTTCATGTACTGCCACCTTCTCATGTACTGCCACCTTCATGTACTGCCACCTTCATGTACTGCCACCTCATGTACTGCCACCTTCATGTACTGTCACCTTCATGTACTGCCACCTTCTCATGTACTGCCACCTTCATGTACTGCCACCCTCATGTACTGCCACCTTCATGTACTACCACCATCATGTACTGCCACCTTCATGTACTGCCACCTTCTCATGTACTGCCACCTTCATGTACTGCCACCTTCATGTACTGCCACCCTCTTTCACCTTCATGTACTGCCACCTTTCTAATGTACTGCCACCTTCCGTACTGCCACCTTCATGTACTGCCACCTTCTCATGTACTGCCACCTTCTCTGTACTGACACTCATGTCATGCCCCCTTCATGTACTGCCACCCTTCATGTACTGCCACCCTCAGTACTGGCCACCTTATGTATGCCAACTTCATGTACTGCACTTCTCATGTACTGCCACCTTAATGTACTGCCACCTTCATGTACTGCCACCCTCATGTTAATGCCACCTTCATGTACTGCCACCTTCATGTACTGCCACCTTCATCTACTGCCACCCCTTCATGTAACTGCCACCTTCATGTACTTGCCACCTTCATGGTACTGCCACCCCCATGTACTGCCACCTTTCATGTACTGCCACCTTCATGTACTGCCACTCCCCATGTACTGCTGCCAACCTTCATGGACTGCCACCTTCATGTACAGAGTACACAAAGTACTTGAGCATCAACTTTGTAATATTTTATCTGGATTGCTGTAAAAATTTATGATCTCAACAAGTATGCTTTTCTCTTGTCAGCATAGATATTTGATTTGAGATCAAGCATGTTTGTACATAGCAATTCATGTATATAATGTCTTAAAAAAAACGTTTAGTTTGTTAAATCAAATATTTATTTATTTATAATTATAAAATAATCATTATTAAAAAACAAACATTAAGTACATTAGTTATAAAATAAACATGAATAAAGATGTGCAGTTAAACAAAATAGTCTTTCATCTGGCCTGAGCTCAAAGAGCCCATGAACAACACAGCATTTCCTCATTGGACAGCCACTGAGAAGGAAGGGGTGTGCCCTGCTCTCTTTTAAGGTGATGGCCTAGAACTTTAGAGTCTCTCTTCCAGAACTCCAGAAGTTTTTATGGCTACAGGTGTGACATTTACCATCTGCTCTGGTAAGGCCTGATGGTTCGAAACATGGTGGGATATGATAAGGTCCTGTGATTGATGTTCAATTCAGCATGTCAATGATGACCTACACCTTTACAACAACTAAGGTCATAATTATTTTTGCACGTATTGTATTTTTATTATTATTTCATTAATAATAATATATTAGATAATATAGTAAGCAAAGAACACAGGACAGTTCATAGGGGCTAAATCCTACTAAGGATGGCCGATGCCATTGATCTCACATTATTATTATTTATTTATTTATTCTTCAGTGTTATAGTCGAAACAAGTACACACTTAGTTTAAAAAGAGCTGGTTGAATCATAGTTTCTACATGTATTGTCTGCACTCATGTGCGTTTAAGACCAATGAGAACTTTGATGCTCTTGAATACACAGGCTTTGAAATCAATTTTATGTTCCAAATCTGTTATCTAATAATGGTGCCATTATTATCTGTAATGTGTGTTGAAGCCAAACGTACCTGTTGAAGTGACGTATCAGTGCTTGTTCTTTTATGCATGGAATTCAACTCACTGCTCCAACTGGTCCTCATTCCAAGGTGCAGATCTGCCCAAGTCGAGGTTTGCAGTGGCTTTGGGCATGACAAACGCAACACCAAACCACCAGATGTTTTGGTCCCTAACTGGTCTCTTGGAAAGCCATCTTACCATTACCTCACCGCTAAACCCTTCTATTTTGTCTGAAGTGGGAGTGACGGCAGGGTCTGCAGCATTAGTGGCAGAGTGTCGCAAGCATGATTTGAATGACCCAAAGTACTCCGAGTTGGGCTGGATATGCACACCACTAGCAGTGGAGACCTATGGCTGCTGGGGTGCTGAGGCCAGAGAAACACTAGCAGTGGAGACCTATGGCTGCTGGGGTGCTGAGGCCAGAGAAACACTATCACGTTTTGCCACTCGTCTGGCCATACCCATGAGGTGCACCAAGTCCCAGGCCACTGCTTCCATTTATGGCAGACTCAACCTCACTTTGGTGAGGTCCTGTGCAAGAGCTCTGCTGTCAAGAGCTGGACCTTCACTGGTTGACAGTATTTTACTTCTTAGTTGTTACTTGTGTGTTATGTTTGATAACACAGGTAGTCAAAATATCTGTGATGTTCGATAATTGCTGCCAATTGTTGTGCATTCTTAAATGATTGTCTTGCTTTACTAACTAATTGGTTAAAAAGAGCAAAACAGTGCACATATATTACCATCCACCTCCCACCTCACCATCACCACTTCATCACACACCACACCACCAACCTCATCACACACCATCCCCCCTCCTCATCCCCCTCATCATCCCCACACCAGCCTCACCTCATCACACATCATCCCCCCTCATCCACATCATACCCACCTCATCATCCACACGCCATCCCACCTCATCACACACCATCCCACCTTACCATACCCATCACCAATCATAACACACCATCCCACCTCATCCACACCATACCTACCTCATCACACACCATCCGCCACCTCATCACATCACACACACCACCACCCATCACACATCATCCCCACTCATCACACATCATCCCCACCTCATCACACATCATCCTACCTCATCACACATCATCCCCACCTCATCATCCACACACCATCCCACCTCATCACACACCATCCCCACCTCATCACACATCATCACACACCATCCCCACCTCATCACACACCATCCCCACCTCATCACACACCATCCCCACCTCATCACACACCATTCCAGAATTAATACTCATTTCACCAGAATAGATCCACCACTCAAGGCAGGAATGTGTCTCACATTTCTTGATCGTGCAGCATTCTCACTACATTGGTTGTGTGGTGCTTTTGGCCTTAAGTGGAGTAAATGTGATCCATTAGCACAGATACATGTATTAGCTGTGTGTATGTGTGTTCCTAAAAGGTTATGTGGATAAAGTGAAAGATGTGATGTTGTGCATGTATCTAAGTGGATGATGGAGGCCATATTAAGAGACTAGTGGATTTGTTTATTAGGAACTGTTTATTCTTAGCTCTGGTTATCAAGGACGTCGCTAAGGGCATAACCCGATCCGCTGCGGCTGCAAACGCCCATGTGCGGAAACTGCAAACCATTATACGTGATCTCTTGGTTGACCGTTCGGATGTGTTATTTACATATACACTTAGAGCTCGCGTCTGGATTTCAGGCACAGTATACCGTATAACACCTACAGTTTTTTAGATTCGCCACGTGTTCTCAAACGCAGTCGACGTCGGAAGTGTGTGACAAAATTGTTTCATTGGTTCTACGATGAAGATAAGGAAGTACCACTCTACAACGAGATTTTTCAGTATCTGAAACACGGCGAGTATCGGTTGGATGCTAGTAAATCGGAAAAGCGGGCGATTCGCAGAAGAGCACACAGTTTTGTGATGAAGGAAGGCTTGCTCTATCTCAAAAGCAATACGGCCAACATGAGAGAAAAGCAATGGATTGTGAATAAAGAGGATGAAGTGAAGGTGATCTTATCTTGCCACGATGGGAAGCTAGGTGAGTTTTACTAGACTCCTCCTTAATTCTTGTGATATTCAACTAAGGTGGTGGTCATTTTGGACATGACAAGACTCTACGAAAGATTTGTTCACGGTTCTATTGGCGCGATATGACAAAGCGCATAAAAGAATATCTAAGTACTTGTGAAGTCTGCCAAAGATCAACCCAAAACTGCACATAGAGGTTCCAGTTCTACATCCATATGCTGTAAAAGCTGAAGTCTGGCATCAAGTAGGAATTGACCTCGTAGGTCCACTTACGCTCACAAAAAGAGGAAATAGGTATGTCAGTGGAAAAGCTGCATGTGGATAGTGATACAGTGCACACCACACCTTCATGCTGTGGTGTAAGGGACATACCTCCACACTATCCCTTCTCCTCCACACTATCCCTCCTCCACACTATTCCTCCACCCCACTATCCCTCCTCCCCACTATCCCTCCTCCACACTATCCCTCCTCCCCACTATCCCTCCTCCACGGGATAGTGTGGAGGAGAGATAGTGTGGAGGAGGAATAGTGTGGAGGAGGAGGGATAGTGTGGAGGAGAGGGATAGTGTGGGGAGGGATAGTGTGGAGGAGATAGTTGTGGAGGGATATTGTGAGGAGGACTCGTGTGGCGGGCGGGCTCGTGTGGGCGGGGCTCTGTGGCGGCGGCGTGGTGGAGCGGGCTCGTGTGGCGGCGGGGGCTCCGTGTGCGGCGGCTCGTGTGGCGGCGGGGTTGTGTGTCGTCGGGCTCGTTGTGGGGCGGGCTCTGTGTGGCGGTCTTCGTGTGCGGCGGCGGCTCTTGTGGCGGCGGGCCCGTTGGCGGCGGCTCGTGTGGCGGCGGGCTCGTGTGCGGCGCGCTCGTGTGGCGGCGGGCTCGTGTTGCTGCGGCGGCGGCTCGTGTGGCGGCGGGCTCGTGTGGCGGCGGCGGGCTCGTGTGGCGGCGGCGGGCTGTGTGGCGGCGGCGGGCTCGTGTGGCGGCGGCGGGCTCTGTGTCGGCGGCTGTCGTTGTGGCGGCGGCGGCGGTCTCTTGTGTGCGGCGGCTTGTGTGCCGCGGCTTGTTTTTCGGCGGGGCGGGCAGCGTGTGAGAGGAACGAGGGATGTGTGTACGGAGGAGGGATAGTAGTGGAAGGGGGATAGTGTGGAGGAGGAGGGAATATCCCTCCTCTCCTCCTCTCACTATCCCTCCTCCTCCACACTATCCCTTTTCTCCTCCTCCGAGCATGCAGACATATTACATCTGACAAATCATGCTTGAAAAATATTCCCAAGTATTTTATTTGATGATAAAATTTTTTTTTTTTTTTTTGAGTGGTTTTCATGGACATTGAGTACAGATGAAGTGATAAATAAGAACATACGATGGTTTTTCTAAAGATATTCCGGTACCCCCATTTCTTTGTATGTTTGTGTGGTATGTTTTGTGCAATTACTTTTTATAGAAGGTGCAAAGTTCAATGGAAAAAAAATGGCCCCTTGTATCCAGGAGATATAATAATAGCCATATTGGATAAATAGGCATTGCAGGCAGCTTACCACAGTGAGCACTGCTCCAGGCTTTGACTGTCTGGAACATATCCATCACTCCTACTGTCTTACATTGCTGGGTTACTATGGTGATGGCACAGAACATACCATGCCAGTTGTGAATCAAAGTTAAGTAGTTGTAGCATGGGATGATGAGGATCATGTAAGTTGAGCAGCCTGTTTGGCCTTGAGTGGTAGGCTTTGCTGGTGAACAGATCTTAGAGAATAAGCCACCGCTTCATGGAACTCAGCAGAATACGCCATCGCTCGATCAGACTAGTATTTACGAAAAGGTGTACAAACAAAATTCACAACAGTTAACGATTACCAAGTTTCTTGGTGATGGGTATGCGCGTTAAGACCTTAATTGTCAGGCCCCAACTTTAAATAAAAATAGGGCCTGGGTACGAGTCTAGGTTGCGGCATGAACGTTTACATATATGTAGATACTTTAGAGAATCTATGATAAGGCACATTCATCCGCGAATTAGACAAATGTCAGCGTTCTTAGTCCGAATGCCCAAGATTACTGCCCCCTCCCTCCTCCCTCTTCCCTCTGGTTCCTGTGCCTATAAGTGGTCTTCGAGGCTACACCAGATCAACAACAGATCACTTTAATGGCCAAGCTTTGACTATGTTTCATCCACTGTGAAAAATCTCCCCACATTTTGATTGAAGAAACTATTGATCAGGGTACATTTGCATCGAAACATGCCAGGCGAATAAGACTACATTATACTCATGCATTGGTGGCTCTATACATCTCAATCTTGCTGTGGTATTTAGATTTGTGTTTTGGAAAGACTTTCAGACTTCAAAAGTTCTATGAATTAATACAGGTGCAATCTCGCAATTCCCAAATTATAATCCCTCTCGTTCTATTTCTCAATCACTTACAACTTCTTCATGAGAAATTCTACCAATTGACTTTTGCTGACTACCAATGTGGTAAATGCTACACCCACATATAGCAAATTATCGTCTCAAGTGACCTTTGTATTTGTATATTTCTTTGCCTCAGGCAATACTTTCTCAGCATCAAAAATGCTAAGCTTGCGAAGCTCCTTAGGTGACCCTGATGGGGGAGCAACAGGCTCCTAAGTGGTGCCCCTCTCACCCCCACACCAATTAATGCTCTCAGTAGTAGACAGGTAACTATCATCAATAACAATTTTATTTTCCTATGTACTCTTTATGCGATTAATTTAACTCTACACTCAACTTGCACATTAATTAGCTCTAGACATTCTAAACGTGCCATGTAAATGAATTTCTGCAAGCCACTATACCAATTATGACATTCATGGCTATTCACCAGCCAGCAATCGGGGAAAGATGCCATTGCTCACTTTCACAAATGTAACAGATTTGGCTGCTATTTTTTTTCAATGTCACATTATGAAATAGTTTTATAATCTCCATATGGTCTACTGCACTGCTTATGTCATAACCACACACAGATTATTACCTGGAATGGACAAGTGGTCAGAAACAACAGCCTGGTGTCCCTCTCACTAGTTCTGCAGAGAGTGAGTGCATCAAATTTCACACAGCATCCTCTGGTGTGCCAGGGAATTACAGGTGGACAGTGGTATGAACCAAGTGGAGTCCTGTTTCCCCTAGCAATGCCAGATAGGGTGTGTAACCGGTTATCAAGTTATTCGGGTTATTCGGATATTCGCAAAAACCTATCCGTTCGAATAGCAATTTAGCATTACTCGGAAAAATCGATTAGTGAATTTTATCTATTCGAAATAACCGGTTTATGTTTCTCCATTTGGAGGTACTTAGGTATTCGTCGTCAGCATCGACTATTCGAATACCGTTTTATACTAATATCCGGATATGATTTTCAACAGAATATTTCATAATTAGAGTTATATATAAAAACATACGTCACTGTTGTTATACATACAGAAGCAATTTATAATTCGATAGGTATTGAGTAAATAGATAGTAATATAATATTTAATGCGCATCAATTGGGGATACAAAATATACAGCGTGTACTAACTCAATGCTTTTATCATCGTCTTCAAGTAACGAAGTTCATTAGTATATGCCACGAGTTGTGTTTATACGTAGTAGCAATACATTTATGTAGTACTAGTATTGCATTGTTTTATTGTACAGTGGTACATATCTGAGTATTGCGCTAGCGAGTGAAATAGAATGTCAGACTTCTTACCCACTTCAAGTAAGTATGCGCGCTCTGTTTGCGTATATGTAGGAATTGGAGAGCATTACCATTACGCAATTATACTAATGGATATGCATTTATAGCGAGAACGTGAATGGAATGTTGAGGGATGATTGTAAGTGGAGTACGTTATTGTACGTGATGTGGGGTGAGTTTTTAATGGTGATGTCTGGTCTCAGTGGATGGTTAGGTTTACATTACTATTGATATGTACAAGTACAGGTCTGGTAAAGACAAACAATTTATTAAACTCTATATGACAAACACATGCTACTGCAGACCTTTGTGTCTCTGTGTTTTCAACTGACATGCATAGCTCTAGTTTGGTGCGAGACCAGGTGGATTTCTGTGCAGACATAAATTATCTTCTCAGTGTGCACTCCACAAGCACCATAACCTGAATAACCTAGGTATTCGGCAGGAAATTTGGCTAAACCTATTCGGGAAAATCGATTTTGTTTTTTAAACTATTCGGAAAAATCGATTTTCATATCCACGTAAACCTGACAAATCGATTAGTGTTTTAAAAGTATTCGGAAAAATCGATTTTCATTATGCAGGGGAGGTTACACACCCTAATGCCAGACATGGTAAATGTTACACTCCCTCGTGGAGGTTTGGGTCAACGAAATGTGTCAGGAGTAGAGCTGTATCGTGGAACTCCTGATGTCTTCACACATGGTGTTGAATGTTGTACCAATACCACCATCACACTCTGTGTTGGAATGTACACTGATCTCACACTAGCAGCATCAGTCAATCTGGCTACATCAAATGGTTACAACTATGCTCTCTCAGTAGCAGCCACTTGTAAGTAGAGAGGAAAGTACATCACATGTGTTATGGAAGTGTTGACTCTCCCACAGATGGTTCTAACATCACAGGAGGTGTCCAGTTTCAGCTGTTGACACCTACAAATGTTGATCCACCAGTGTTCCAGTTGACCTGCACCAGCACTAGTTCTCCTACAGATGTGCTGTGGACCACTAATGGAAGTCCAGTGAGTAATACTTCCTCTCAGATAGTGACAGATCAACCAACATCTACTTACAATAACACCCTGACTGTGACTGGGAGAGCATATGGGATGTACACATGCACTGTCACCACTACCTGCTCACTAGTGTGTGGAGGGTTTACTCTCAATCCAAGGTCTACTACCTCATCCCTCACTGTACAAGGTAAGTAGTGCCTATGAAGGGTGTCTTGTACCTATAGATCTATACAGCTCCTCCTGGCCCACCTGTTGGATTATATAGATTTTGACACAGACGTAGCTCACAGATCTAATCACACGAAAATCAGAAGCGCATTAAATTGAACAAAGTTATTAACACTACTATTAATAATTAAGTACATAACTGAACTAAGTTCACTATAACAACACTCCCACTTGAACCAGGTTCAGTTGAGATTATCATTGTAAGCCAATACTTGAACATAGACTCTCAAAGCGCACCTTTGACAATGGCTTAGTAAGAAAATCAGCTAACATTTTTTCAGATGGACAGTAGATGATCTGTACCTCAGCCTTTTCAACACACTGACGAACAAAGTGGTACTTTACATCAATATGTTTTGATCTCTTAAAGTTGACTGGATTTTTGCTCATTGCAATGGCTGCTTGGTTATCTTCGAATATGGTTAATGGCTCATCAATGTAGAGTCCAAGTTCATTAAGAAGTCTGCACAGCCAGACAGCTTGTTTGGCAGCAGACCACAGGGCAACATATTCAGCCTCTGCTGTTGACTGTGCAACAATACTTTGTTTCTGACTTAACCAACAAATTGGCCCTCCATTCATAATAAAGATGTTTCCAGTTGTAGAGTGTCGATTATCAATATCATTTGCCCAATCAGCATCAGAATATCCCACACAATGAAGTTCCTCTGATGCTGAATACAGTATTCCTAAGTCAAGAGTCCCTTTAATATAACGCATTATCCGTTTGACAGCTGCGAGATGGGATTCGTTTGGACAGCTATTAAATTTTGAAGCTACTCCCACTGCAAAAGAGATATCTGGACGAGTTGCAATTGCTAAATACAAAAGACTTCCAACCATAGATTGATACTCTTTTGGGTCCACTGATTTGCTAAAACCATCGTTCTTTTCCAATAACTCAGTGATTGGAGTTGACACTGGCTTACAATCTCCCATCCCAAATTTGTTCAGCAGACTCTTTATAAAGTATTTTTGGTGAAGTCGAATAGTATGTTCCCTCTGCTCTACATGAATACCCAGTATGTAATGAAGAGATCCTAAATCTTTCATTTTGAAACGAACTGAGAGAGAGTGCTTTAGTTTAGCCATTTCTTCATCAGTGTTGGTAAGAAGAATAATATCATCCACATAGACAGCTAGCACTGTAATTGAATTATCTTCATTTGACTTGAAAAAGACACATGGGTCAGCCATACTCTGTATAAAGCTACTTGAAATGAGAAAGTCAGTGAGTTCACGGTTCCAACATCGAGGTGCTTGTTTTAACCCATATAGTGAACGCTTGAGTTTACAGACAAGATGATCTTTTCCTGATTGTATGAATCCTTCTGGTTGATTCATATAAATTTCTTCATCAAGGTGACCATTTAGAAAGGCAGTCACTACGTCCATCTGATGTACCTTCATTCCCTTTTTCACAGCAAATGCCAACAATAAACGAATTGAATCAAGACGAACCACAGGAGAGAAAGTTTCTGAGTAGTCAATACCACTTTTCTGTGAAAATCCTCTCACAACAAGCCTTCCTTTGTATCGATGTATGTTACCATTCTCATCTCGTTTTACTTTGAATACCCATTTGCATGAAATTGTTTTTCTTCCCTCTGGTAAAGGAACCAATTCCCACGTATCATTTTCCATTAAGGAATTGTACTCAGTTTGAGCAGCTTCCACCAATGATCAGAATCTGATGTTTCCATTGCTTCTTGAAGGGTTGTTGGTTCATAAATATCCATCAAAGAGAAAGCAAAATGATGAGCAACATTAGAAAAGTCTCCAAATTCATCTGTGAACCTAATTGGAGGAATTCCAGCAGTTGAACGTGTTGTTTTTCTTAATGGAGCTGACGGAGGTGGTATTGTGACTGGTTGTTCTTCTTGTTCAGATTGGTCCATTTCCTTCTGTTCTGAACCAGGATTGACATCTTCTTGAACTTTCTCAGTTTTATCTATTTTTTCTTCAAATTCATGAAGATCAAAAGAAGACACCTTATCAAATTCATTCTCATTGAAGATGACATCTTTCAGAACAATGCATCGCCTTTTTTCTGAATCCCAAAGTCGATACCCTTTCTGGTTGTCTGCATAACCCACGAAACGTAGTTTCCATGCTTTCTTGTCAAATTTCTGACGCTTATCATCAGGAACATGTGCAAAGGCCATGCATCCAAAAACTCTAAGATGTGAGACATCAGCTGCTTCACCAAAACACCGAAAGTATGGTGTCTCTCCTGTTGCTGATGTGATTAATCGATTTCTGATGTAAACGGCTGTATTGATTGCTTCTGCCCAAAATCCTTTACTTAGTTCAGCATGAAACAACATTGCTCTACCTGATTCACACAAGGTTCGATTCATCCTTTCTGCTACTCCATTTTGTTCAGGTGTATCTCTAACTGTCATCTCATGATGAATTCCTTTCAATTTAAGGAAGTCTTTAAACTCTTTGCTGATATATTCTCCCCCCTCCATCTGTTCGTAAGATTTGTATCTGTGACTCCCACTGATTTGACACTTCTGCTTCAAACTCCTTGAATTTTTCCATTGTTTCACTCTTTTTCCTCAAGAAATAAACTTTAACCCATCTGGAGAAATCATCAATAAAGGTAACAAAGTATTTCCACCAATACTCTCCTGAATGAATCAGTTGTCCTGGATACTTAGAGTAGATTTTATCCATAAACTTGTTTGATTGACGACACATTTTTGATTCCACACACCCAACACAGAACTTCAACGAATCCTTGTCAGATATTTCTACACCATGCAATTGATTCCTTTTAATTGCTTGACGAAGTTGATATTCATTTACATAACCCAATCGCTGATGCCACAGATTTAAATCAGTTTGAACTTTAGCATTTGAAACTAAAGTTTCTTCAACAGTTCCTGCTTGTTCTTTTGGTATCATAACCTGTCCATCCAAGAAAAAGAGCCGACCTTTTCTTTGTCCCTGACCACATATTTTACCCTTGTGATCAAATATAGTAAACCTTTTCCCTAGAAATCGAACTTCTTTTCCTTTTTCTAGCAGTGTTGAGACAGAAAGGAGACTGCAGGTCAAGTCAGGTACATAAAGAACATCTTTTACAATGAACTCATCTACCCCCTTTTCTAAGTGTGTTTGTATTACAATATCTCCATAGCCAAGTGCTTCAATTGAGTCACCATTAGCCGTTCCAACCTTTTGAACTGTACGGAATATAGTATAGTTGACAAACCAGCTTTTCTCAAATGTCATATGCCTGCTAGCTCCGGAGTCAATGATCCAAACCGATTTCTCAAGTCCTTTTACCAACAATCCTACAACAAACATCTTTCCTGCCTGACTGGATTCAGAGTCACCACCGTCATCATCTTCAACTATCCTGGCTTCTTCAGTCTTGCTCAATTGTCTTCTACCACGTCCTGCTAAGCCACCACGAACTTGGCCTCTGCCTTTTCCTTTACCTCGAGAAGTGCTAAAACTACTTCGTCCATTTCCATAACTGTCTTCTTGCTTTGGCTTCCTACATTCAAATGATTTATGACCTTTCTCTCCACAATTAAAACATTCACCACGGAAGGTACCATGAAAGGCCAAGTCGTCGTCACAATCACCTTCACCTAGATGTTGACGTTTGAGTTCTTCACTTAGAAGAGCTTGCTGAACAAAGCTGAGTGTTAGATCATCCCCACGTGCCATCAATGCTGTCTGAAGTCCATCCCAAGACTTTGGAAGACTGAGTAGCAAAATCATAACCTTTTGCTCTTCTGTGACACCTTGCTCTATGGCTGACAACTTGTCACAAATCTATTTGAATCTCTTTAAGTGATCATTGACTGAATGTCCTTGATTAAGTCGAAAGGTCAGGAATTCACGCATCAACAGCATTTTGCTTGTAAGACCATTCCGCTCAAAACGATCCTTCAATGCTTTCCAAATCTCCCGGGGAGTTTTACAATCTGTAACAAGATGCAACAACGACTGGCTGATAGCCATCACCAAAACCGCCATAGCCTGGTCACTTTGTTCAGCATACCTCGCACGTTGATCCGCAGACGCGTCCGCTGGTAACGTTGCTGAATCCCCATCAACAAAGGCCCACAACTTTTTTTGCCTTCAACACTGTCGAGGTTTGAAATTTCCAGATCGACCAGTTTTCTTCGGTCAGTTTGTCAATTGACCACTTGCTCGACCACTTGTCCTCCATTTGCGCGCAATCGACCCTTTTTCGGCAAAAACACTACCAATTGTTTTAATAGGTCAGTCGCAATAACGCTGGGCCCATAACCTGTTGGATTATATAGATTTTGACACAGACGTAGCTCACAGATCTAATCACACGAAAATCAGAAGCGCATTAAATTGAACAAAGTTATTAACACTACTATTAATAATTAAGTACATAACTGAACTAAGTTCACTATAACAACACCACCCACTGGTGTCACTGCTGTGCAGTCTGGTCCCACATCTGTCAGTGTCTCTTGGACTGCACCAACCTCCGGTGGTCCAGTGACCAGATATGATATCTACTATGTAGCTAATGAAGGCCCAAGTACAAGTGGAGGTTCAACCAATTCTACCTCTTATGACCTAACCAACCTTCAAGTTGGGGTTCAGTACAACATCTCTGTCATAGCTGTAGGCACTTATTTTGGATCTCAGAGTGGTATGAAATACATTGGTCATAAATCTTTATTTTGCTACAACAACTAAATGTATATCTATTACAATAATTGCACACTAATCGCACACTGACCATCAAAAACTATTAGGGAAGAGGAACCCAGTAAACTATTAGGGAGAGGAAAGTGTACAGCCCAGTAAACTATTAGGGGAGAGGAAAGTGTACAGCCCAGTAAACTATTAGGGGAGAGGAAAGTGTACAGCCCAGTAAACTATTAGGGGAGAGGCAAGTGTACAGCCCAGTAAACTATTAGGGGAGAGGCAAGTGTAAAGCCCAGTACAGCCCAGTAAAATGACAATGATTGCCTGCAGCACATGGTTAACTTAAGATCTCCACAAATAATTTATATAATAGCTTTCTACTTAGCTCTTGTCTAGCCACCATGTTAACAATTGCCTCAATATATAAGGCTGGGATTGGATATTTCCAGAGGGCTTTCCTGTTCTCTTTGTCCTAACACAGCATTAGATCTCCTGGGTCACCCATGCTGTTACATGTAAGAAGGGTGGAGATGTGGTCACACGACATAATCGACTTCGAGATGATTTCTGTCACCAGGCCCATCTTGGAGTTCACGTTGAAGTTGGTAGCAACTTGACACCCGATGGTTCTCGATCCTGCCCAGCTGATGTTTTGGTTCGTGATTGGATTACTGGCAGATTTGCTGCCTTTGATTTCACAGTGTCTTCCCCCTCTCTGTTGCCTCACTTAATCAAGCATGCATCACATCAGGCTTTGCAGCTCTATCAGCCGAAACCCGCAAGCACAAGGCTAATGATCCCAAGTGCAGTGAGCTAGGGTGGGTGTGCGTTCCTCTGGCAGTCGAGACATACGGGAATTGGGGGAAGGAGGCTAGGGACACATTTTCCCGTCTAGCAACCCGGCTTGCCATTGGGTCTCCCAGATCAAAGAGTAGCTGTGTGTATGAAGTATATAGCAAGCTTAATCTAACCTTGACCAGATCTATTGTGAGAGCAATAATGGTCCGGACTCTCGTATCTTAATCTATTTTATCTGTAGGTATATACATGTATATTATTATAGGTTTGCATTCTTGTATCTCATGTATTTGTATTTGTGTATTACCTCTAATGTTGTTATTACATGTAAATCTATATATCATTATTATTAATAAAGACAAGATATACAAGACAATACACGAATGGAATAAATGCTCATACAGAATTATTATTATTATTATTTTTTACAATAAATATATATGCAATAACATCTACACACAGACATACAACAAATCAGTAAGATGGTGGCATTAACCTGGCTAGGATTGATGTAGCATTTGCCCTAACCAGTTGTAAGTTAAGGCGGCCATAAATGTCAATGAAGGTTACAGATTTAGGTTTGTTACTCAGGGTGGCAATTCTCGAGGCAAATGTCGAAAACAGCAGTGTAGCTTCTCTTCCCCATGCTCCATAGCTTTCTGCCACTACAGGGATGCAAACCCAACCCAGCTCAGAACACTTAAGGTCGTTTTCATCATGCTTTCGTTCTTCAGTGGTGAGTGTGGCAGCAGTGGCTGTCACTCCCGCTTCCAATAAGGTTTGTGGATTAAGCGGTGATGTGACAGACACATCCAAGGCTGCTGTCTTGCCCATGACCCAGTTGGGAATAAGTATATCAGCTGGGCGGGTCTTGCTGTGGCTGGGGGTAAGGTTGTTGCCAACCTCTACCTGCACTCCAATGTGGGCATGACGACACACTTCCACAATGCAGTCACGAAGTCTGCTGTGCCTGGTGACCACATCTCCTCCACGTTTACATGTGACTGCATGATGGCTGAGATGGTCAAGTACACTTCCTGGGCACAAGGAACACTGGGAACCCCCTGAGGTATCTAAACCAAGCCACCACTTTAAGGCAACCTGGAAAATGGGAGCAGTCAAGTGTAGCCCAAGACCCTCAGAAGGAATGACAGAAAGCCAAGAAGCAGCAAAGGGGGACGAAACTGAAAGTAGGCGAGCCCTATCTGCAACTGATGAACAATTTAGCAGTAGGTTGAATTGGTGTTCATCCAGTTTCTCTGAAAGAGCCTTCTGATGGACAGAACTGGATGAAAGGAGATTTTCAACACTGATGACATCACTTGAGGCAACCAAGCAGTTGAACATATCAATTGCCTGGGACAAGTGTGAAGTGGAATGTGATTCATAACCCGCTGAACAGACTGAAGCACTAAAACCAGCTGGTGAATGAAGAGACAAAGATCGCAAACCAAGACCTCCTTTCCCCAAACTCAATTGAGCCTGCTGCCAAGCATCATTGGACGCATCCACACCTGATACCTGCATCAAAGACAGCAAGAGCATCCTTTATGAGTGAGGTGGGGGTTGCACGAGTTAAATGAACAAGCTTGCAAAATGCACCACAAAGGCGAAGCAAAATGAGGGCAACCTGAAGATCAATCAGGCCAACCTCTTCCAGCTGAGACCACAGACCTGCGACATTTTTGAGGCCCTTTGAAACAAAAGAAGAACAGAATTCTTTATTCCCTATGGGAGCACCAAGAATCACCAAATTTGTATGTATTGCATACATATCTGAACCTGCGGCAATATAGGATTGATTGAGGATTGATGAAATCATTAAAAAAACTTCACTCGCGTCTGGAGGGACAACGGAGAAACGGATCGCGTATCTATTTGTCGCGATGGAACGAGAACCCAAAGATCTACAGTTCTACGTTTGTTCCGTGTCATAAAACGGTGTGCTTTTAGAGAAACAAACGAATTCCTTTTTCTCGTGCCCAGTCCCAAAATAATTCTTGATAATTCTTCTTCTTCTTCTTCCTTAGGAAGGTATAACACGAGCTACAAACGGTTTAGAAGAACGGCAATAGCACCAATATCTTCGGAATTCACCTGGACGGTGCCCCTTAAGGTCATATAGACACCTAGAAAGAGAAGTACCTCATGCGGTAGCAAGTTCTATATAGGATATGAAGTTATTGCACAAGTTTATTGTTGTTTAATGAAGTTATTTTACAGATGCAGTATAAATATTCTGACCTGGCAGTTTAATACTTTGGCTAGTGAAGTTAAATGCCTTCGCGTAATCGAAAGAAGAGATCTAAGCAACGAGCGGAATACCTTCAAAAGCAAGACGATATTTTATCACAAGAAAACAAGGCTAAAGCCCGAGCGCGCTACAAGGCCGATCCCGAAAAGAAGAAGGCCTCTGTACGCGACAGCTACAACGCAGATATAGAATCTAAGCAATCTGCTAAAAGGCAGCGATATCAAGAGGACCTCGAGGAGAACCGTGCTGCTAAAAGGCAGAAATACGAGGACAATTCAGCTGCCATTAATGCATCTGAAAGGAATCGGTATTGGAATGACCCCTGTCCGATTGGCTAAACGTGCTGCCGAGAGGAAGCGGTATCGCAGGGGTCACCGAACTACCACTACCACCCAAAGGTATGTCATGGCATGTTGTATTGCACTAGCATTAAAAAGCTATAGGAAGATGTGCATGCAACATGTGTACAGCACGCATGTAAGGGAAGGGATCTGCACAAAACCATTCACTTCACATGTAAAACATGCATGGTGACCCAACTGTTGTGTACTGTCCTTTGTGACCTGTCTATTGAATATTGGGGTGCCATCCTTAATCTGATGTACAACGGCAGCCTGCAACTGTGTATGAATTTAATTGCATTTGCTATGGGTTGAGCACTGAAAACAGTAGACCTCAATGGTAGGTGTGTAGTGGCAGAGGAGATAGGGGACAGAGATAAGGATACCATGCACCCCTTGAAATAGAAATGTACAAATGAGTGAATGAGGTCTCAAGCTCACTAGTGAAGAAGTAGCATTTGTGTTGAGGACAAAGTCACTGTTCCAAATGTCCATTCATCATTGGAGGGGAGGTCATTCCCATGTAAACATTGTTAACACCTTTTAAATTTGGAGCATGAACAACTTCCTCCATTTTTCAGCACAATGGCACCTTTGGGGTCATGAGTTATGCAGTGAATAGAGATAAATTTGACCAATAGAATTTTAGCACAGCTGGCAACACACACACACACACACACACACACACACACACACACACACACACACACACACACACACACACACACACACAACCACTCCCCCTTATCTGTGGGGTCATGAATATGTAGACCAATTGGTGATGTACCAATGAAATTGGACCAATAGAATTATAGCACAGCCGGCACACATGTAAAGGCTTTTCATGTATAAAAGCGACTCACCTGCCAAATAGTGCACTTTGCTTGCTGAGAACAAAAAAGGTAAAAACTAAATCCTTGCACTTTGTTTCTATACGCTCTGTCAGATGCAGTGCTGCCCCCCTACCGTCCGCCGCCAGTCAGTAGTGGTGCTGCCCCCACCGCCACCAGCAGCAGAGCTACCCTCACCGCCACCAGCAGCAGTGCTGCCCACACCGCCAGCAGCAGGAGCACCACTACAGTATTGGCACCAGTGCCCCCACCACCACTTCGCCTGCTGCCACCCTGGCTGCTGCCACCACCACCCGCATGGCTCCCGTGGCCTGAACCAGGCTGCCGAGGTCAGAGACGAGGCTTGGGGAGAGGAAGAAGACAAGCCAGGGGAACCGTACAGTACATTAAAAAATCATATACTTATAATTTCAATTATTAAAATTTTTAACCTCCCTCCCTTCGAAAATTAAAATGAATTTGTGACAACATTTAAAGACGCGCTACTACGACAGGGGAAAAAACTAATGAAACAAGTAAATAAAAACATTCTCTAACGAGAAAGTTGTTGGTATATAGGATTGACCAATGGTGGTGTAAAAAGCACGGAAACAAAAGTGACAGAAATTTGACTGGAAAATTGAAATAGGCCTATATTTAGCACACTAACGTTACAACAGTACATGCCTGAGTAATGGGCTAAATATTTCAATTTTCCAGTCAAATTTCTGTCACTCTTGTTTCCGTGCTTTTTATACCACCATTGGTCAATCCTATATACCAACAACTTTCTCGTTAGAGAATGTTTTTATTTACTTGTAACATATTTGAACTTTCAATAAAAATACACAAAAACAGTTATGACTGGATGCATCTGGTGAGGATGGCAGTGGCATTGGCTCTCACCAGATGTAAGTTTAGCCTGCTGTAAAGTTCAAATGTAACAGCTGACTTCAGTCTGCAGGTGTGAGTGGCATGTCGGGAAGCCAGCTGGGAAAAGGCTTATTATTTGGAACAGTTCACGTGTATTTGTTGTTATACATGCATATGTATTCTCTAATTCTCTTAACTGTTCGATCATTGCCTGGGAAAATCACAAAATAGAATTCATGTTATTTGTACTTGTGAAATTGCAGTGAAGTATGTGATGCATGCAATTAAACAACATGTAAACACCTCTCTCTTTATAAACCATTTGTACACAACTGTCACCTCAGCATTCGTGAATGCAACATTCATGCCACCCACCACCAGCACCTCCCTCTCCTCCTCCTCCTCCTCCACTGGGGCTATAATAGGAGGTATAATTAGAGGACTGGGGATTTTAATATTGATTATCATCATTGTTGTCATAGTGATAATTCTCATGAGGTAGGTGGGGCAGATGTCATTAGTGCATACAGTTTAACCTTACCCACAGTCGTATAGGAGGTGTAGCTGCTAAATCAGAGGCAGCCTATGATATGGACGAGAAGTAAGTCCCAACACATGACACATCACATGACACATCACATGATACATCACATGACACATCACATGGCACATCACATGACACCAAAAAGAATTTAAAGCCCGATGCACATAACCTGTGCCATTTTACCTCACGCAAAGGAGGTTATCAAAATAGCCTTCTCATTCCATTTACCTCATGTTTTGGTGCATCCATTGAAGCCCCTTTTCCTGCACATGATGATGAAATCACTGATAAACCTGAGGTTGTGAGTCATAAATTAGGCAAGAAAATGTAAACACATACATATAGTGTCACGAGTCCATTGCTAGGCTATTCAGAATAAAGGCCTGCACGCACTAATATTGCATCCACCAACAGAGAGGATGTGACCTACGAAGTAGTGGAATAATTGTAAAACACACACACACACACACACACACACACGCACACACACACACAGGCACACACACACACACACACACAATACAACAATGTCCTGTACGCCATTGCTTGGCATAGAGGATGAGTATTTTAATATAGTTGTTAGTAGATTAATGCAGTTGGACTGTAGGCTGTTAGTGTTGTATCATAGTTTTGGTTGGACTGTAGGTTGTTAGTGTTGTATCAAAGTTTTGGTTGGACTGTAGGTTTTTAGTGTTGTATTCCTTCTTTATAGTGCATATCAATTCATTTAATAAATAAACACACCACAGCAGAATTAGATGTATCCTGGTGGAGACCAGGCGACGAGCATGCATAGGAATTGGGCAACAACCTGACTCGTGACTACAGCAAGTCTCGCCCAGCCAACATCTTGCTACCTAACTGGTTCTTGGGTAAACAGCAGCATTCATGCCTCATTCACCTCACCGCTAAAACCTCTAACCCTTTTTGGAAGCGGGAGTGTTGTCCAAGACTGCTGCTCAGGTCACAGAGGCCTGGCCAATGATCCCAAATGTTTTGAATTTGGGAGGATGTGTGTCTCCAGCTGAATCCTATGGAGCCTGGGGAGGAGAGGCCTCTACCATCATCTCGTCAATCCCCTCGAGACTTGCCACCTCCATGTGCAAGCAAAAGTCTGTGGTGCTCAATGACATATATGGTTGGTTGAATGTTCAACTGGTTTGTGCCAATGCCACAGCTATTCTTGTAAAGAATAGCACCACCAGAGCACCACCAGAGCACCACCAGAGCACCACCGGCATAAAGCACCACCGGCATAAAGCACCACCAGTGTAGAGCACCACCAGTGTAAAGCACCACCAGTGTAGAGCACAACCAGTGTAGAGCACCACCAGTGTAGAGCACCACCAGTGTAGAGCAGCACCACCAGTGTAGAGCACCACCAGTGTAAAGCACTACCAGTGTAGAGCACCACCAGTGTACCACCAGTGTAAAGCACCACCAGTGTAAAGCACCACCAGTGTAGAGCACCACCAGTGTTGAGCACCACCAGTGTAGAGCACCACCAGTGTAGAGCACCACCAGCGTAAAGCACCCCCAGTGTAGAGCACCTCCAGTGTAGAGCACCACCAGAGCACCACCAGTGTAGAGCACCACCAGTGTAGAGACCCACCAGCGTAAAGCACCACCAGTGTAAAGCACCACCAGTGTAAAGCACCACCAGTGTTGAGCACCACCAGTGTAGAGCACCACCAGAGCACCACCAGCGTAAAGCACCCCCAGTGTAGAGCACCTCCAGTGTAGAGCACCACCAGTGTAGAGCACCACCAGTGTAGAGACCCACCAGCGTAAAGCACCACCAGTGTAAAGCACCACCAGTGTAGAGCACCACCAGTGTAAAGCACCACCAGTGTAGAGCACCACCAGTGTAGAGCACCACCAGTGTAGAGCACCACCAGTGTAGAGCACCACCAGTGTAGAGCACCACCAGTGTAGAGCACCACCAGTGTAGAGCACCACCAGTGTAGAGCACTACCAGTGTAGAGCACCTCCAGTGTAAAGCACTACCACCAGTGTAGAGCACCACCAGTGTAGAGCAACACCAGTGTAGAGCAACACCAGTGTAAAACACCACCAGTGTAGAGCACCACCAGTGTAAAGCACCACCAGTGTAGAGCACCACCAGTGTAGAGCACCTCCAGTATAAAACACCACCACCAGTGTAGAGCACCACGCATGTAGAGCACCACGAGTGTAGAGCACCACGAGTGTAGAGCACCACGGGTGTAGAGCACCACCAGTGTAGAGCACCACCAGGGCAGCACCAGTGTGCACCACGAGTGTAGAGCACCACGAGTGTAGAGCACCACGAGTGTAGAGCACCACGAGTGTAGAGCACCACCAGTGTAGAGCACCACGAGTGTAGAGCACCACGAGTGTAGAGCACCACCAGTGTAGAGCACCACCAGTGTAGAGCACCACCAGTGTAGAGCAACACCAGTGTAGAGCACCACCAGTGTAGAGCACCACCAGTGTAAAACACCACCAGTGTAGAGCACCACCAGTGTAAAGCACCACCAGTGTAGAGCACCACCAGTGTAGAGCACCTCCAGTATAAAACACCACCACCAGTGTAGAGCACCACGAGTGTAGAGCACCACGAGTGTAGAGCACCACCAGTGTAGAGCACCACCAGTGTAGAGCACCACGAGTGTAGAGCACCACGAGTGTAGAGCACCACGAGTGTAGAGCACCACGAGTGTAGAGCACCACGGGTGTAAAGCACCACCAGTGTAGAGCACCACCAGGGCAGCACCATTGTGCACCCCGAGTGTAGAGCACCACGAGTGTAGAGCACCACGAGTGTAGAGCACCACGAGTGTAGAGCACCACGAGTGTAGAGCACCACGAGTGTAGAGCACCACGAGTGTAGAGCACCACCAGTGTAGAGCACCACCAGTGTAGAGCACCACCAGTGTAGAGCACCACCTGTGTAGAGTACCACGAGTGTAGAGCACCACCAGTGTAGAGCACCACCAGTGTAGAGCACCACCAGTGTAGAGCACCACCAGTGTAGAGCACCACCAGTGTAGAGCACCACCAGTGTAGAGCACCACCAGTGTAGAGCACCACCAGTGTAGAGCACCACCAGTGTAGAGCACCACCAGAGCACCACCAGTGTAGAGCACCACCAGTGTAGAGCACCACCAGTGTAGAGCACCACCAGTGTAGAGCACCACCAGTGTAAAGCACCACTAGTGGCAATTGTCGGTTTTTATTATTGTGACAATTATAAGAACACCATGCACCACTGGCCCTCCCCTTTGTCATCCACACGACAGAGATGGGGCATGCTGGAGTGTACGAACTGGAGTTGGCCAATGAACTGGGTGTGGACAGATGTCGGGTGTCTCTTGGAGTGTATGGGAGTGAGATAGAGCTGCCTGGGGACTACCAGATGACCGTACCAGCAGTCCCTCTGGCCAAGTTTGGACCCTATGTTGCAAAGAGCCATGAGAAAAATAATGTTGGGTTCACCAACCAGTATAGGGTAAGTGTGTATCACCATGGAAACAGTAGGTTAATACACTTCAATGCTCCAATTAGTCTCTGGAGTCTACTATCAAACGTCCTTCAACGGTGGCTTGAAGAGAGGGGAGGAGACACCAGTGATGACTTCTCTGTCCACAGCCGACCGATATCGTGTGATCCTGAAACAAGAATATCCAGATTACATCAATGCCACCTTGTCAAGGTTGGTGTGATCTAGCTATGCTTTCAATGTGGGATTGGTTGGTGTGTGTATGGTGCTTGTATGGAATTGGACCCTGTTACAGTGGTATTGTGAGGTTGCAAGCCAGCAGCACTAGTGTGTTGCAATGCTCCATTGCTATGTGTGTTGTCATATCTGGCGAGTAAGGATGCCTGGTACTCTGCCTGAATGGCCTGAGTAATTCATCATGGTATGCTATGTGGACGACATGGAATGTCAGTCAGTGGTCATGACATCATGTATGCTTTCTGTAAACAGCATTCAGAGTATGGTGGCATTGTGTATACATCATGCTGTGGATCAGGGAGTACATTTACTTGTATGCCTTATGATGATCTGTGATTGGTCTGCACAAAACACACAGAGCACCCAAATACAGCAGGTGACCCAGTTCCACATCACCAACTGGTCACCTGATGGGGTGTGTACCAACCTTGCTACCATCACTGATGTCATTGAAGAGGTGGACAAGGTGCAGAGAAGGACTGGGAACCAGCCCATCGTGGTACACTGCAGGTACTTCCTTCCCCTGTGCCTTGGATCATGTGAGATCACATGATGCTTCCTCCTCCTGCTTCTTGATCAGTTCAATGAGTACTCAAATTTCCGATGAAAGACCAACTAATATTGAGTGGCCATGAACTGAATTGCTATGATGTTTTCAATGTATGGCATTATAGATGGAACATAGTGTATGTACGTGTGTGTGTGTGTGTGTGTGTGTGTGTGTGTGTGTGTGTGTGTGTGTGTGGACTTTATAAAATTGCTTTTTAGATGAGCAGTAGCATGTAGGTGTGGTGTGAAGGTGTTTCCCTTACACAAGCATTTATAACAACACCCAAACACCAAGGTGTGTTAAGGAAAGCACAAAGTGCCTCTGTAAAGAAACCCCACATTCACCTGAGGAAACCCCCTAACTCCTACTGTGGATTCAATACCATACCAAAATCAGAATAAACACTTTAATATACAAAAACACAAACAACACACAACTGTGTGTACATGACACACATGCACACACTCACTCACACACACACACGCACACACACACACACACATTCACACACACTACAGATGTATGTACAAGCATGTATCACACTTTCACTCCACTCTGGAAGGCCAAAGCCCCACACACAACAGAAACACACAATGTAGTGAGAATGCTGCATGACAGAGAATCGTAAGACGCATTCCAGCCTTGAGTGGGTGGATGGCAGCGGAAGACATATGAGGGTGGGGAGGGGAAGAGACAGCGGTGGATGGCAAGGAGAGGGGCAGGGTGGATGATAAGGGGGGTGGCAGTAGTGCTCTACGCTGGTGGTGCTATCCTTGGAAGAATAGTCGTGGCATTGGCACAAACCAGTTGAACGTTCAACCGACCATAGATGTCATGAGCACCACCAATTTTGGAATTCCAGAGGCAATTTAGACATTACATGTATATGTGTATACTATACTATACTATACTATTGTAACTGCTACTGGAACTAAATGTTGTATTAATAGTACCAAATGACACAAATGAACAAAGGAACAAACACAAGAAACATACAAAGTAATGGCTCAAGCAGGTCTAGCCTGAGACAGCCCAAACAACCTAAAGGTTGGCATACACGGGGCGACTTCCTGCCAACTTGTCGCATGCAACTCGAATGAATATGGGTAAAAGTTCCGTAATTGTTTAGTTTACTGATGGTTTGTGGAACATTCATTTGAGTTGCATGCGACAAATTGGCAGGAAGTCGCCCCGTGTATGCCGGCCTTAAGACAGAGGCTGCATCACCTCTATGCACTGCTATGGACAGACTGCATCAGCTCTATGCACTGCTATGGACAGACTGCATCACCTCTATGCACTGCTATAGACAGACTGCATCACCTCTATGCACTGCTATGGACAGACTGCATCACCTCTATGCACTGCTATGGACAGACTGCATCACCTCTATGCACTGCTATGGACAGACTGCATCACCTCTATGCACTGCTATGGACAGACTGCATCACCTCTGTGCACTGCTATGGACAGACTGCATCACCTATATGCACTGCTATGGACAGACTCTGCCCCTGTCACAAAACAAGTCGGCAGCCCAGCTCCTTAAAAAAAGCTTGAGTACGGGGACCAAACACTTTGGTGGTCTCAATATCAATAGGTAGAGGGATTAGCAGCAAGGTGGCCATATTTAGCAGCTTTCTTGTCTTTGGCATAGGCAGCTATACATCAACAGCCTCAGAAACTGATCTGGTCAGACAGGAGGAGGCAAAAGTATCAGGACATGTTGCATCCCAACACAGCAGCTTGCCACATTTCCAGAGGGGCCCATTGCTGTCAGTTCTTAAGCATGTATAAAGACAATGAAGGTATTCAAGAATAAGATCGCCATGATGGTCATTGTACAAGGCCTGAGGCAGTAGTGAGTGAGAAAATAAAACAAACAACCCATCCCTTGTACACAGGAAAGGGTGCCTGAATGAACCGTAATTCATCGTTGTGTCGGGTCTGGTCATGACTATTTGTTATGCTAGCATATTGAATCCACAGTAGGGTATTCCTCAGGTGAATGTGTGGCTTCTTTACAAATGGCACTCTGCTTTCCTTAACACCTTTACACCACACACACTTCCTCTACATGCCACTGCTCATCTAAAAAGCAATTGATTGTATTGAAAAAGTCACACACACACACATGCACACACTCACACACACAAACACACACGCATGCACATACATAGAACAAATGCACACGCATATTCCATCTATAAAAAAACAATCATTGATAAGGTAAAAAAAACGTTGGTTTATTTCATATTGACTGGTCATTCTTTTTATCGGAAGTTTGAGTACTGATCGAATTGATCAAGAAGCACAACCATGGTCTTGAAGATACTCTGGTATTGGTCCTGGATCCATGGAGACATAATGCAGGTAGCCATGTTGGACGACACATGAGGTATGGCTTACCACAGTGAGCACTGCTCCAGGCTTCTGGGTACGAATAGACTTGACTGTCTGGAACACATCCACCACTCCTTCTGTCTTACACTGCTGGGTTACCATGGTGATGGCACAGAACATACCAGACCTTCCCACTGTGTCACTGGATGGGGAGGAAGAAGCATCATGTGATCTCACATCATCCAAGGCACAGGGGAAGGAGGTACCTGCAGTGTACCATGATGGGCTGGTTCCCAGTCCTTCTCTGCACCTTGTCCACCTCTTCAATGACATCAGTGATGGTAGCAAGGTTGGTACACACCCCATCAGGTGACCAGTTGGTGATGTGGAACTGGGTCACCTGCTGTATTTGGGTGCTCTGTGTTTTGTGCAGACCAATCACAGATCATCATAAGATATGTGCTCCATGTACATCTGTACACAATATGCTTCTCTCAATGCACCAATAGAATTATGCACATACAGAGATACATGTAATTACCAAAGGCCAGGAGCTGTGTGTTTTTATAATTTACTACTGTACTGTGTGGTTGAGTGTCTGGTATGCTTGAAAGAATATACTAGTTCTTCGTGTGATCACTACATTGTCATACTCCATATGATGGTCTCAGCCATTGCAATGATAAAATGACATTTAGAGCACCAAGCATTGCTACACCTACAGATTTGGAGAACTACACAGCACCCACAGATATGGAGACCTACACAACACCCACAGATATGGAGAACTACACAACACCCACAGATATGGAGAACTACACAATACCCACAGATATGGAGACCTACACAACACCCACAGATATGGAGAACTACACAACACCCACAGATATGGAGAACTACACAACACCCACAGATATGGAGAACTACACAACACCCACAGATATGGAGAACTGCACAACACCCACAGATATGGAGAACTGCACAATACCCACAGATATGGAGAACTACACAACACCCACAGATATGGAGAACTACACAACACCCACAGATATGGAGACCTACACAACACCCACAGATATGGAGAACTACACAACACCCACAGATATGGAGAACTACACAACACCCACAGATATGGAGAACCTCACAACACCCACAGATATGGAGAACTACACAACGCCCACAGATATGGAGAACTACACAACACATAGCACATAGCAGTCAAGCCCTAGCCACACCCAGACCCATACAGTATAGTAAAGACTGCTACTGGCTTGGTGTCACTTTAAAAGGGTCCACTTCCATACAGATGTCCACCACATACCAACCAGTCCCACACTTCAAACAATCCATAGCTAGGTCACACCCACCTTGGCAGCTGCAAGGTACAGGGTCCTTATGGTGTAGCCATCACGAGCCTCCTGCTCCCCACTCTCAATGGTGAACTCTCCATAGCTCTCAATGCCTTGGTCCGGCCAGTACTGATGACACACCTCCTGCATACCACCAGGGTAAGAGCAGTCTGGGCACCACCTAATGCTCCACCCACTCACCTTCCCTCCTTCCTCCAGCTGGGATAACATGACAATGGCTCCACATTTCCTGTCACACACCATCTTCCAGAAGTCTCTGCAAGTGGACTTCAAGGGTCCTTGAGCTATGATGAAGGCTTTCTGCTGCTTGTATCCCTATGGTGGATGGAACAGTAGTAACCATGACAACTCCTATCTTTAAATACTTACATTAACAAAGGTGGCATTGATGTAATCTGGATATTCTTGTTTCAGGATCACACGATATCGGTCAGCTGTGGACAGAGAAGTCATCACTAGTGTCTCCTCCCCTCTCTCTCCTACACTACTCACGTGGGAGGTAGTCCATACTTCTGTTCTTCCCCGCCTCCTCCAAGGCAACATCTCTGCGTACTGATTTAGGATCAGGGGACACTTGCTCCAAGACCTGCATGGTTACAGACAACATAATGATTTGCATCATTGGATTGTTACAAGCAAACCTCAAACTGTGACTCTAGTCCAGTTTTATTGGAGGTGGGGTCCTTTGTCTCAAATGTGTTCAGTGATATGTGGATGTTGGAAGCTTGTATCTGTGTGTTCCCACACATCACAGACTCCAGAATGGCATCATGGAGGAATATGTACTGATCCTGTGGCCAAGGAGGTGGGAGGGGCTACTTGAGGATGGGAGGGGGTACAGGAATGAGGCTTACAGGTGTCTGGACCATCTTCATCCTCTGTCGTCTCATCTTCCTGATGGTACCAGCTATGTCCACCAGCCCCTCCTTCTCTATCTGCTCCAGCACTGTGTCTATTGCAATCAGAGTTCCCGTACGTCCCACACCAGCACTGTGGGGTCAAAATGACACCATGACACCCCTCCACACATACACCTTCCCTCCTCCTCCTCCCTCCACTCACCTGCAGTGTACCAGGATAGGTCCTTTGCTTCCATCATGTTGGGACTTGACCTTCCTATGAAAGGCCAGGAGGGAGGTGGCGTACTCTGGTACCCCATGGTCAGGCCAGGCAGTGAAGTGGAACTGGGTCACCTTCCTTACTGCTGACCGTGAGAGCTATAGAGGAAGCATATAGTGTAAGGACTCGGGACTATGGGCATTGACTTTTTCTTCTGAATCATTCCAAATAACTCAATAAAGGGGGGCAGCTTTAAGAGAAAGGCACAAATACTGGTGTCAATACCATACATAAGACTCTGAATGACTACACATACTATGTTACACTCACAGTCACTTCTAATACTCTGATGACATAGTCTGCAAATGAAAATACACAAATGCTGTATTGGAAACCCAATGTAGGTACTGCTATCACATCAGACCATGAGTATGTCAATAGGCTTCAACATGTCAGTTGTCACACTCACAGTCACTTCAAAGACTCTGATGACATAGTCTGCAAAGTCTTTCTGCTCAGTGATGGCTACACTGAACGGTCCATACTTCTGATGGCCTGACTCCGCCCAGTACTGCTGACATTTGACCTTCCCATCCTCCTTGATGTTGGTCACCATGACGATGGTGGACACACCCTCCTGCCACACCAATCTCCACAAGTCCACGACGGTGGATGGAAGAGGACCTTGGAGATGAGAAGATGAACGAGGTAAGAGGCACTCCTTGAAGAAGGTGTGTTACCTTGGGTAGCTATGAACTTCTTTGGCTCAGAGTATCCCTGGTAAGAAGAAACACATCTTTGTAGTTCTCAGAACACACCATCAACCCATGTGCTCACAGCAATGTACGATGCATTGATGTAGCTTTTCTGGCAGTCCTGCTGACCCTCTATTGGAGACAGCTGGATTAGATTCTCATCATCTGGGTGGGGTGCAAGATTCCTCATCCCCAGCCCACACACCAGTTCCCAGACTTACATGGTACTATGTTAGCAAATCTGTTAAGAGACTTATTTTCACTGCTTAAAGCCACCGTTGAAGGACGTTTGGTAGTAGACTCCAGAGACTGATAAAGGGCATGAAAGGGTTAACTCTCCTGTTTCCATGGTGACACAGACTTACCCTATACTGGTTGGTGAATCCAACATTATTTTTCTCATGGCTCTTTGCGACGTAGGGTCCAAACTTGGCCAGAGGGACTGCTGGTACGGTCATCTGGTAGTCCCCAGGCAGCTCTATCTCACTCCCATACACTCCAAGAGACACCCGACGTCTGTCCACACCCAGTTCATTGACCACCTCCAGTTCATACACCCCAGCATGCCCCATCTCTGCCGTGTGGATGACAAGGCTTCCATCCTCCCCAAGCGTGAAGGAGTGGTCTGTGGTCATCTTGGTCCCATTCCAGTACCAGGTGAAGGAGGGTCTTGGGTATCCCGTGACACGCACATTGAAGACCACCTCCTCCCCATCCACCACATCAGAGTCAGAGGGGAACTCCTTAATGGAGGGAGCTGGAGTGAGAGAATGTATGAGAGGGAGGGAGGGAGGGGAGGGAGGGAGGGACAAGGAGAGTGATGGAAGGGAGAGGGAGAGAGAGAGGGATAGGGTCCAGTGTTGTGTGATGGTTATACCCTGGCGTGCTGGCTCTCCAGAAATGGTGGCATATTGTGCCTCTTCTATTTTCCCTGTATCGATGGTGTCCATTTCGGTAGTATGGGAAGTGGTTTTCTTGACCTTCTCATAAGGTGATGTATTTGTCACAGAACTTGTGGTGTCGTGACCTTTGCGCCTTTGTGTGTGTGTGTACCTAGTGTGTGTTGTGTATGTATGTGTATGCATGAGCATGTGTGTATGTGTGTGTTATGTGTGTGTTATGTGTGTGTGTGTGCATGCACATGTGTGTATGTGTGTGTTATGTGTGTGTTATGTGTGTGTGCATGTGTGTGTATGTGTGTGCATGCACATGTGTGTATGTGTGTGTTATGTGTGTGTGCATGTGTGTGTATGTGCATGTATATGTGTATGTGTGTGTTGTGGATGTGTATTTTAGTTAAGTGGTATGTGTTTTATGTTTATGCAACACAGGGTGTGTGCATATGCTCTAAAGGATCCCTGACCTTAAGAGAATCACTATGACAACAACCACTGCAGCTGCAATCAGTACCAACACCACACCTCCAACCACACCTCCAACCAAACCTCCAACCACACCCCCCACAGCTCCTCCAATGGCAGCTCCACCAGCAGCAGAAGTGGGGCTTCCCTCTACATCATGAGGGAACAGTAAGGACTTCATGATGTGAGGATAAGCAATGGATGCCAGCACCTCCTAACCTGTTGCGATGGTACTCCCTGATGAAGAGATGACTCCACTGTACAACTGTCCCGTGATGTTCACCTGGGCAACCACACTGAACTGGTACACACCATTAGGATTGAGGTTGTTGATGTCTCCAGAGGTGGAGGTAGGTGGGAAGGTCTGATTGGTGTACCCACCCGACTGCCTCTTTGAAGTGTTGGGAAGAGAAAGATAATACACTGTGTACCCTGTAAGGATGCCATCTGGAGGGAGCTGGACAGCCAGCCAGGACACTAGGACAGATGTTGTGTTGATGGCTAAGACCTTCACTCCAGTCACCTTGGCTAATGAAGAAGAGGTGGCATCATATGGAGTATGACAATGTAATGACCACACGAAGAACTAGTACATTCTTTCAAGCATACCAGACACTCAACCACACAACACTGTAGTGAGGATAAAGACACACACACACGTGTTCCTGGCCTTTTTGATAATTATCTCTGTATGTTCATAATTCTATTCATGCATTAGAGAAACAAGTACCACATGTACATGTACATAGGTTGCAGGAGCTTTGCAGTAAAGTTCTTGTAGCCCATGTATCCACTGACTGAACACACAGGTGTATAAATATCACTATGGCAACAATGTGATGATCTCTAGTCTCTAGTTTGATAACCACGCCCTACAAGAGAAGTGGAAGAGCTACAAGTGCTAATGAAGATCACTCACGTATATCTGCAGTCCTGGTCTGTACTTGTAGTGGTGTCCCTGGTCCTCTGATGGTGTAAGCAGTGACAGAGAAGGTGTAGGTGGTCCTTGGTACCAGCCCTGTTATTGTCACTGGGGGTGTGGTTGTGTTGTAGGTGTTGACTACTCCATTGGTGGAGTAGGTCACCTGATACATGATGATCACCCCATTGGGGACAGGAGGAGGTTGCCATGTGAGTGTGATGGTTGTGAAGGTCTTGTTGAAGGCTTGGAGTCCAGTCACTGGTCCTGGTGCAGCTGGTGAGGAAGTAAATGAGAAAGATGGAGGCACAAGAAGAACCAGCGCATGGTATCACATGTGCCATACATCAATCTGTATTTTGTACAAAGTACTTGACATACTGCTTTGGTCAGTCACCACAAAGAGAGGAGAACTGTAAGGGCCCATGGCTCCATCACTGTTGACTGCTGACACCTCAATAGAGTAGTTGGTATAGGGAGATAGTCCATTCACAGTCAATGTCCTCCCAGAGGTATTAGCTACTGTCCCTCCCACACCACTGGTCACAGCTCCATAGAGAACCCTGTACTCCAGTATCACACTGTTCTGGTCCTGACAGGGGACTTCCCCCCAACTGATGGTCACGCTAGAGGAGGTCTTGGTCACTTCAGTGAGGTTGTTAGGAGGAGCAGAAGGAGCTGTGGGGAGAGAAGGGAAGGGAGTCAGCCATCTTGTGATGAGGTCATCTGATTCACCTGCTGAGGAGGTGTTGACTAACACACTAGCTGGAGGACTGCTCCCTACACCAATGGAGGCAGTGATGGTGAGGGTGTAGGCACTGAACTCCTGCAGTCCAGTGATGGTGTACTGGGTAGCATTACCAGCAGACGCATTCCCACCACCTCCAGTTCCAGCACATGGTCCCTGGTAGGTGTAGGAGAGGGTGTAGGTGGTACCTATCTCCCCACCAGGCTGTGACCACATGACAGTGATGGATGTGGAGGTGACTGGTGCTATGGTGAGTGAGGGTGGAGATGGGACTGAGGTGGAGTGAGATAGGAGGGAAGGATGGATAACTTTAATAATTATAAAATGAGACTCACTCAAAGTCCTTGTCACATTAGCACTCAGAGATGGCAGAGATGTGCCCACAGCTATGACAGAGATGTTGTACTGAACCCCATCTTGAAGGTTTGTTAGGACATAAGAGGTAGAATTGGTTGAACCTCCACTTGTACTTGGGCCTCCATTAGCCACATAGTAGATATCATATCTGGTCACTGGACTACCTGAGGTTGGTGCAGTCCAAGAGACACTGACAGATGTGGGACCAGACTGCACAGCAGTGACACCAGTGGGTGGGCCAGGAGGAGCTGTATAGAGGTACATGTCTATAGGTACAAGACACCCTTCATAGGCACGACTTACCTTGTACAGTGAGGGATGAGGTAGTGGACCTTGGATTGAGATTAAACCCTCCACACACTGGTGAGCAGGTAGTGGTGACAGTGCATGTGTACATCCCATATGCTCTCCCAGTCACAGTCAGAGTGTTGTTGTAAGTAGATGTTGGTCGATCTGTCACTATCTGAGAGGAAGTATTACTCACTGGACTTCCATTAGTGGTCCACAGCACATCTGTAGGAGGAGAACTAGTGCTGGTGCAGGTCAACTGGAACACTGGTGGATCAACATTTGTAGGTGTCAACAGCTGAAACTGGACACCTCCTGTGATGTTAGGACCATCTGTGGGAGAGTCAAGACTTCCATAACACATGTGATGTACTTTCCTCTCTACTTACAAGTGGCTGCTACAGAGAGACCATAGTTATAACCATTTGATGTAGGCAGATTGACTGATGCTGATTGTGCTAGTGTGAGATCACTGTACATTCCAACACAGAGTGTGATGGTGGTATTGGTACAACATTGAACACCATGTGGGAAGACAGAAGGACTTCCTTTATACAGCTCTACTCCTCCTGACACATTTCGTTGACCCAAACCTCCAGGAGTTGATACAGGGTCAGGTGTTGCTAGGGGAAACAGGACTCCACTTGGTTCATACCACTGTCCAACTGTAATTCCCTGGCACACCAGAGGATACAGTGTTTCATTTGGTGCACTCACTCTCTGCAGAACTGCTGAAAGGGACACCAGACTGTTGTTTCTGACCACTTGTCCATTCCAGGTGATGCTCTGGCCTGCATGTATGCAATATTGCTGTCATAACACACCTCGCCACTGGTGTTAGCGACGGTCCCGTAGATCTTCGGCAATATGATTTGTTCGGTAGAGAAAAAAGCTACCAACTCTTCCATTTGTTACTACCGTATTCTAAAGCTCAGCTTAGCTCAATGCATGCAATGAGCACAGATCAGGTTGCAAAGTGTTACAAGATACTAAACTATGATTGTATTATAATTATAAACTCCGCGATGCATACATGTATGTAGTTTACTATGATCAGAGATAATATTATCTCTGCCAGGATTACTAGTACATAGGTATGCATCATGCACCGCTGAGCACGTTGGCGTTCCGTTGTTGGCTTAGGTAATAGCGTATCAGTGTGATTTAGCGGAGGGTACAATAGTTGATTTCATTGATTTGTAGCCTCGCCCACGACCTCGGCGTGATGCGCAGTGCGGCGGAGTTTCGTTTAGTTGTTATTAACAACGGTAGCTTTGCAAGAACGCAAATCAAGTTGGCCTATACCCACTTAGTAATAAGGTTTGTAACTGGCGACCCGCGTGCAGTCGTGCAGTGCAGAAAACAGGCACATTTCGCGGAATTGCACACATATGCCCGACTTGAATCAGTAATACCAATTGGACGTACCTGAGGATAGATGTGGAAGAACACAAAGAACAGTGTATGCGAGCACGTACATGTACATGGGTTTCTCGGTCGTTATCACGTGCACAACATGTACAATAGTGTTTATACTAATGGAAGCACTAAATAGTGTTTATACTAATGGAAGTACCACATCTAAACAAGGATGCGTCTTAACTATAAATGTCACCTTCATGTACTGCCACCTTCATGTACTGCCACCTTCATGTACTGCCACCTTCATGTACTGCCACCCTCATGTACTGCCACCTTCATGTACTGCCAACTGCCACCCTCATGTACTGCCACCTTCATGTACTGCCACCTTCATGTACTGCCACCTTCATGTACTGCCACCTTCATGTACTGCCACCTTCATGTACTGCCACCTTCATGTACTGCCATCTTCATGTACTGCCACCTTCATGTACTGCCACCCTCATGTGTGTTGCAATTGTCAAGTCACCCTACAACTATCAATTGGTGGAAGCCCCCATTCAGGAGGTACTCTCAATTGTGGGCTCAACTTCTCTTAAAGGATGGCATTGTGTGGAGACATTATACACCTGGGCCAACCTCAGACACAGCAACAGTACCAGTTCTTCCAGTAATGCTCCAGAAAGATGCATTGCAGCAGTGTCATGACTCACCTAAGGCAGGCCATCAAGGTGCACAGAAGACCCTTTACCAACTGAGACGTGACATACTGGATCAACATGGCACAAGATGTGGAGTGTCATTGTAAGGAATGTACGGTTCGCCAGCAGACAAAGCCTACCATGCCTACAAGAGTGCCTGAACTGCTTCATGCCATGCACTGCTGCCAAGCACTTCATTGTATGACGCTGTAGTTACATTCAGCCTTGTTCATCACACAACTTGCATAGGCAATAACATGCCCATTCTGCTGCAGTACTGTACCCAATCCCCCAGCACTAGCATCAGTTTGAAGAACAAAGTGGCTAGCTTGCATGTCAAAGTGTGGGATCCAATACTAATATAGGTGTCTCTGCCAGCGTCCTCTTCAAGCACTTGAAGGACTCATTGCATTCCAGCAGAACTGGGCTTCCTTTGTGTTAGGTGGTGCAGAGGTTCTGCAATGTCTGCAAACCTTGACACAAATCACCTGTAGTAAGAAGCCAGTCCCAGAAACTGCATATTTGCATTGCATGGAGTAGGCCACTCTTCCAGTGTCGTGATCTTATCATTGTCTGGCATCACTCCCACTCCTGAGAAGGCATGTACAAGGAATGCAACCTCAGGGAGTACTATTTGGCATTTGCTGCCTCGTAGGGTTAACCCTGCCTCCTGCAGTCACTGAAGAACTTTATCTAAGTGTCTCCTCAAACAGGAGGTCCTGTGGTGGTGGTGTGGTGGGAGGTCACTGTTCCCGGATTAGTGATGAAGAGATCCTTAAATTTCCCTACAGCGGCTACAAAACACGTCTTCACATCTTTGGGAAACTCGTAGTCCACCTTTTCTTCATAGTGTGGGACTGCACAGTCTTCAATCATCACCTCACTGTTCATCTCTGCCATGTCAATTCCTGCAATTGGACACCACTCAGTTTCTCTCCAGTGTCACCCCAGATTCCCAACCTGCACTGAATGTTTTGGAATCATGCTCGGGTGCAGGTACACGTACATGTGCTTTGCCTGCGTTTCTGTCACTGTGACTGGCATCATAGGCGTCCGCTCGATGGGGCAAGGGGGGGCATTTGCCCCCCCCCCCCCCCCCCTGCGTACCCCAGCTTATTAATATTCATGATTACTCAAATATTATAACTACAGCTCGTGGTGATAACCGCAGCTTTGCGCACGTGTTTATACGGTTCAGAGAGAATGGATAGATTCGTGAAAAAGGTCAAACTCACCAGTGATGCACCATCCACAACAGCAGTATGCAACTCCCCGTCAGATGCTACATTACAAAGCAGCGCTAGGCAGGTAGCCGACTATGAAGGATCACCCCTTGTCATAGTCCTAGACTCTGACTGCGAAGTAAACGAAGCAGCCATATGCATACAATCATCTGCTATGCCGACCATTCAGTCACGAGCCGATTTTGAACCTGGCGTTTCTTTTTCGCAATCGCACACAGCCAGTACAGCGTCGGCTGTAACCACAACCGAAGTCGATCGTGACGTACATCAACCAATTTGATATTGGTCTCTACGTTAACCGCACGAATTTCCCCGATCATAGACGGTACGAGTTGCTAACGAGCTGCTGGATTCCCCCAGAAAACTATGAATTTAAAGAGGATGCATCGGGATCTCGTTCATTTCGACAACTGTGGCTTAAAGACTACTCTCCTTGGTTGGCTTATTCTCGTCACCTAAAAGGAGCTTTCTGCAAGTTCTGTGTTCTTTTTCCTCAGAAAGTTTCAAGAGGTTTTCAAGGCGGCTTCATTGGCATTGCTACACCTTTTACGCGTTATAAAGACTTTCATTCCTATGCCAAAGAACACATGAAATCAAGCTGGCATCAAGGCTCTCATGGTGATGCAACAAATTTCCTTAGCATATGTGAGCGAAAGCAGCTTTCCGTTGTTCAAAAACTGAGTGATGTTCACTTGAAAACTATTGAGGACAATAGGAAGAAGCTTTATCCAATTGTATCCTCAATCGTGTTTTGCGGGACCCATGATCTTTCTTTACGTGGACATTCTAGTTCTTGTGGGAACTTTCAAGATTTGCTTCATTTTCGTATTGAATCTGGTGATGAAATCCTAAAACATCATATGGAGACAGCTTCACATGCTGCACGATATACATCTGTGAGGACCCAAAATGAAATAGTGGAGATTTGTGGAAGGCTACTGCAACGTGATGTAGTTCAAGCAGCCAATAGTTCTGCAGCATTCTCAATATTGGCTGATGAAACAGCAGACATATCAGGCAAAGAACAATTGTCATTGGCTGTTAGGTACATGGAAACCAATTCAGCAACTCCACGTATCCATGAGGAGTTTTTAGGTTATGTTCATTTACATCAGGTGACTGCAGAAGCAATTGCATGTGCAATTTTGGATAGTTGCTTGGAAATTGGCCTTGATATGTCTAAACTGGTTGGGCAGGGCTATGATGGGTGTTCTGCTATGGCAGGAATACAGGGAGGAGTCCAAGCTATTATCAAACAAAAATTTCCAAAGGCATTTTTTGTTCACTGCTCTTCACACAGGCTGAATCTGGTTGTTAATGATTTAAATAGCCTTAGTGTTGTGCGAAATTCTGTTGGCACAATAAAGTCTGTGATCAAATTCTTTCGCGACAGCACTATACAGCGCCATTTAATACCCAATATACCAATGCTGTGTGAAACTAGATGGACTGCTAAATACACAAGCATACGAGTATTCTTCGAGAACTTTACCACAATTGTTAAAACTCTTCAAGAATTGAGTGAGTCAGCTAGTGCTAGTGTAAAGTGTCGACAAGAAGCACATCAGTTGTTCTGTGCAGTAACTGCATCATCTTGCATAATATGCATAGTCATCATTGCAAAGTATGCATCAATGCTGGAGCCAACAGCACAATTCTTGCAATCAGTTCAACTTGATCTGTTGAAAATACAGGGTCACATTCATGAAATGGTAACCATTATGTCCAAACATAGGGAGGAGTGTGATGGTTTCTTTAGAGATATATTTTGCAAAGCAAAGGAATTAGCCAATGACCTAGGTATTGAAATTCACATGCCCAGGTTGGCTTCAAGGCAAATCCATCGTTCTAATTCACCGTCCGATTCGGTTGAAGAATACTACCGAAGATCAGTGTACAGATGCACGATTCAAAGACAGCAAAACGTTAATTAGCATACTATTCTTGAAATAGAAACTGTAGGCGCCTTGGTTCAAGTCCAAATTCTGTAACCACTCTTTCAATAAATTGTTGTTTGGAAGTGCTAATCTTCTCCCTGTGAACACTGATCATGCATGCAAAGTCCATTAAGCCGGTCTTCAGTCATGGTAGAACGTAGCCACGTTTTGACCCTTCTTAAAGTGCTAAATGATCTTTCAACAGTGCACGTTGACACAGGAAGGGCCATTGCTGTACAAATAGCTTTGCGCACTGCAGGAAATAGTATGGCCTCATTGAACATGTCAATGAAACCCAACTGGTTCACTTGGAATTCCCTGCTACTCCACACCTGGTACCATGTATTTGCTTCCTCAATGAAATTATCATATCCGTATATAGAATGGATATGTTGCACAATTCTTTTGAAATCATCTAAAGTAAGTTTTGCCATTTCAGGTGGATAAAGCTTAAAGATGCTAAAGCAGGGACCATTTTCAGATGAGAATCTGAGCTGTAAAGATGAAATGATGGAATCCAGGTAAGGTGAGGCCATACTATTTCCTGCAGTGCGCAAAGCTATTTGTACAGCAATGGCCCTTCCTGTGTCAACGTGCACTGTTGAAAGATCATTTAGCACTTTAAGAAGGGTCAAAACGTGGCTAGGTTCTACCATGACTGAAGACCGGCTTAATGGACTTTGCATGCATGATCAGTGTTCACAGGGAGAAGATTAGCACTTCCAAACAACAATTTATTGAAAGAGTGGTTACAGAATTTGGACTTGAACCAAGGCGCCTACAGTTTCTATTTCAAGAATAGTATGCTAATTAACGTTTTGCTGTCTTTGAATCGTGCATCTGTTTTCGTGACTTTTCGCGCATAAATACATTTGTACACATAAAGCTTTCTGCGCTTCGAATTCGTGCGGGAGGGGCACTCCCCCTCCCGCACCCCCCCCCCCCCCCCCCCCGGGTTTGGTTCTTGTCTTCATTGCCCCCCCCCTGAAAATAAATGAGCGGACGCCTATGACACGATGATAACTCTGCGATGCATACATTATGTAGTTTACCAGGATTATTAGTACATAGGTATACATCATGCACCGCTGAGCACGTTGGCTTTCCGTTGTTGGCTTAGGTAATAGTGTACCAGATTGTGGTTTAGCGGAGGAATTGAGCTAATCAATAGTTGATTTCACAAATGATTGACCATCTACGATATGTAACCTCGCCCACGACCTCGGCGTGATGCGCAGTGCGGCGGAGTTTCTTTTTAGTTGTTATTAACAACGATAGCTTTGCAAAAACGCAAACCAAGTTGGCCTATACCCACTCGGTAATGAAATGAGATTTGAGTTTGTAACTGGCGACCCGCGTGCAGTCGCGCAGTGCAGAAAAACAGACACATTTAGCGGAATTGCATGCACACATATGCCCGACTTGAAGCAGTAATACCAATTGGACGTACCTGAGGATAGATGTGGAAGAACACAAAGAACAGTGTATGCGAGCACGTACATGTACATGGGTTTCTCGGTCGTGATCACGTGCACGACATACACATAGCGTTTATACTAGTGGAAGCACCACACCTAAACAAAGATGTGTCTTAACTATAAATGTCACCTTCATGTACTGCCACCTTCATGTACTACCACCTTCATGTACTGCCACCTTCATGTACTGCCACCTTCATGTACTGTCACCTTCATGTACTGCCACCTTCATGTACTGCCACCTTCATGTACTGCCACCTTCATGTACTACCACCTTCATGTACTGCCACCTTCATGTACTGCCACCTTCATGTACTACCACCTTCATGTACTGCCACCCTCATGTACTGCCACCCTCATGTACTACCACCTTCATGTACTGTCACCTTCATGTACTGCCACCTTCATGTACTACCACCTTCATGTACTGCCACCTTCATGTACTGCCACCTTCATGTACTGCCACTCCATGTACTGCCACCTTCATGTACTACCACCTTCATGTACTGCCACCCTCATGTACTGCCACCCTCATGTACTACCACCTTCATGTACTGCCACCTTCATGTACTGCCACCTTCATGTACTGCCACTTCATGTACTGCCACCTTCATGTACTACCACCTTCATGTACTGCCACCCTCATGTACTGCCACCCTCATGTACTACCACCTTCATGTACTACCACCTTCATGTACTGCCACCTTCATGTACTGCCACCTTCATGTACTGCCACCCTCATGTACTGCCACCCTCATGTACTGCCACCTTCATGTACTGCCACCCTCATGTACTGCCACCTTCATGTACTGTCACCTTCATGTACTGTCACCTTCATGTACTGCCACCTTCATGTACTGCCACCTTCATGTACTACCACCTTCATGTACTGACCTTCATGTACTGCCACCCTCATGTACTACCACCTTCATGTACTGCCACCCTCATGTACTGCCACCCTCATGTACTACCACCTTCATGTACTACCACCTTCATGTACTGCCACCTTCATGTACTGCCACCTTCATGTACTGCCACCCTCATGTACTGCCACCCTCATGTACTGCCACCTTCATGTACTGCCACCTTCATGTACTGCCACCTTCATGTACTGTCACCTTCATGTACTGTCACCTTCTTGTACTGCCACCTTCATGTACTGCCACCTTCGTGTACTGCCACCTTCGTGTACTGCCACCTTCATGTACTGCCACCTTCATGTACTGCCACCTTCATGTACTGCCACCTTCATGTACTACCACCTTCATGTACTGCCACCCTCATGTACTGCCACCTTCATGTACTACCACCTTCATGTACTGTCACCTTCATGTAATGCCACCTTCATGTACTACCACCTTCATGTACTGCCACCTTCATGTACTGCCACCTTCATGTACTGCCACTTCATGTACTGCCACCTTCATGTACTACCACCTTCATGTACTGCCACCCTCATGTACTGCCACCCTCATGTACTACCACCTTCATGTACTACCACCTTCATGTACTGCCACCTTCATGTACTACCACCTTCATGTACTGCCACCTTCATGTACTGCCACCTTCATGTACTGCCACCCTCATGTACTGCCACCCTCATGTACTACCACCTTCATGTACTACCACCTTCATGTACTGCCACCTTCATGTACTACCACCTTCATGTACTGCCACCTTCATGTACTGCCACCTTCATGTACTGCCACCCTCATGTACTGCCACCCTCATGTACTGCCACCTTCATGTACTGCCACCTTCATGTACTGTCACCTTCATGTACTGTCACCTTCATGTACTGCCACCTTCATGTACTGCCACCTTCGTGTACTGCCACCTTCGTGTACTGCCACCTTCATGTACTGCCACCTTCATGTACTGCCACCTTCATGTACTGCCACCTTCATGTACTGCCACCTTCATGTACTGCCACCTTCATGTACTACCACCTTCATGTACTGCCACCTTCATGTACTGCTACTTCATGTACTGCCACCTTCATGTACTACCACCTTCATGTACTGCCACCCTCATGTACTGCCACCCTCATGTACTACCACCTTCATGTACTACCACCTTCATGTACAGCCACCTTCATGTACTACCACCTTCATGTACTGCCACCTTCATGTACTGTCACCTTCATGTACTGTCACCTTCATGTACTGCTACCTCATGTACTGCCACCTTCGTGTACTGCCACCTTCATGTACTGCCACCTTCATGTACTGCCACCTTCATGTACTGCCACCTTCATGTACTGCCACCTTCGTGTACTGCCACCTTCATGTACTGCCACCTTCATGTACTGTCACCCTCATCTACTGCTACCCTCATGTACTGCCAACCTTCATGTACTGCCACCGTCATGTACTGACACCTTCATGTACTGCCACCTTCATGTACTGCCACCTTCATGTACTGCCACCCTCATGTACTGCCACCGTCATGTACTGCCACCTTCATGTACTGCCACCTTCATGTACTGTCACCTTCATGTACTGCCACCTTCATGTACTGCCACCTTCATGTACTGCCACCTTCATGTACTGCCACCTTCATGTACTGCCACCCTCATGTACTGCCACCTTCATGTACTGCCACCTTCATGTACTGCCACCTTCATGTACTACCACCTTCATGTACTGCCACCTTCATGTACTGCCACTATCATGTACTGCCACCTTCATGTACTACCACCTCATGTACTGCCACCTCATGTACTGCACCTTCATGACTACCACATTCATGTACTGTCACCTTCATGTACTGCCACCTTCAGTACTGTCACCTGTACTGTCACCTTCATGTACTGCCACCTCATGTACTGCCACCTTCGTGTACTGCCACCTTCATGTACTGCCACCTTCGTGTACTGCCACCTTCATGTACTGCCACCTTCATGTACTGTCACCCTCATGTACTGCTACCCTCATGTACTGCCAACTACTCATGTACTGACCCTCATGTACTGCCACCTCATGTACCTTCATGTACGACACCTTCATGTACTGCCACCTTCATGTACTGCCACCCTCATGTACTGCCACCTCATGTACTGCCACCTTCAGTACTGCCACTTCATGTACTGCCACCCTCTGTACTGCCACCTTCATGTACTGCCACCTTCATGTACTGCCACCTTCATGTACTGTCACCTTCATGTACTGTCACCTTCATGTACTGCCACCTTCATGTACTGCCACCTTCGTGTACTGCCACCTTCGTGTACTGCCACCTTCGTGTACTGCCACCTTCATGTACTGCCACCTTCATGTACTGCCACCTTCATGTACTGCCACCTTCATGTACTACCACCTTCATGTACTGCCACCCTCATGTACTGCCACCTTCATGTACTACCACCTTCATGTACTGTCACCTTCATGTACTGCCACCTTCATGTACTACCACCTTCATGTACTGCCACCTTCATGTACTGCCACCTTCATGTACTGCCACTTCATGTACTGCCACCTTCATGTACTACCACCTTCATGTACTGCCACCCTCATGTACTGCCACCCTCATGTACTGCCACCTTCATGTACTGCCACCTTCATGTACTGCCACCTTCATGTACTGCCACCTTCATGTACTGCCACCTTCGTGTACTGCCACCTTCGTGTACTGCCACTTTCATGTACTGCCACCTTCATGTACTGTCACCCTCATGTACTGCTACCCTCATGTACGGCCAACCTTCATGTACTGCCACCGTCATGTACTGACACCTTCATGTACTGCCACCTTCATGTACTGCCACCTTCATGTACTGCCACCCTCATGTACTGCCACCCTCATGTACTGCCACCTTCATGTACTGCCACCTTCATGTACTGCCACCTTCATGTACTGTCACCTTCATGTACTGCCACCTTCATGTACTACCACCTTCATGTACTGCCACCTTCATGTACTGTCACCTTCATGTACTGTCACCTTCATGTACTGCCACCTCATGTACTGCCACCTTCGTGTACTGCCACCTTCATGTACTGCCACCTTCATGTACTGCCACCTTCATGTACTGCCACCTTCATGTACTGCCACCTTCGTGTACTGCCACCTTCATGTACTGCCACCTTCATGTACTGTCACCCTCATCTACTGCTACCCTCATGTACTGCCAACCTTCATGTACTGCCACCGTCATGTACTGACACCTTCATGTACTGCCACCTTCATGTACTGCCACCTTCATGTACTGCCACCCTCATGTACTGCCACCGTCATGTACTGCCACCTTCATGTACTGCCACCTTCATGTACTGTCACCTTCATGTACTGCCACCTTCATGTACTGCCACCTTCATGTACTGCCACCTTCATGTACTGCCACCTTCATGTACTGCCACCCTCATGTACTGCCACCTTCATGTACTGCCACCTTCATGTACTGCCACCTTCATGTACTACCACCTTCATGTACTGCCACCTTCATGTACTGCCACTATCATGTACTGCCACCTTCATGTACTACCACCTTCATGTACTGCCAACCTCATGTACTGCCACCTTCATGTACTACCACCTTCATGTACTGTCACCTTCATGTACTGCCACCTTCATGTACTGTCACCTTCATGTACTGTCACCTTCATGTACTGCCACCTCATGTACTGCCACCTTCATGTACTGCCACCTTCATGTACTGCCACCTTCGTGTACTGCCACCTTCATGTACTGCCACCTTCATGTACTGTCACCCTCATGTACTGCTACCCTCATGTACTGCCAACCTTCATGTACTGCCACCGTCATGTACTGACACCTTCATGTACTGCCACCTTCATGTACTGCCACCTTCATGTACTGCCACCCTCATGTACTGCCACCCTCATGTACTGCCACCTTCATGTACTGCCACCTTCATGTACTGCCACCCTCATGTACTGCCACCTTCATGTACTGCCACCTTCATGTACTGCCACCTTCATGTACTGTCACCTTCATGTACTGTCACCTTCATGTACTGCCACCTTCATGTACTGCCACCTTCGTGTACTGCCACCTTCGTGTACTGCCACCTTCATGTACTGCCACCTTCATGTACTGCCACCTTCATGTACTGCCACCTTCATGTACTACCACCTTCATGTACTGCCACCCTCATGTACTGCCACCTTCATGTACTACCACCTTCATGTACTGTCACTTTCATGTACTGCCACCTTCATGTACTACCACCTTCATGTACTGCCACCTTCATGTACTGCCCCACTTCATGTACTGCCACTTCATGTACTGCCACCTTCATGTACTACCACCTTCATGTACTGCCACCCTCATGTACTGCCACCCTCATGTACTGCCACCTTCATGTACTGCCACCTTCATGTACTGCCACCTTCATGTACTGCCACCTTCATGTACTGCCACCTTCATGTACTGCCCACCTTCGTGTACTGCCACTTTCATGTACTGCCACCTTCATGTACTGTCACCCTCATGTACTGCTTACCCTCATGTACTGCCAACCTTCATGTACTGCCACCGTCATGTACTGACACCTTCATGTACTGCCACCTTCATGTACTGCCACCTTCATGTACTGCCAACCCTCATGTACTGCCACCCTCATGTACTGCCACCTTCATGTACTGCCACCTTCATGTACTGCCCCATTCATGTACTGTCACCTTCATGTACTGTCACCTTCATGTACTGCCACCTTCATGTACTGCCACCTTCGTGTACTGCCACCTTCGTGTACTGACACCTTCGTGTACTGCCACCTTCATGTACTGCCACCTTCGTGTACTGCCACCTTCGTGTACTGCCACCTTCATGTACTGCCACCTTCGTGTACTGCCACCTTCATGTACTGCCACCTTCATGTACTGCCACCTTCATGTACTGCCACCTTCATGTACTACCACCTTCATGTACTGCCACCTTCATGTACTGCCACTTCATGTACTGCCACCTTCATGTACTACCACCTTCATGTACTGCCACCCTCATGTACTGCCACCCTCATGTACTACCACCTTCATGTACTACCACCTTCATGTACTGCCACCTTCATGTACTACCACCTTCATGTACTGCACCTTCATATACTGTCACCTTCATGTACTGTCACCTTCATGTACTGCCACCTCATGTACTGCCACCTTCGTGTACTGCCACCTTCATGTACTGCCACCTTCATGTACTGCCACCTTCATGTACTGCCACCTTCATGTACTGCCACCTTCGTGTACTGCCACCTTCATGTACTGCCACCTTCATGTACTGTCACCCTCATGTACTGCTACCCTCATGTACTGCCAACCTTCATGTACTGCCACCGTCATGTACTGACACCTTCATGTACTGCCACCTTCATGTACTGCCACCTTCATGTACTGCCACCCTCATGTACTGCCACCGTCATGTACTGCCACCTTCATGTACTGCCACCTTCATGTACTGTCACCTTCATGTACTGCCACCTTCATGTACTGCCACCTTCATGTACTGCCACCTTCATGTACTGCCACCTTCATGTACTGCCACCCTCATGTACTGCCACCTTCATGTACTGCCACCTTCATGTACTGCCACCTTCGTGTACTGCCACCTTCGTGTACTGCCACCTTCGTGTACTGCCACCTTCATGTACTGCCACCTTCATGTACTGCCACCTTCATGTACTGCCACCTTCATGTACTACCACCTTCATGTACTGCCACCCTCATGTACTGCCACCTTCATGTACTACCACCTTCATGTACTGTCACCTTCATGTACTGCCACCTTCATGTACTACCACCTTCATGTACTGCCACCTTCATGTACTGCCACCTTCATGTACTGCCACTTCATGTACTGCCACCTTCATGTACTACCACCTTCATGTACTGCCACCCTCATGTACTGCCACCCTCATGTACTGCCACCTTCATGTACTGCACCTTCATGTACTGCCACCTTCATGTACTGCCACCTTCATGTACTGCCACCTTCATGTACTGCCACCTTCGTGTACTGCCACCTTCATGTACTGCCACCTTCATGTACTGCCACCTGAATTAATGTACTGCCACCTTCATGTACTACCACCTTCATGTACTGCCACCTTCATGTACTGCCACCTTCATGTACTGCCACTTCATGTACTACCACCTTCATGTACTGCCACCTTCATGTACTGCCACCCTCATGTACTGCCACCCTCATGTACTACCACCTTCATGTACTACCACCTTCATGTACTGCCACCTTCATGTACTACCACCTTCATGTACTGCCACCTTCATGTACTGCCACCTTCATGTACTGCCACCTTCATGTACTGCCACCTTCATGTACTGCCACCTGAATTAATGTACTGCCAACCTTCATGTACTACCACCTTCATGTACTGCCACCTTCATGTACTGCCACCTTCATGTACTGCCACTTCATGTACTGCCACCTTCGTGTACTGCCACCTTCATGTACTGCCACCTTCATGTACTGCCACCTTCATGTACTGCCACCTGAATTAATGTACTGCCACCTTCATGTACTACCACCTTCATGTACTGCCACCTTCATGTACTGCCACCTTCATGTACTGCCACTTCATGTACTGCCACCTTCATGTACTACCACCTTCATGTACTGCCACCCTCATGTACTGCCACCTTCATGTACTGCCACCCTCATGTACTGCCACCTTCATGTACTGCCACCCTCATGTACTGCCACCCTCATGTACTGCCACCTTCATGTACTGCCACCTTCATGTACTGCCACCTTCATGTACTGTCACCTTCATGTACTGTCACCTTCATGTACTGCCACCTCATGTACTGCCACCTTCGTGTACTGCCACCTTCGTGTACTGCCACCTTCATGTACTGCCACCTTCATGTACTGCCACCTTCATGTACTGCCACCTTCATGTACTGCCACCTTCGTGTACTGCCACCTTCATGTACTGCCACCTTCATGTACTGTCACCCTCATGTACTGCTACCCTCATGTACTGCCAACCTTCATGTACTGACACCTTCATGTACTACCACCTTCATGTACTGCCACCTTCATGTACTGCCACCTTCATGTACTGCCACTTCATGTACTGCCACCTTCATGTACTACCACCATCATGTACTGCCACCCTCATGTACTGCCACCCTCATGTACTACCACCTTCATGTACTACCACCTTCATGTACTGCCACCTTCATGTACTACCACCTTCATGTACTGCCACCTTCATGTACTGCCACCTTCATGTACTGCCACCCTCATGTACTGCCACCTTCATGTACTGCCACCTTCGTGTACTGCCACCTTCGTGTACTGCCACCTTCATGTACTGCCACCTTCATGTACTGCCACCTTCATGTACTGCCACCTTCATGTAATGCCACCTTCGTGTACTGCCACCTTCATGTACTGCCACCTTCATGTACTGTCACCCTCATGTACTGCTACCCTCATGTACTGCCAACCTTCATGTACTGCCACCGTCATGTACTGACACCTTCATGTACTGCCACCTTCATATACTGCTACCCTCATGTACTGCCAACCTTCATGTACTGCCACCGTCATGTACTGACACCTTCATGTACTGCCACCTTCATGTACTGCCACCTTCATGTACTGCCACCTGAATTAATGTACTGCCACCCTCATGTACTGCCACCTTCATGTACTGCCACCCTCATGTACTGCCACCTTCATGTACTGCCACCTTCATGTACTGCCACCCTCATGTACTGCCACTCTCATGTACTGCCACCTTCATGTACTGCCACCTTCATGTACTGCCACCTTCATGTACTGCCACCTTCATGTACTGCCACCTGAATTAATGTACTGCCACCTTCATGTACTGCCACCTTCATGTACTGCCACCTTCATGTACTGCCACCTTCATGTACTGCCACCTTCGTGTACTGCCACCTTCATGTACTGCCACCTTCATGTACTGCCACCTTCATGTACTGCCACCTCACATACGGAGTACACATAGCCTTCTATACTTAATACCGCGTCCGCGAGTAAAGTGGGTCAGAATTGAGGGGAAACTAAAAACCTAAAAGTTCCGCTAACAATAGAATCACAGGTACTAGTTGTAAAATAAGTAGAGTAACCTTTTACACTATGTTCACATTATAATTTATAAGAGCTACAACTATCATCGTTTTGATGTACACAGTTGAAATGAACTAGTGCGGTACTGCACTTATCATTTTATCACTTTGTACCCATCCCTTTCTTGACTATAATTCAAAAGCATGCATGAGCCATCTATATCAATGCAGCTCTTGGTTTCCTTGAAAATATAGATTACATGTACATGCAGACTCGCAATGCAGCATGAAAAGCAGCAAATTTAAACTGCACGCGGTAATGTATAGAGTTTTATAGACACGATAGAACACATACATGCAGTAAAAGAAATATATTGCATATGATTGAAAAAGCATTTGAACATTAAAAGGTTCAACTTGGCTTATACAATGTGATTATTGCCGTTTTTCTATTATGATGAAATATGTTTTCATCATCATGGACCACTTTTACATTGCCGCATTTGTTGCATCGAGCACGCTGAATGATCTCTCACTAAATGCACCCAATGTTGTCTCAAGAATTGTACTTTCAAATTCCTGTATTTGAAAAGATAAATACTCATCAGCGGACCTTTTATTTTTTTTGCTTCCCCCCAAAAAGGCCTAAATTGACCCACTTTACTCGCGAACGCGGTGTTAATGTATCAAGCTTTGTAATCATACAATATTTTGACCGTGGAAGATCATATTTGGAATGATGCCAACAAGTATGGTTTTCTCTTTTCAACAGAGATATTTGATTTGAGATCAATCATGTTTGTGCATAGCAATTCATGTATACAAAGTGCATTAAATTAATTAATTGAATTAATTTCCAGGCTTTCTATTATTACTATTGTATTCATTGATCAGTATTGTAGTCAATCCAAGTGCACAAAACACTTCCGGGTCATTCCTCATGAAATGTACCACCCTGAATACCTCACCCTCTCATATTGACATCCCACTTACATACAGTATAATATTCTCACATAAGATATAAGCAAAATTGCCATGCATATGTATACTCTATGATGTCTTGTTTAAATAAATGTAATATGACTTGCTGCATGAATAATTAATTTTTATGTGACCTTTAGGATAGCTTGAGCTTAGTTTGGGCCTCTTGCACACAACAAAGGTTATTATGGGAGTTGTACCCATATGATGTAAAAATAATTTAATTGCTATGCATGGGTTAATGGATATGGAGAATGATGTTTAATGAGATTGTAATAACCTCCATTTCCCACCATTTTATTTTTGTATAGGTAGCTGCTAATACCACTAAGGCGATGATGTCATAGATGGCAATGGCTTTGTCCGTGAAAGGAGCAGTGATGGCAGTGATGGCAGTGATGAGGCTCCAACTGGGCAATCTCCCCCCAGTCATTTGCTGAATAAATACCTCACTAGAGGAGGGTGCTGTTAAGACAGCTGCCTAAAGAAATACGGTGATCTTCCCCGAAGACAAGCACCCACATTGTCCAGATTGGACAAGAAAACCAGAAAGGCAGGGCCGCCAAGAGCCAGCCTGGGCCCGGGGCAAATTTTTTTCTCGGGCCCCTAGCCTAATGAATTAATAATACATTAGTGTATAATACTGTTGTTTGCCATTTGTGTTATGACTACAAAGCAAATTAAAAAAAAGAACATAAACATAAACATACAGTACGCACAAATTATCAATTGAAGGGAGTGCCGACAGCAGCCTTTGCGTGCTTTTTTGCTAGGTATTTGCTTGTAAACCTCTGTGCTAAATAAGGGGTGCTTTCATTTAAAATGTAACATGAGCTTCTAGCTGTGATTGTTATTCCTGGTTAAAAGTAGTGTATGCTTAAAATACACCTGCAGGTTTAGATGATAGCAAAGGTTGCAGTTTTAGAGAAAGGTAGGTACGAGCCTTATTTCTAGTTCCAGATCATAGTGCGTGTGCTGTTGCTTAATTATGTGTCGGTATGTAGACCATCGAAAATTCTTGTAGTTATGTTAGACTTTATTTTAAAGCACTGACAAATGTTGCAAGCCTCCAGTAAGGTTTTATATTTAAAAATTTAAGAGAAGGTGTGCTTTACCTTCAATATTCATCCCAGATCAATTTATGTTGCTGCTTGTGTATGGATGGGCTCTCTTCTTTTAAACAGACAGTTGTGATAATGTATGAGGGGGTGTTTTTGTTAAAAATCGCCAGCTAATATTACAAGCCACCAGATAGGTTTTGAATGCTTCGATTTAATAGCATTGTCATTGTATCACATGTTAACTAGTTCCCAGGTCAGGGTGTGCCTAAGTTGGGGTTAGATGAGTTGTGAAGCATTTTAGCTGTGTTAACTGTTGCTTATCTCTGCTTTAAAGGTTATTTTATGTGAGGGTGTGCTTAACTGTCTAGTATTGCAACCTAACAGTAAGGATTTAGATGATTGAATATGTTATATTTTAGCACCTAAGCTACTTTCCGGATCTTAAGGATAGGCTGTAGTACTTAAGTGATAATGTTTTAATGTTAGGGGTTGATGCTTTCATTTTAGAGTATCAGCTGATACGTAAAGCCTCGAGCTATGTTTTAGATGATTTTATTGGAAGAGTGCTGTTTTAAGAGAGGGTGAGCTTTCATAAAGCTTACCTGCAAATCACAATTTATATGCTCTCTTGTTTAGGAGATACCTGTTGTGGTTTAAAGAATTGCATTAGTATCAACTAATGTTTGTAACTTTCAAGGTGCATTGTGATGTGAGTCTCTTAGCGTGTTCTTTAATTATGTTGACTCCTTGCTTTAACAGACTCCTGCTGTTATGTTGAAGTGCTCTAAAGCTTACGACCTCTAGCAGGGTTTATAATGTTTCGGAATTCAGCTGTACATCTTTATAGAGCATCATATTTCGAGCCTAGCTGTTAGCAACATGTACTGTAGTTCCCAGATCATCAGATAATATGTATGTCATCTTTAAAAACTCCTATTCAGATTTGATTGTTTTCATTTAAAAGTAAAGTATCGATAATGTTTCAAGCCTCTAGCCAGGTTTTAGATGCTTGGGTGGTGCATGTACTTGCATCATGTGAAAGTTTAAGAGACTCAGATGTTATGTGTGCTTCAAAATGCTTTTTGCCTGTGTTAAATGATTCATGTTTTTTATTTATTTTAAAAGTAAGGTTAAAAGTAGAAATTACTCTTGTAGGAACTTGAATATTGGAAAGATTACTGTTTTAAGATGGGGATGTTGTGTGCCATGCACTTAGCTAAGTTCCCAAGACATTGTGCATGTGCTAAGTATTAGTATCCAGTAATGTCGGCAAAATTATTGTGCATGCTTTTGAGTGAAAACCTGTATTAAATGAGGGTGTGATTATATTGAAAGAGCTTGTATGACTATTAAAAGTAAGGTTAGATGTAATCTCTGCTTAAAATACACCTGTAGGTTTGGATAAAATTCCAATTTAAAGACGGCATACAATTGTAATCCGCAAAGATTTGTACATATTGTTGAAATGTGTGCCTAGAAAAGCATTCAAAATATTGTGAGCAAAGAGCTGTGTCACTTTGTGTCTTTAAAAGTAAGGTTACAGTTAGTAATTACAACTGTAGATAGTTTTTTAAAAGAGGTGTTATTTTCATTATGATATGCGTCATACATGTAGCTAATTAAATTTTTGTTGTTGCTTGTAGGCTCTTGTCTTATGGAGACACCTGTTGTGTGCTTTCATTTTTAAAGTATGAACTAATATTGCAAGCCTCCAGCTAATGTAGATTTCTAACGCATCATGTTGTGAGACTTGGCCTTGAATCAGTTTTCAGGTCATAATGAGTGTGCTAAAGTATGGGTACATGTAGATAGGCTCACAACTTCAATACACTCCTGTTGTTATGTGTGATTGTGCTTGCTTTCAACATGTATGAACTAAATGTACATGTTTAGAAGCTCACAACTTACATCTTGTATGAAAGCACATCCTCACTTCAATGCAGTTTTTTAAGCATCTTCAACAGAATGAACAGTTACAAGTATATCTGTTACAGTATGCTAAATCAAAACACGCCCACACACTCTTTAAGCAGAGAGTCTCCACCCATACAAGCACTATGACCTGGGAGACATCACACAACTCTTAAAAACATCAATTGTCCCTATATGTATTGGAATCTTCAGATGCAGAGACTATAGCTGTAAGCTACACATAACCAGAACACTAAATTCAGTGAGTTCGAATGGATACCCAACCTTCACCCACTGTATGTGTACCTTGCTGGGCAAAACAGGACTGATAAACATGACAGATGGTGTAAACTCATATCAGTAACATCTCTCACAAGAAGGAACAATGCAAATCAAATTCATATAAACCTTGTCATTTGCTATGAATCCAATTAGGTACCTGCATGTTTGTAAAAAGCCTCTAACAGGCCAAAATGGTGCACTGCTCTGCACATACACCAATAGGAGAAAACGTGCATCTACTCTGATAAACAAAAGAGGACCCTTGATTCTGCAAAATACATCATTGAGACGTAACAGAATTGTACTCTGTTCAAACCTCCATTGCAACATAATGCAAAATAATTAAAGCACACTCTAACTTAACAACAAATCAGAGCACACATAAACTTCAATCATCAACCTTCCACATCATCTGGGGGGTGGCTGGAGATATTTAACATAAACTAACTGAGTCTGTACACTGTATTTGTTTGGTAGATGCTTCGAAATGAAAACACACCTACACATTAGGAAGCATTTAAGCAGAGACTTTCAAAGGCAAAAAAAAAAAACCCACACTTGATTATGTTTTGGTGTAGTGATATAAGATTTGCCTTTTAGTTTTGGGTTAGGGTTCCCCCCCACCCCCACATGTAGTATTAATTTTTTTGCTGAATTCTTAGACCAAAGAATACTTCTTTTCAAATGACATCTGTTTTTAAAACACTTTGAAAACTTACAGAGCTTTGTTAGTTTCAGAAAAAGATTAAAGGATCACTTGCAAGCTCTATTATGATTGGAGAAAAGCAGTAATCACAGACGCAACCAATAGAAATGCAGGGATAGTTAGCCAATATGAATGCAGGGATAGTTAACCAATAGAAATGCAGGCATTGTTAACCAATAGAAATGCAGGGATAGATGACCAATAGAATGCAGCATTTAGAGACCAATTAGATTATCCAAAAAAGTATAAAAATGGTGCAGCTCCTTTGTGTGCACATGTACTGTGAAGAATGCCTCGAGCAGCAAGAATCCATCGACTGACAGTAGAGCAAAGAGCAGCAATAGTAAGGCTCTACTATGAGAGTGGAAAAAATGCCTACCTCACAGTAAGCAAGTTCAGAAGGGAGTACCCTGCCTACACAACTTTGTGCCGGAGCACAGTGCTTAGGTTGGTATCTAAATTTGAAGAGCACGGGGCCATGGAAGACAGACTTAAACAGCACTGTGGAAGAAAGAAGTCTGTTACAGTGCAAGCCAACATTAAAATCCTTGCTCAGTGCATACAAAGGAATCCCCATGCCAGTACACGGTGCATTCATGCTCACACAGGGCTATACAGGTCAAGCATACAGAAGATGTTGAAGAAGGACCTCCCCATGAAGGCATACCATCCTCGTGCAGTACAGGCTTTTAAAAGCACCTGATGCTGCCAAGAGGGTAAAGTGGGCTGAGGATTTTCTTGATGCAGTCATGATGGACTTCACATACCCAGACTATATCCTCTGGACTGATGAGGCCATTTTTCATCTCAATGGCACTGTCAACCGGCACAATGCCATCACCTCAGCCACCCAGAACCCCCATGTCTATATTGAGAGAGACATCCAGAAAAAAGCTGGGGTGATGTTGTGGGTTGGTCTCATCAAGGACAATATCATTGGTCCATTTTCTTTGATAGTTCAGTGACTGGGGATATCTATCTAAATCTTCTGAAGAGAAGTGTGTGGCCAGCTCTCAGAGCATTGATGGGGGACGAGATCGATCTTGTTTACTTCCAACAAGATGGAGCATCAGCACACTACTCTAAAGTTGCTCGGAGATGGTTAGACCATACTTTCAAAGAAAGGTGATTGGAAGAGCTGGACCCATACCATGGCCAGCATGAAGTCCAGACCTATCACCTTTGGACTTTTGGCTGTGGGGCTACCTTAGGGACCAAGTCTATGAACAACAGTTGGACACATTGATGGAATTGAGGATGGCGATTGAGAATGCAATCCAAGCCATCCCAGCTGGATGGTGCACAATGTCTTTGCATCATGTTGACAGATGTTGTGAAGCTTTTAGCTTTTAAGAGGCTCGGTGGTTATTAGTGTTAAATAATGTGTGTTCAAGTAAGGTTAAAGCTAAAATTCTATCTATACGAACTTTTGATTATTGGAGATTACTGCTTTAAGGGCATTAGTTTCAGACCATCCAGTAATATATTTACACACAAAATTTTTGTGCATGCTGTTGAAGAATGTGCTTGGAAAACCTTTGTGCTAAATGACGGTGTGCAATGTTGAGGTGTGCGTGTGTCTCTGTTTAGAAAGCATCCTCTTGTTATGGGAGGCATGCCTCCAGCTAGGTTTCAGATGGTTGTTGACAATGTAGAGATGTGATTGCATCAAGTTATTATTGAGCCTTGTAGCTAGTTCAATATGATAGTGTTTTTCGTTACATATGAATGGACTCTGCTTTGAGCCTCTCTTTTTTAGTGATTCATGTTTTTATGTCAGGTGTGCTTATTTTCTGAATTGTGTCTAAACGTCAGCTAGATTTTCATAGGAAAACTGGCATTTTAAGAGAGCTAGGTAATGCATTATGTAGTCCCAGGTTATATGTGAACCAAGATGTGTGGGTATGTGGGTATGTGGATGGGTGTGCTTTCAGTAAATGAATCTTTGCATAAAATTATTGTGCATGCTGTTGAGGTATGAAAACCACTGTGTTGCATTCAAAATAAGGTTGTGTGCTCATAGAAACTGTGAGCTATTAGCTATGTGTATTGTTTCTTTGAAAGTGAGGTTAAGGTAATCTCTGTTTAAAAATATTTTAGATGTTGGGGAATGTTGCGGTTTTTTTTTTAAAAAGAAAGGTGTGCTTTGCATCATTGTTTTAACCATATTGCTAATTCTTGATCATAGTGTGTGCTGTTGCTTATGTGCTGGTTGGTAGACTATCGATCTGATTTAACAAATTCTTGGGTTTCTGACTAATGTTTCAAGCCTCCAGCAAGGTGTTAGATAAGGTGTTTTTAAAAACAGAAGGCATTCCAGATCAATTTTCTCTATGACTTAGACAGCCACTAATGGTTGCATTTTCATTGTATTACTTGCAAGCCTGTTAGCTACGTGTAGTTCCCAGATCATGGTGTGCTTAAGTAAGGGTAGGGTTGATTTATGTGATTTCATTTCATGGCATTCAGTAATGGAATTTTTGGATGATTAGGATGACTGGTTTTATGAAAGTGTTTTATTGTTGTGAGCCTATTAGCTGGTTTTCAGATCAATTGTCTGTGTGTGTGCATAAATATTGGTGGATGCTTTGCTTTAGAATAGACTCTTGTTGTGTACCTTTTAAAAGCTAATTTGATGTAATATTTGCTTAGAAAACCTTATGAGGGTGTGGTTTAATATTGTTGCAAGCTTCATGCTTTTGTGCATACAAAATGCTTATCATACTTGGAATTTGCAATAGCATCCTTTGACATTAAGTTGCCAGCGCAATATGGACTATGATAGGGAAGAATGCTATTTAAGAGAGGTGTGCTCTGCATCATTCTTAGATCATATTGTATGTGGTTTGTTTTAAGTGACACCTGTTGTTATGTGAACATGCATGTGCTTTCAATTCGTAGCATGAAATAAAACCTCCATATATAGATTTTGGATGATGGAAATTGTTGTCTTACATGTATCAGAGGTTGTGAAGTTATGAATTTATTTCCTTGATTTGTTTTGTGAGCATCTAGTTATGCATGGTCTGCTCAAAAGATTATTGCATAACATGATATCAACTTGCAATATGCATGTACAACAAGTACACACCATATATTGCCACTTTAATTATAAATGCCCAACTGAAGTCCTTGAATTTCTTCAAGTTTTTCAGCATTTTCCACTACTTTTCATTCAAACTTCTAAAAACTAGGCTTGCAACTGGATACTTTTAGCACTCCCTCAAATCTCAACAGGAGTCTCCTAAAGCTCATACCAAGCAACAGCACATATTATGATCTGGGAACTACATGTAGCTAACAGCTAGGCTCAAAACATGATGCTCTCTTAAGACGTACAGCTGAATTCCCAAACATTTTAAACCTTCTGATTCTACTACTAATTCGGCACATAATTGCTCACAACATGGTGAAATAATACCACTCTTAAATCCAAGCATCACAAAACCACTTGCAACATTAGTCGATACTAAAGTAATTCTTCAAATCACAACTGGTATCTCCTAGGCATGACAGCCTAGTATCCATGCTTAAGCAACAGCACAGATTGTGATCTAGTAACTAGCTATAGGACTCATAACTTTATTAAGTACAACCTATCTTAAAAACAGCACTCTTCTTAGGTGCTTTTAAAAAAAAGGATTGTTGGATTCATCTCTACTCAATCATCTAATGGGTTGCAAAATTAGACAGTTAAGCACACCCTGCATGAAGAAACTCTTAAAGCAGAGGGTCTATATCCATAAGCAGCAGTTAGCACACATTATGATATGGAAATAGCTACATAAAATCACAACTTGTTGCAAGCAAACCTGTCCTAAAACAGCTGCCTTCAGTGAAAACCCAACTTAGAACCTGAAACAATGACACCGCTCTTAAACCAAGCATTGTAGCTGGTGGCTTATAGCATTACTGATATGGTTAACAAAAGCAGCATCTAAAACATATACAGGTTCACATATTGTTACATTTTCAATGAAAGCACACCTCATTTAACAAAATGGTTTACATAATCATTAATTTACAGATAAGTATTGAAATCACACGCTCACATACCAAACAAGATAATCTACTCCCGCATGTTGGTCCATTATGACCTGGGAACGTGCAACAATGATGCATTACCTAGCCCTCTTAAAATGGCAGTAAAACGATAGCTGAAGGTTTGACACAATAAGCACACCATGAATAAAAAAATTGAGTCACTTAAAATAAGAGAGCTTTAAAGCAGAGTCTATCCATATACAGCAAGATATTGTCAATCGCAACCACAACTTGTGCAAATACAAACCTCTCTTAAATCAGTCATCTTCAAGTTCGTACAGGTGTAATTTGTAGCATTTTCAAGAACACAAAGCTTTTCTAGTTACACATTACACCTGAGTCTCTTAAAGCAGAGACTACTCTTAAGACGTGGCACCACACGAACATCCAACCATCTAAAACCTAGCTAGTTAATACAGCTAAAATGGTTCGCAGCTAGATGCAAGCACATATCTCTTAATAAAACTGTCTTCACAACTCATCTAACCCCAACTTAGGCACACCCTGACCTGGGAACTAGTTAACATGCGATACAATGACAATGCTATTAAATCGAAGCATTCAAAACCTATCTGGTGGCTTGTAATATTAGCTGGCGATTTTTAACAAAAACACCCCCTCATACATTATCACAACTGTCTGTTTAAAAGAAGAGAGCCCATCCAAACACAAGCAGCAACAGAAATCGATCAGCATGGGATGGATATTGAAAGTAAAGCACACCTAAAACCTTACTGCAGGCTTGCTACATTCGTCAGTGCTTTAAAATAAAGTCTAACATAACTAAGAGAATTTGTTAAAGAGATCGATGGTCTACACACCAACACATAATTAAGCAAGAGCACAAACTATGATCTCAAACTCGAAATAAGGCTCGTATCCACCTTTCCACGTAAGTTTAACGTGTGCGTCTTCGTTTCCTAACTCACAGAATGGCATTGCATGTCAAAATTATATCAGCCCGTAGTACCTGCCGCCCGGTTCAGTGCCTGTCTGTACGATTGTGCTAATTGGTGCGCACCACATTGGACGTAAACATGTAATTAGCACTGACTCGTAACACCTACGTAGGAGGTGGGGCATTGCATTAAAAAAAAAAAAAAGATCCGCCTCCGAATTGTATCACGTGATAGTGACTGGTATTTATTACGAAATTAAGTCTTAGGACGAGGTCGTGTGCGCATGCGTACGCAAAGAGAAATAGTAATTTTAGTTGTGAATGTGAATATTTTGAACGAAGCTTCACAATCGATACGTGAACACATACGAACTTTCAAAATCAGTTAATTTATTGTGCTTATAAAAATTAATTAGCATGATCAATAATGTATCAATAAAAAGGATGGAAAGAAATTTGAAAATATTGAGATTTTTTTCTTAATCCTATCAAAAGTTATTCCCGTTCAAAAGCGTTGCGTTCTTTCGTAGACACCCTATATACGGCCGAAGTGTTCTGTACATAATGATGGCTACTGAATGCGGTTGTGGCTACAAGTACAAGTTCGTTCATTTTTGTGCACTACATGTTATATGTGTCCGTGACCAGGCGGGGCCAATTATTGTTGGTATCAAGTATTAATTAACTATTATTTTGAACTGTAAGCGCATCTTTTAACCACAATAATGGTAATTCAATCTCTTGCAGTCATAGCCCATGCTGCTGCAATTTATGTAGCACAGTGTGCATAATTCGAAGTTGTTTCGTAGAGTGGTTCTAAAATAACTTATACAGGGTTTTTTGTAACCTTAAAAGAAAGACCCATATATTCAAGATCCAGAAATAGTCATAACTAATTTCATAAACATCATTATAATTACAATAGGTAAGCAATTAAGAGAATAATGCAAAATTTCATACCTCTGTCTTCCATGAAGTTTTGTTATGCTTGATATAGGTGGTTTGTTTCTCCATCCAAAATAATTTGATTGAAAATTTCAATGCACCCTTGTCACTTTTGGAGCTTTTCTAGTCCACAGATGATGTGCTTTAACCAGTGTGTAATATATTGGATTTAATTTAAAATTAATTAATACTTGGTACCAACAAATAGTAGCTTAACAGTTTTGCCACTTGCACTGTATCCACTGGTATCATCTTCGTAGATTGATGGAGAAACCCTTCAACTGCTGGCCAAATGTGGTAAAACAAGGCCTGTGGCCTCAAAACTGTAAAACAACAGATGCAACTGAAGAGGTTTCTTCATACTGATGGGAGAGAGAGTAGCAGTTCCCTAGAGTCATCTGAAAGTTAAATGAGCTCCAGACAATTTGATAGAAAGTTGACACTAAAGGAACTAAGAACTCTTTCTCCTGAGGATAGAAGGATTTATCTAATGTCATAAGTACACTGTACTAACAAACATTGCATAAAATGCACAAATGAATATTAGATTCAATTGGCAGGAGAAACAAAATCAACAAGGCTACCAAAGAAGTATGGAGTGGTAATAATGTGCCAAAGTTCAGAGATAACCAAGAGGAAAAATGAAAAAAATGGACAAACTAGACCCATTTGCTCAGGCAAATATTTTGGGCCACATACTATATGGAGACATGTTTTGGACAGTTTACAGGAACGACAAAGGAGAATCAAAAATTGTCACGATTACAAATCTTCTTTATCAGAAGAAGTTTAACCAGGGGTCTTAAAAGAGATGATTTTGGTGCAGATTGAAGTGAGTGTCTTTCATCTCCTTGAGCCATATAGTTGTTCAAAGTTGTTAGTAGTCATTGTCTGGTCAATTGCTTCATCAAGATAACACCAAATGCTACTGAAATGATAAATAACACGTGTACATTATTATGGGATTGATGACCAATTATATCATCTTCCTGCTGCTGATCTAAGTCATCAGGGGATGTTAAAGACAGAATCTCCAGAGCTAAAAAACATTATTGACATTTATTTGTTCAGTCATTAAAGCTATTCAGCATTAAATAACAATCTTGATTCATTTTACATTGTGAAGGTGGCATTTATGGTGGAATGCAAGTTATAAATGCATTGTAAACTAAGGATGGAATGCAGGATGGAATGCAGGATGGAATGCATTCCAAACCAGGATGGGAACGCATTGATAACCGTGAAACCATGATGGTAACAAAGAGACCCAGATGGTTTTGAGCATTATTTCCATATAAAAAACCATTCGTTTTTGTTCGGCAAAACCATGCATGGGATTTCTGCCTGGGAATGAACGGATTCCAGCACTAAAAACCAAGTGGTATTTGTTTAGGAAACCATGGATCGAAAGTTCCTGAGAATCCTCTTCAATTTCCATGGTAAGACCCAGTGTAGGATCAAAAGCGATGCAATACCCAGTCCAGAAATTACCTTTCCCAAGGTGGAAAAAATGAAGGAAACTCAAGTATGGTCTTTGTTTGGCAAAATCACGGTCAGGTTTTTATCGAGTGATTCCCATATTATTTTCCAAGGATGGGATGACGAAAGTTTTCCCGGCTACCTTCATGTACTGCCACCTTCATGTGCTACACCTTCATGTAGTACCACCTTCATGTACTGCCACCCTCATGTACTGCCACCTTCATGTACTGCCACCTTCATGTACTGCCACCCTCATTTACTGCCACCTTCATGTACTGCCACCCTCATGTACTGCCACCTTCATGTACTGCCACCTTCATGTACTGCCACCTTCATGTACTGCCACCTTCATGTACTGCCACCTTCATGTACTGCCACCTTCATGTACTGCCACCTTCATGTACTGCCACCTTCATGTACTGCCACCTTCATGTACTGCCACCCTCATATACTGCCACCTTCATGTACTGCCACCTTCATGTACTGCCACTCTCATGTACTGCCACCTTCATGTACTGCCACCCTCATGTACTGCCACCTTCATGTACTGCCACCTTCATGTACTGCCACCCTCATATACTGCCACCTTCATGTACTGCCACCTTCATGTACTGCCACTCTCATGTACTGCCACCTTCATGTACTGCCACCTTCATGTACTGCCACCTTCATGTACTGCCACCTTCATGCACTTTCACTCTCATGTACTGCCACCCTCATGTACTGCCAGTGCGGCGGTAAGCTATAGACTAGTGACATGATATTAAATAATAGTTAGATACTGGAACCGAGGGATCTACGTGATTTAGAATACCCGAGGGCCCTGGGCTGTAGCGTCCCGAGCGTAGCGAGGGCGCTACTAAGGGCCCGAGGGTATTCTAAATCACGTAGGTCACGAAGGTGACAGTATCTAACTGATTTAGACTATAGCAATGCGCATGTTTACGTTTAGGCCACTCCAATATGATTCCTTGTTTCCCGTTTCAATAGGATCTAGGACATAAAAGCCATGCGGGCGGGCGGTTCATTATTCATTATTCACTATTAAAACGTCGTTAATATTAAACACAAATCACAACCTACACATACAATTGAAAGTCACTTCTTGACAGGAGGATAATGCAAACATGCTTCACACTGTGGATATTGCTGAGGTGACGTAAATGGCTGATTACAGCCGCAATAAACACAAAACCAGCTGAATAGTAGAGTTTTTCAATTACATCTCCACAAGCATGGTCCCTGTCTACATACTTGAATTTGTCTTCAAGATGTAAATCTTGAAGTTTGGCTCAAAAAGAATATGAATGTTCATCCAAAAGTTGCTGAAGTTGGCGACGTTCTGCTACAGGGAGCTTATATTTAGAGTACACAAGCCTCCACATGTTACATTCTTCACATTGCACTATCAGCTGAGCATTTTTCAAATGTTGAACTCTTGCATAGAATGGAAGACTTTTCACCTTTGCATTGGATGCCCTACCCTTTAGAGATGGTCGGTGCTCTTCCGTTGTGTCTTTTCCCAGAAATGTTGAGAAGGGTTGGTAGTGCTCATGGTCATCAGGTAAAGGGAATGGTAAGTGCTTGATACTATTAAAGATGTCTTTGGGCAGACGAACAAGCTTACATATGTTGCATTTGAGAATGTCAAATGAGTAAGTGACCCATTTGGCAGCAATGTTGAAAGAATCTAGAAATCTTTGTGTGCTCATCAATATTTACTTTCACATGCCTTCCACCTTCTATCAACGTTTCATCAATAGCTATTATTACACTCCAAAATTCGCTAATTTCCTGAACTGTGGATGATGCATATGTTTGGAACGGCTTTTTTTTCAACTGTAGACGAGAAAAAATACGATACAATAGAATATTTACTGGTGAAAGGCAATCATGGACAGCTTCAATAAACTGCTTGTTTTTCTCAGCAACTTTCCTCAGTTGAGTGAGATTATTACACTTTGCTGCTTCCTTTTCATATTCTTCTGGCATTTTCTCCCTAGCCAACCCCACACATTGAAGTCCTAAGTTCAGTAATGAAGTTACATGATCAATAATGAACGAAAGCGTGCGGTACCAATTAATAATGCTGGTGGTCTTGCATCAGCCCATTTAGTAAAATAGTCCTGGAGACATCTGTTGTTATTAGATGATACTGGCACCTCCAGAATGTCCAGTGCTATCATTTGCCATGGTCTTCCAATTGGCACATTTGTCATCTGCACTCTTGTAGGCATGGTAGGCTTTGTCTGCTGGCAAACAGTACATTCCTTACAATAACGCTCCACATCTTGTGCCATATTGATCCAGTATGTCACGTCTCAGTTGGTAAAGGGTCTTCTGTGCACCTTGATGGCCTGCTTGAGGTGAGTCATGACACTGCTGCAATGCATCTTTCTGGAGCATTACTGGAAGAACTGGTACTGTGACTTTGAGGTTAGCCCAGGTGTATAATGTCTCCACACAATGCCATCCTTTAAGAGAAGTTGAGCCCACAATTGAGAGTACCTCCTGAATGGGAGCTTCCACCAATTGATAGTTGTTGGGCAACTTGACAATTGCAATGCATGAGCAACCTGCTTGATGACTTGGTCCTGCTTCTGAGCTGCTAGAATACAAGGCAATGGCATTTGAATGTCCGCTCTGGTCACGCAGCTGGAAGTGTGGTCCTGCTTGGGTCTCACCATCTGGATAGTGCATCCAACAGCAATAGGTTTTAAGCACCACCATCTTTTAAGTGCAGCTAAGTGAAGCACCAAAGAAGAATGGACGATTAAAGACAAGTGTTTTATCCTCCAGAATATGAAGTAGAAAGTGATAATTGGTGCCACTTCCATTAAAAGGGCCAATTATATCTTTAAGGTGTTGTTGTCTTAAACCATCAGGCCCACTGTTAGGGAAAGAACTGATGGTGGACCAATGTCCTTTTCACTGATGGAGAGTGGATAGTAATTCAGCAATGACAGAGTCTGCATGTGGTGTAAGATGTTTCTGTTGAAGAGCTGGCTTGATCAATATCAGCAATGGAATCATCAGAGCATGCAATCCTTATAGCTCCCTTGAAATCGCCATCTTTCAGCTTAGCCGATATGACTTTCCAAATTAATCAATGGATCAGCAGCATGATACTTTAGAGTCCTCACTCGAGGTGGTGAGAATGATGTTTCTCTGGTAAAAGAAGAGTTAATAGTTGAAGTTAAATTCCAGATGGAGCAAAAAGATAAACTGAAAATAATCACACCATGCTCCTTCATTACTAATTTTCACTATTCTTTCAATAATAGATGACAGTTTATGCATTGCTAAGTATCTTGAACCAAGAGGGACCCTCATCCACAAACCTAGGCTATGTATTGAAGATCATTGGATAGATGAAGACTTTGTAGTCCTGAAGATGGATATGACTACTGCAGTTTCAAGGCAGGCCTTGCTGGACGAGTGTGTTCCTTCCCGGAGTTGCCTATTCATGGTGGTATAGTCAGCATCAGGGGGAGGGGGGAGGGGGAGGGGGAGTACAGTACATAAATACGATTACATAAAGACCATACTATAAACAAATCAATAACTAATATCAAAACTGTGGCCTTGCACAATCTGGCTTGTGCTGCCAACCTAGAAGCCAATCTAGAGAAGGTATTGGTTTCTTTGTACCAAAGGAGTCTACTACAATAGGTAGACACTCCCATCCCAAAGCCTAACATGTATGACCATTGTCACAGTAGCAGCACCAACTCGCTTCCAGACTTAAGTTGAAATGTAACTGATACATCAAGAGCTGTAGCCTGACCACCCAGTCCCCAGCCTTACCTCCTGGTCCCCATCCTTACCACCCAGTCCCCAGCCTTACCACCCAGTCCCCAGCCTTACCACCCAGTCCCCAGCCTTACCACCCAGTCCCCAGCCTTACCACCCAGTCCCCAGCCTTACCACCCAGTCCCCAGCCTTACCACCCAGTCCCCAGTTGTCAATGAGAATATCAGCAGGGTGCGTTTTCTTGTGGACATGCCCAAGTCCACTACCTGCTTCAAGTTTGGGGTAGCACTTGCTTGCAGCTGTTTTTGAGGCTGTTGTGTTGAGCTATTACATGATGGCCTTTTTTTAAGGAAAGTGCATGATGGCTGTTGAGAAGTTTGTCTGGATAGAGATTGCAGAATGTGCTTGGTGTGTAATAGGTAACCCAAGCCACCACCTCAAGGCATACTGCATCCCTGTGGGGGACAAAGTTAGGGGATGGTACCGCACTCAACAACTGACATGATAAGTGGAAACTGACATCAGACAAGCGCAGACTGCTATAGAGCTCTCAAGCAATAGCATTGCAAGCTCAGTACCTTCACGTTTTTGTGACAGTGCTCATTGAGTCATCATATTCTTTTCACCAACATGTGAGGGCAGCAAACCTTCACCAGGCAATGTAAATGTTTGTAGCATCATTTGGGTGACAGCCATTCCAGAACTCATCAGGTGCAGTGACAAAACACAACTCAAATAAGCTGCAGAGAAATGTGTAAACAGTGGTTGTAAACCCAGACATCCCTGGCTAGGACTTGACAAGCTTGTCTCCAGCTTGCACTGCTGGCAGAAAGGTTGACTGTGATGGTGGTTTTCAGTTAACTATTTAGTTTTTATAACACAATGTATTTTTTTATATTCTAATTTTATCATGCAATACATTTATATTGACGTACATAATGCATGGTAATATCAAGATAATACATACTCATTCTTTACACACACAGAGTTAGCTATATCGATGGTGTCCCCTAGCATGCAAGATGGAGGAGCAGGTCTTGTTAGAATGGCTCTGGCATTTGCCCTGACCAAGGTTAAACCAAGCTGTCCATAAAGATTTTGTATTTTTTGGAGTTCAGGCCATTGGTTGATCAGAAATACGTAATGCCAACTGAGAAAATGTTTGTTTGGTTTACACCTCCACTGCTAGGGGAATGCAGTTCCAACCTAGTTCTTTACACTTTGTTTTCAGAGTCAGTGCATTCGCTGCCATGTGCTGCCACACCAGATGACACGCCCACTTCCACTTCCAGTGATGAGTTATGTGGGATGACTAGTGACATCAAAAGCAGCAGATGCACCACCATTCCAGTTGTTACTAGGATGTCTGCAGGTCTTGTCCTAAGCTTGTCAACTCTCCATCCACATCCGACCTCAAGGTGTGTGTTCAAACCTGCTTGATGAAATGTACCGTATAGTCCATCTCTTAGGCATATTGTGCCTGGTGGTCACATCACCCCCACATTTGCAAGTGATGCAGTGGTAAGCCAGTGGATCTAAAGCACTGCCTTGGCATAGAGGGCACACCATAGAACTGCCATCCAGACCCACTGAGGGATTTATACCCAATTTACCATGGTCTGCAGCTCATTAGGGTGTAGATGTAGGCCCTGGCCAATGGGGAAGAGACTAATCGATATCCAGGCTGATGTGGGGGGAGGGGGGAGGGAATGGCGATGAGTGGATGATTCCCACCCCGAACCACCAATATGCAGCAGATGAATGTTTTCGAGCAAACGTAGCCCCAAATCTCATCTTCTTGGACTCAACTGGGCCTGCTGCCAGGCAGAATCTACCCCTGTGCATTCTGGAAATGTGTTGAGTCAAATATGAGCACTGATGGGGAAATATATGTGATAGACATGTATTCCTGGCTATGTGTACCAGTTTGCAGTAAGTGGCACAAAAACGTAACTAAACCAGTGCTACGTGATGATCTATTGTGCCAATATATCTATTGACACAAGTGCTAAAGCTGCACTATGTTTTTCGGTGATATAGTGGGTTCAGAACTCCAAGTCACCAATTGGTGATCTAGATTTAGAGCACTAGATACCTTGATTGTTGCTGGAAATAAAGACAGGTCTCCTGTACTGCATAACTTGCATTTCCTTGGATTGACATGGAAGTCAAGTGGAGGACTTGGATATTTAGTGCTTAACACCAAAGCTGACTTGCCTGTCAGAGTGCCATCATTCAAGCACCACATGAGGTGTGACAACTCAGCACATTTGCGTCATTTTGTATGGCAATCACTATGCACTGGAGCCACAAGTGCAAGCAAAAATGAACCAAGTGGCTCTTCTGCAGGTGTTCAGAAGATAATATCTCCAGGTGATGCCTTTCCCCTCCCTCCTCCCTTCTCTCCCCCTCTCCCTCCCCATCCCTTCCCCTCATCCACCCTCACATACATTTGCCACTGCCATCCACATGGAATGGGTCTCTGTCGTACACCATTCACACTTTCTGTTGAGTGGTGCCTTCCAGAGTGGAGTGATTACATGTGTTGCATTTGTACACATGGTGTGACATACATGGAAAGATAGGCTGTTTGTGTCCTTGTGTCTACTTTAATTTAGTGTTTGATCTTGTGTGTATGGTATGTGAGTGTGTATGTGAGGGTGTGAGTGTGTGTGTGACCATATGCAAGTATGTAGGTGTGTGTGTGTGTGTGTGTGTTACATTACAGGTCCAGGGATAAAGACCAAGAAGGTATTGTCACCACAGTCCCTATTGTGCAAGGCCTGAGGCAGTGAGTGAAATAAACAAACAATTCCAACCCATCCCTTGTTTATTTGTCCACAGGAAAGGTGCCTAAACTAACCCATTATTCATCGCTGTGCCAGGTCTGGTCATGACTATTTTCCCCTTTGCTCAGGAATTTGTTATGTTGCATATTGAATGCGTAAAGTGTGTCACAATAACTTGGCACTCCCACAACATTTCCTCATTGGAAAGTTCAGCAGAAAGTTGTGTATCTAATCCAGTAAGGGGTATCCTCAGGTGAATGTGTGGTCTCTTTAGTAATGGCTCTGTGCTATCCTTGACACACCTTGGTGTTTGGGTTATGAATGCATGTGTGAGAGAAACACCTTCACACCACTCCCACCTTCTCCCACATGCTACTGCTCATCTAAAAAGCAATTGTTTGTATTAAAAAAGTCACACACACACACACACACATGCACATACACACATACATGCACACACACACTCACTAATGCACACACACATGTACGTATATAGAGCAAATGCACACACATATTCTATCTTTTAAAAAGCAATCATGATAAGGTAAAAAAACTTTGGTTTATTTCATATTGATGTGGTCTTTTCATCGGAAGTTTGAGTACTGATTGAACTGATCAAGAAGCACAACCATGGTCTTGAAGATACTCTGGTATTGGTCCTGTATCCATGGAGACATAATGCAGGTAGCCATGTTGGATGACACATGAGGTATGGCTTACCACAGTGAGCACTGCTCCAGGCTTCTGGCTACGAATAGACTTGACTGTCTGGAACACATCCACCACTCCTTCTGTCTTACACTGCTGGGTTACCATGGTGATGGCACAGAACATACCAGACCTTCCCACTGTGTCACTGGATGGGGAGGAAGAAGCATCATGTGATCTCACATCATCCAAGGCACAGGGGAAGGAGGTACCTGCAGTGTACCATGATGGGCTGGTTCCCAGTCCTTCTCTGCACCTTGTCCACCTCTTCAATGACATCAGTGATGGTAGCAAGGTTGGTACACACCCCATCAGGTGACCAGTTGGTGATGTGGAACTGGGTCACCTGCTGTATTTGGGTGCTCTGTGTGTTTTGTGCAGACCAATCACAGATCATCATAAGGTATATGCTCCATGTACATCTGTACACAATAATGCGCTTCTCTCAATGCACCAATAGCAGGCAGAGCACACACACACAGATATGGAGAACTGCACAACACCCACAGATATGGAGAACTACACAACACCCACAGATATGGAGAACTACACAACACTGTAGCAATTCACATGTACACTCTACACAAAAACAATCACGTGTATGTAATCACGTGTGTGTTTTATTAACTAACAGCTCAGATAAATCTGGTTCTCCGTATACTTGGCAGCCCATAGCCGCTACACCACTCCCCCCAGAACCGAGATGAAGCGACGTGGTAGATTAACCTGGCGTCCAGACCTTGTGTGTAAGGGTAAAGGAATGTCTGAAAGGCTGTCAGGTGTATGGGACTGTGTTGAGGTAGGTTGAACCTTCCTTGGAGGTCATCCTCCGTGTTTGGCCACTGCTACTGGAACTTGAAATTCAGGATCTATATGGGCGGGTTTTAATCGGTCCACCGAAACAGTATCTTTTCGTCCTCCTATGTCAATTGTAAAGTTTTTTTCACCTGGCTGAAGAACTTTGAAGGGCCCTCATAAGGGCGCTGGAGAGGTGTACGATGTGAGTCGCGACGTATAAATACATATTGAGAGTGTTGCAGGTCAGGTGGGATTGAGATGGGTGTAATCCCATGGTGGGAGGTAGGAATGGGAACAAGTGCCTGAACTTGCTCACAGAAACGCTGTAACTCGGAGTTGTGATTAGGTTGTGAAGTGTGAGCTGGGAAAAATTCTCTAGGTACCGTGACGGGGGCTCCGTAGACCAATTCTGCTGAGGAGCATCCTAAGTCCTCCTTTGGGGCGGTGCGAATACCCAAAAGTACCCAAGGCAATTCTTGTGCCCACTGAGGACCTGTCAGACGGGTGCGTAGGGACGTCTTCAGATGGCGATGGAATCTTTCCACCAGACCGTTGGCTTGTGGGTGGTAGGCCGTGGTATGATGAAGTGTGATCCCTAACAACTTGGCAACGGATGACCATAACTGTGAAGTGAATTGGGATCCCCGGTCTGAGGACATGTCCATGGGAATCCCAAAACGTGAGATCCAATGGTATATGAGGGCCCGAGCGCAGGCAACGGTAGATATGTCATTGAGAGGGACTGCTTCCGGCCAACGGGAGAAACGGTCCACAATTGTCAAAAGATGGGTGAAACCATCGGAAGGTGGAAGGGGGCCCACTAGATCCACATGAATGTAGTCAAACCGACGATGGGGCACATTGAATGTTTCCAAAGGACTCTTGATGTGCGTGTGGATCTTTGAGCTTTGACATTGGATGCATGTCTTCGCCCAACTCCCCACTTGTGAATTCATACCTTTCCAGATGAATTTGGAGAGCTTCCCGTGTGGCTCGTATAGAGGGATGGGACAGACCATGGATTAGGTCAAAAACTTTACGCCTCCAACTTACGGGCACTACTGGCCTGGCTTGTCCCGTGGATGTATCGCAAAGGAGTGTAATGCCCTGCTGCCCAAAAGGGACCTCCTTAAACAGTAGGCTGGTAGGGGTAGTCAAGTATGCCTGTGTAGTGCTATTGCCGAGTGAGTCTTATAGCAAATCACAGCAATTGTATAATTATCAGCAGACTGCTATAAAAGGGCAGCAATAGGGTTTATATACATTTACCAGCGCATGCGTAGGGCTGCACAGCTGAACACCCACACATACATAGATACACCAAAAATATATGTCCATATAGCATCGCTACACCTGTATCTCAGAGTCATCTTTTTGGTCAGCTGCCATGACTGAATAGTCTATTCCTAATTGAACCGAATCCAGGGTAGCTCTGGATAAAGAGTCGGCTACTGGGTTGTCCTTGCCTTGGATGTGTTGTATGTCAGTCGTAAACTCCGAAATATAGGAAAGTTGACGTTGCTGTCGATTGGACCATGGTTCTGATACCTTGGACATACAGAAAATCAATGGTTTGTTTTCTGTATATGCCGTAAATTTCCGACCCTCAAGGAAATGCCGTATGCCCAGATAGAGAGCAAGTAATTCCCAGTCAAATGCACTGTATTTCTGTTCTGGGGGTCGTAACTTTTTGCTAAAAAAGGCTAGAGGTTCCCAGGATTCGTCTGTCCATTGTTGGAGAACGGCACCAACGGCTCGATCTGAGGCATCCGTGGTCAGAGAAATCGGTGCGTCATGCCGGGGATGTGCTAGTAGTGTAGCTTTAGCGAGTGCTTTCTTGATATTGTCAAAAGCCTGCGTCATCGTATCGTTCCAAACCAAGGTTTTGGTCTGGCTTGTAAGTGCTTCAAAGAGAGGGTACATCAACTGTGCAGCAGCCAGAATGAACCTATGGTAGAAATTTACCATCCCCACAAATTCCTGCAAAGCTTTGACGGTTTCTGGCTGTGGGTATTCTGTGATCACAGACACCTTGTCAGGTAGTGGTACGATCCCGTCACAATTGATGTGGTGGCCAAGGAAATCGAGTGATTCAACCCCAAACTTACATTTTGAAACATTCACCACCAAACCATAGTCTTTGAGACGTTGAAAAAGCTGATGAAGGTGGTCCAGGTGTGTATCCTCATCTTCACTAGCCACCAGGATGTCATCAATGTAGACAAAGGTAAAATCCAGGCCTTGGCAAACAGTGTCCATCAGTCGTTGAAAAGCCTGTGCAGCGTTTTTGAGTCCGAAAGGCATCCTGAGGAATTCGTAGAGGCCGAAAGGGGTGATGATGGCGGTCTTTGGGATGTCCTCAGCAGTGACTGGGATTTGATGATAGCCCCGTACCAGATCGATTTTTGAGAAAATTTTCTTGCCAGCAAGTTGTGCTGAGAAATCGTGGATATGTGGCACTGGGTACTTGTCAGGTATGGTGATGTCATTAAGGCGCCTGTAATCTCCACAAGGGCGCCAGCCTCCAGATGCCTTAGGAACCATGTGCAAGGGTGATGCCCATGGGCTGGATGAATGTCGAATAAGACCCATAGCTTCCATGTTGGCGAATTCTGCTTTGGCTGCTACTAGTTTGTCAGGGCAAAGGCGACGGGGGCGTGCATGGACAGGTGGGCCTTTTGTGGAGATGAAATGTTCTACTGTATGTTTGATGGCTGCCTGTGTGAATACAGGCATGGTTATCTCTGGGAATTTTGACAGCAGTGTGTTGTACTGGTTGCTTGTGACAGCATTTAGATGGAGTGCCGGAGTCCTAGTTGCTCCGAGGGGAACGGAATGATATGTCTCTGCATCCACAAGTCGTCTACCCTTGAGGTCGACTAGAAGGGAGTTTGATCGTAGAAAATCTGCTCCCAATAAAGTGCGAGACACATCCGCAATGGTGAACTCCATTGATACCCTTTGGACGCGAACTGGAGGGGCACTATACGACTTCCATATGTTTTGATTGTAGTACCATTGGCCGCTGACAGCAATGGTCCCTGTTTATCATGGGTATTGCGTTTGTCCGAAGCTGTAGCTAGAATGACGCTGATCTCAGCTCCGGTATCTACTAGGAACTGTCGTCCCGAGATTTTGTCCCAAAGGAAAAACAGGCCCGTGTTATGGCTAGCCGCCATGGCCACTATCGCCTGTTCTTTTCCCGACCAAGAACAGGGTTTGGTGCACTTGCGGGCGGCCTGTCCGAAACTGCGATGGTAGTAGCATAAATCGTCAGCCGTGGGAGTAGTGGGATGTTTAGCTTTCAGTTTTTGACTTGAGAGGCGTCGTTGAATAGCGTTCGTGCTGAAACTCATATCTCGGCTCGCCCAAAGAGCGTCCGCCTTTTTCGCTAGGTGTCGGTAGTCGTCAGCTTCTGAGTCAACCAACTGGACTCGTATATCTTCGGGGAGGCGTTCGAGGAAACGTTGTTGAAATAGGAAACAAGGAAAATGGTCTCCTAGGAGGGCCAACATCTCGTCCATTAAGACAGAGGGCTTGGTGTCACCCAACTCGCGGAAATGAAGAAGGCGGGATGCTCGTTCCCTTTCACTGAGCCGAAAGTATCGATAAGACGGGTCTTCAACGCCTCGTATTTGTCGTCGGCTAGAGGGTGGCTAATCAGGTCTAGAAGACGAGTGGCCGTAGGTTGGTCAAGTGCGGCGAGGACGTAGTAATATTTTGTGTCATCTGCAGTGATTTTGCGCAAGTTGAATTGTGCTTCTGCTTGCGCAAACCAAACTTCGGGTTGCTAAGACCAAAAGGTTGGAAGCTTGAGCGACACCGCATGTTCTTCCGACATTTAAAACGTTAAACGTCTCAGGGTCACCACTGTAGAAATTCACATGTACATCACGTGTATGTAATCACGTGTGTGTTTTATTAACTAGCAGCTCAGATAAATCTGGTTCTCCGTATACTTGGTAGCCCGTAGCCGCTACAACACCCACAGATATGGAGAACTACACAACACATAGCAATCGAGCCCTCTATAGTCAAGCCCTAGCCACACCCAGACCATACCGTATAGTAAAGACTGCTACTGGCTTGGTGTCACTTTAAAAGGGTCCACTTCCATACACATGCCCACCACACATAAACCAGTCCCACACTTCAAACAATCCATAGCTAGGTCACACCCACCTTGGCAGCTGCTAGGTACAGGGTCCTTATGGTGTAGCCATCACGAGCCTCCTGCTCCCCACTCTCAATGGTGAACTCTCCATAGATCTCAATGTCTTGGTCCGGCCAGTACTGATGACACACCTCCTGCATACCACCAACTTAATAGCAGTCTGGGCACCACCTAATGCTCCACCCACTCACCTTCCCTCCTTCCTCCAGCTGGGATAACATGACAATGGCTCCACATTTCCTGTCACACACCATCTTCCAGAAGTCTCTGCAAGTGGACTTCAAAGGTCCTTGAGCTATGATGAAGGCTTTCTGCTGCTTGTATCCCTGAGGATGGAACAATTGCATCCATGACAATCACTATTTAGTTACCAGTACTTACGTATGTTGGATGGAACAGTAGTAACCATGACAACTCCTATCTTTAAATACTTACATTAACAAAGGTGGCATTGATGTAATCTGGATATTCTTGTTTCAGGATCACACGATATCGGTCAGCTGTGGACAGAGAAGTCATTACTAGTGTCTCCTCCCATCTCTCTCCTACACTACTCACGTGGGAGGAAGTCCATACTTCTGTTCTTCCCCGCCTCCTCCAAGGCAACATCTCTGCGTACTGATTTAGGATCAGGGGACACTTGCTCCAAGACCTGCATGGTTACAGACAACATAATGATTTGCATCATTGGATTGTTACAAACAAACCTCAAACTGTGACTCTAGTCCAGTTTTATTGGAGGTGGGGTCCTTTGTCTCAAATGTGTTCAGAGATATGTGGATGTTGGAAACTTGTATCTGTGTGTTCCCACACATCACAGACTCCAGAATGGCATCATGGAGGAATATGTACTGATCCTGTGGCCAAGGAGGTGGGAGGGGCTATGTGAGGATGGGAGGGGCTACAGGAATGAGGCTCACAGGTGTCTGGACCATCTTCATCCTCTGTCGTCTCATCTTCCTGATGGTACCAGCTATGTCCACCAGCCCCTCCTTCTCTATCTGCTCCAGGACTGTGTCTATTGCAATCAGAGTTCCCGTACGTCCCACACCAGCACTGTGGGGTCAAAATGACACCATGACACCCCTCCACACATACACCTTCCCTCCTCCCCCTCCCTCCACCCACCTGCAGTGTACCAGGATAGGTCCTTTGCTTCCATCATGTTGGGACTTGACCTTCCTATGGAAGGCCAGGAGGGAGGTGGCGTACTCTGGTACCCCATGGTCAGGCCAGCCAGTGAAGTGGAACTGGGTCACCTTCCTTGCTGCTGACCCTGAGAGCTGTGGGGGAAGTGTGTGGAGGCATGAAGTAAGGGCTGCTCATCATGCCCAGGCCACATGAAAAGCAATCAATATGATAATTAATAACCAGCACTGCCTAATAATTCATGCAAGTTATTAAAGGTTTCCAGCACAAGCAAATGCAAGAAATCACACTCAGTGTGAGGTCACTACACTCACAGTCACTTCAAATACTCTGATGACATAGTCTGCAAAGTCTTTCTGCTCAGTGATGGCTACACTGAAAGGTCCATACTTCTGATGGCCTGACTCGGCCCAGTACTGCTGACATTTGACCTTGCCATCCTCCTTGATGTTGGTCACCATGACGATGGTGGACACACCCTCCTGCCACACCAATCTCCACAAGTCCACGACGGTGGATGGAAGAGGACCTTGGAGATGAGAAGATGAACGAGGTAAGAGGCACTCCTTGAAGAAGGTGTGTTACCTTGGGTGGCTATGAACTTCTTTGGCTCAGAGTATCCCTGGTAAGAAGAAACATATCTTTGTAGTTCTCAGAACATACCATCAACCCATGTGCTCACAGCAATGTATGATGCATTGATGTAGCTTCTCTGGCAGTCCTGCTGACCCTCCATTGGAGACAGCTGGATTAGATTCTCATCATCTGGGTGGGATGGGGTGGGGTGGGGTGAGTGGAGTGGGGTGTGGCATGATTCCTCAGTTCACACCTCAGTAAACATTATTGCATTGCTCAAATGGTGGTCAATTACTCAAGAATAACGAACACCCCATGAGATCCTAGACTTACATGGTACTATGTTAGCAAATCTGTTAAGAGACTTATTTTCACTGCTTAAAGCCACCATTGAAGGAAGTTTGGTAGTAGACTCCAAAGACTGACAAAGGACATGAAAGAGTTATGTTATCTGCTTCCATGGCGATAGCCATTCACACTTACCCTGTACTGGTTATTGAATCCAGTATTATTTTTCTCATGGCTCTTTGCGACGTAGGGTCCAAACTTGGCCAGAGAGACTGCTGGTACGGTCATCTGGTAGTCCCCAGGCAGCTCTATCTCACTCCCATACACTCCAAGAGACACCCGACGTCTGTCCACACCCAGTTCATTGGCCACCTCCAGTTCATACACCCCAGCATGCCCCATCTCTGCCGTGTGGATGACAAGGCTTCCATCCTCCCCAAGCGTGAAGGAGTGGTCTGTGGTCATCTTGGTCCCATTCCGGTACCAGGTGAAGGAGGGTCTTGGGTATCCCGTGACACGAACAGTGAAGACCACCTCCTCCCCATCCACCACATCAGAGTCAGAGGGGAACTCCTTAATGGAGGGAGCTGGAGTGAGAGAATGTATGAGAGGGAGGAGGGGAGGAAGGTGGGAGGGGGAAGAGAGTGAGAGTGAGAGAATGTATGAGAGGGAATGAGGAGTGGAGGAAGTGGGAGGGGGAAGGAGGGATGGGGTGGGAGGGACGAGGAGAGTCATGGAAGGGAGAGAGAGGGAGGGAGGGATAGGGTCCAGTGCTGTGTGATGGTGTTACCCTGGCGTGCTGGCTCTCCAGAAATGGTGGCATATTGCGCCTCTTCTGTTTTCCCTGTATCGATGGTGTCCATTTCGGTAGTATGGGAAGTGGTTTTCTTGACCTTCTCATACGGTGATCTATTTGTCACAGAGCTTGTCATGTCGTGACCTTTGCGCCTGGTGAATATTGTGCATGTACATGTGTGCATGCGCATGTGTGTGCATGTGAGTGTGCATGTGTTACGTGTGTGTTATGAGTGTGTGCTTGTGTGTTGTGGATGTGTGTATATGTGCATGTGTGTTGTGGATGTGTGTGTTTTAGATGCGTATTTTAGTTAAGTGGTATGTGTTTCATGTTTACACAGCACAGGTGTGTGCATATGCTGACCTTAAGAGAATCACTATGAAAACAACCACTGCAGCTGCAATCAGTACCAACACCGCACCTCCAACCACACCCCCCACAGCTCCTCCAATGGTAGCTCTACCACCAGCAGAAGTGGGGCTTCCCTCTACATCATGAGGGAACAGTAAGGACTTCAGGATGGGAGGCACCTCCTAACCTGTTGCGATGGTACTCCCTGATGAAGGGATGACTCCACTGTACAACTGTCCCATGATGTTCACCTGGGCAACCACACTGAACTGGTACACACCATTAGGATTGAGGTTGTTGATGTCCCCAGAGGTGGAGGTAGACGGGAAGGTGTGATTGGTGTACCCACCCGACTGCCTCTTTGAAGTGTTGGGAAGAGAAAGATAATACACTGTGTACCCTGTAAGGATGCCATCTGGAGGGAGCTGGACAGCCAGCCAGGACACTCGGACAGATGTTGTGTTCATGGCTGAGACCATCACTCCAGTCACATTGGCTAATGGAGAAAAGGTGGCATCATATGGAGTATGACAATGTATAGTGATCACACGAAGAACTAGTACATTCTTTCAAGCATACCAGCCACTCAACCACACAACACTGTAGTGGGATAAAGACACACACACATGTGCTCCTGGCCTTTTTGATAATTATCTCTGAATGTTCATAATTCTATTCATGCATTAGAGAAACAAGTACCACATGTACATGTACATAGGTTGCAAGAGGCTTTGCAGTAAAGCTCTTGTAGCCCATGTGTGTAGTCACTATCTGACTGAACACACAGGTGTATAAATATCACTATGGCAACAATGTGATGATCTCTAGTCTCTAGTTTGATAACCACACCCTACAAGAGAAGTGGAAGAGCTACAAGTGCTGGTGAAGATCACTCACGTATATCCGCAGTGCTGGTCGGTACTTGTAGTGGTGTCCCTGGTCCTGTGATGGTGTAAGCAGTGACAGAGAAGGTATAGTTGGTCCTTGGATCCAGCCCTTTTATTGTCATTAGGGGTGTGGTTGTGTTGTAGGTGTTGACTACTCCATTGGTGGAGTAGGTCGCCTGATACATGATGATCACCCCATTGGGGACAGGAGGAGGTTTCCATGTGATTGTGATGGTTGTGAAGGTCTTGTTGAAGGCTTGGAGTCCAGTCACTGGTCCAGGTGCTAGTGAGGAAGAGGATGAGAAAGATGGAGGCACAAAAAGAACCAGTGCATGGTGCCATGCATAAATCTGTATTTTGTACAAAGTAACAGCACTTGACATACTGCTTTGGTCAGTCATCACAAAGAGAGGAGATCTGTAAGGTCCCATGGCTCTATCACTGTTGACTGCTGACACCTCAATGGAGTAGTTGGTATAGGGAGATAGTCCATTCACAGTCAATGTCCTCCCAGAGGTATTAGCTACTGTTCCTCCCACACCACTGGTCACAGCTCCATAGAGAACCCTGTACCCCACTATCACACTGTTCTGGTCCTGACAGGGGACTTCCCCCCAACTGATGGTTACGCTAGAGGAGGTCTTGGTCACTTCAGTGAGGTTGTTAGGAGGAGCAGAAGGAGCTGTGGGGAAAGAAGGGAAGGGAGTCAGCCATCTTGTGATGAGGTCATCTGACTCACCTGCTAAGGAGGTGTTGACTAGCACACTAGCTGGAGGACTGCTCCTTACACCAATGGAGGCAGTGATGGTGAGGATGTAGGCACTGAACTCCTGCAGTCCAGTGATGGTGTACTGGGTAGCAGTGCCAACAGACACACTCCCACCACCTCCAGCTCCAGCACATGGTCCCTGGTAGGTGTAGGAGAGGGTATAGGTGGTACCTATCTCCCCACCAGGCTGTGACCACATGACAATGATGGATGTGGAGGTGACCTGTGCTATGGTGAGTGAGGGTGTGGGTGGGACTGCAGTGGAGTGAGATAGGAGGGAAGGATGGATAACTTTAATAAATATAAAATGAGACTCACTCAAAGTCGTCACATTAGCACTTAGAGATGGCAGAGATGTGCCCAAAGCTATGACAGAGATGTTGTACTGAACCCCATCTTGAAGGTTGGTTAGGACATAAGAGGTAGAATTGGTTGAACCTCCACTTGTACTTGGGCCTCCATTAGCCACATAGTAGATATCATATCTGGTCACTGGACTACCTGAGGTTGGTGCAGTCCAAGAGACACTGACAGATGTGGGACCAGACTGCACAGCAGTGACACCAGTGGGTGAGCCAGGAGGAGCTGTACATGTCTATAGGTACAAGTCACCCTTCATAGGCACTACTTACCTTGTACAGTGAGGTATGAGGTAATGGACCTTGGATTGAGAGTAAACCCTCCACACACTGGTGAGCAGGTAGTGGTGACAGTGCATGTGTACATCCCATATGCTCTCCCAGTCACAGTCAGGGTGTTGTTGTAAGTAGATGTTGGTCGATCTGTCACTATCTGAGAGGAAGTATTACTCACTGCACTTCCATTAGTGGTCCACAGCACATCTGTAGGAGGAGAACTAGTGCTGGTGCAGGTCAACTGGAACACTGGTGGATCAACATTTGTAGGTGTCAACAGCTGAAACTGGACACCTCCTGTGATGTTAGGACCATCTGTGAGAGAGTCAACACTTCCATAACACATGTGATGTACTTTCCTCTCTACTTACGATTGGCTCCTACAGAGAGAGCATTGTTGTAACCATTTTGTGTAGCCAGCTTAGTATCAATCGCTAATGCAGGATCACTGTACATTCCAACACAAAGTGTGATGGTGGTATTGGTACAACATTGAACACCATGAGGAAAGACAGGAGGAGTTCCACGATACAGCTCTACTCCTCCTGACACATTTCGTTGACCCAAACCTCCAGGAGTTGATACAGGGTCAGGTGTTGCTAGGGGAAACAGGACTCCACTTGGTTCATACCACTGTCCACGTGTAATTCCCTGGCACACCAGAGGATACTGTGGTCCATTTGATTCACTCACTCTCTGCAAAACTGCCGAGAGGGACACCAGGCTATTGTTTCTGACCACTAGTCCATTCCAGGTGATGCTCTGGCCTGATGTGTGTGGTTATGTAATATTGCTGTCATAACACTCATCGCCAAGATGAATCTGGTGTTAGTTACGGTCCCGTAGATCTCCACCAATATAATTTGTTTGGTAGAGATACTAGCTACCAACTCTTCCATTATTATAAAACTCAGCTTAGCTCAATGCATGCAATGAGCACAGATCAGGTTGCAAAGTGTTACAAGATACTAAACTATGATTGTATTATAATTATAATCTCTGCGATGCATACATTATGTAGTTTACCAGGATTACTAGTACATAGGTATACATCATGCACCGCTGAGCACGTTGGCGTTCCGTTGTTGGCTTAGGTAATAGCGTACCAGTGTGGTTCAGCGGAGGGTACAATAGTGACCATCTACAATATGTAGCCTCGCCTCGGCGTGATGCGCAGTGAGGCGGAGTTTCTTTTTAGTTGTTTTTAACAACGGTAGCTTTGCAAGAACGCAAATCAAGTTGGCCTATACCCACTCGGTAATAAAATGAGATTTGAGTTTGTAACTGGCTACCCGCGTGCAGTCGCGCAGAGCAGAAAAACAGACACATTTAACGAAAAAGCACACATATGCCCGACTTGAAGCATTAATACCAATTGGACGTACCTGAGGATAGATGTGGAAGAACACAAAGAACAGTGTATGCGAGCACGTACATGTACATAGTTTCTCGGTCGTGATCACGTGCACAACATATACATTCATGTGAAATTGTTAAATAGTGTTTATACTAGTGAAAGCACTAAATATTGTTTATACTAGTGGAATCACCACACCTAAACAAGGATGTGTCTTAGCTATAAATGTCACAAATACAGTAGAAGTTTATCGCTCCGCTACGATAGCTAATGTCTTGCGGTTCCGTAACGGGGTTAACCCCGAAAATTAGGGGCAACCCCGTACATAATTGATGTCAGGTTCAATTTCGAATTTAAAAACTCTACCGATTGTAAGAGCAAAATTGGCACTTACCATTCGAGGATACGCAACTTTTATGAATGGATAAATCAAATTTTTGCGCTAACCAGAGTTAATATACGCACGCGTGTTATCGCTGATATAATGTTGCACTAAAAGATATTTGTATTATGAAATGCAGTACATCTCTTAGGCAATGGTAGACAAACTAACATGGTAATTGGTAAACTTCCACTGATAGTTTATTTGCTAGTAATTCAAGTGTTTACTATTCGGGGTTCACCCCATAATTGTAGAACTGAGTAAACCCCGGACCGCAAGACATTAATAGATAAAGTAGGGATGTAACATTGGTTATTTAACTACTGTACAGAGCAAGTATAAGTGGACTATTGCTTATTAGTAATGCTACTGCCACCTTCATGTACTGCCACCTTCATGTACTGCCACCTTCATGTACTGCCACCCTCATGTACTATCACCTTCATGTACTGCCACCTCATGTACTGCCACCTTCATGTACTGCCACCCTCATGTACTGCCACCTTCATGTACTGCCACCTTCATGTACTGCCACCTTCATGTACTGCCACCTTCATGTACTGCCACCTTCATGTACTGCCACCTTCATGTACTGCCACCTTCATGTACTGCCACCTTCATGTACTGCCACCTTCATGTACTGCCACCTTCATGTACTGCCACCCTCATGTACTGCCGCCATCATGTACTGCCACCCTCATGTACTGACACCTTCATGTACTGACACCCTCATGTACTGCTACCTTCATGTAATTCCACCTTCATGTACTGCCACCTTCATGTACTGCCACCTTCATGTACTGCCACCTTCATGTACTGCCACCTTCATGTACTGCCACCTTCATGTACTGTCACTCTCATGTGTACTGCCACCTTCATGTACTGCCACCCTCATGTACTGCCACCCTCATGTACTGCCACCTTCATGTACTGTCACTCTCATGTGTACTGCCACCTTCATGTACTGCCACCCTCATGTACTGCCACCTTCATGTACTGCCACCTTCATGTACTGCCATCTTCATGTACTGCCACCCTCATGTACTGCCACCTTCATGTACTGCCACCTTCATGTACTGCCACCCTCATGTACTGCCACCTCACATACGGAGTACACATAGCCTTCTATACTTCGTGTATCAAGCTTTGTAATTATGCAATATTTGACCATGTTTGGAATGATCCCAACAAGTATCGTTTTCGCTTAATTGTCAACATAGATATTTGATTTGAGATCAAGCCATAGCAATTCATGTATACAAAGTGCATTAAATTAATGAATTGAATTAATTCTATTATTACCATTATATTCATTCTTCTATTGTAGTCAAGTACACAAAACACTTCTGGTTCCACATGAAATTGAATACCTCACCCTCTCATATTGACGTCCCACTCTCATATAATATTCTCCCATAAGATGTAAGCAAAATTGCCATACATTTGTATACTTGTTTAAATAATATGACTTGCTGAATAATTAATTTTTCTGTGACCTTTAGGATAGCTTGAGCTTTGATATGTAGAAGTTTGGTTCTTTTGCAAACAATAAAGGATATTATGGAGTTGTTGTCATCAGATGTAAAAATGATTAATTGCTATGCATGGGTTAATGGATATGGAGAATGATTTTTAATGAGATGTTAAGATAATAACTTCCATGTCCCAATTTCCCACCATTTTTTTTTGTATAGGTAGCTGCTAATACCACTGAGGCACTCGCCTGACAGCTTTATGGAGAAACGAACCACTAGACTGTAATACCAGTTCACAGACTAGTAGCCGTTTAGAATTCTCCTCGTCTATTTACACAGTAAAGTGTTATCGTAACAGTGACACAAGAGCTACAAGCAAACTTACATTTTGTGTACGCATGTAAGAAAAGTGGCTCAGTCCAAGCTGCCCACTTAATCAATGCATCACTATTGTTCAATACATGCCTCACTATAGCTTATACCACCTCGCGCGCCCATATGCTTAGAAATGAATTTCTGACATTTCAGTGCGCTGTGCTTTAGACTAGTGACACTTGGTGGTTTCTGTGTAAACAGACGATGTACGCGTACGAGGAGAATTCAGAATGGCTACTAGTCTCTGAACTGGTATTTGCAGCCTTACCACCCAGTCCCCAGCCTTACCAGCCAGTCCCCAACCTTACCTCCCAGTCCCCAGCCTTACCATCCAGTCCCCAGTTGTCAAAGCAATAGCACTGCGAGCTCAGTACCTTCAGGTTTTTGTGGCAGTGCTCATTGAGTCATATTCTTTTCACCAAAATGTGAGGGCAGCAAACCTTCACCAGGCGATGTAAATGTTTGTAGCATCATTTGGGTGACAGCCATTCAAGCACTCATCAGATGCAGCGACAAAAACACAACTCAAATAAGCTGCAGAGATATGTGTAAACAGTAGACGTAAACCCACCCTGGCTAGGACTTGACAAGTTTGTCTCCAGCTTGCATTGCTGGCAGAAAGGTCGACTGTGGTGCTGGTTTTCAGTTAACTATTTAGTATTATGACACAATGAATTTATTTAACTTTATTTTTATTTTTATCGTGCAATACATTTATATTGACATACATAATACACAGTAATATCAAGATAATACATACTCATTCTTTACACACACAGAGTTAGCTATTTCGACTTGTCCTCTAGCATGCAGCATGGAAGAGCAGGTCTTGTTAGAATGGCTCTGCCCTGACCAAGGTTAAACCAAGCCGTCCATAAAGATTTTGTATCTTCTTCGACTTCAGGCAGGCCATTGTTACGGTCAGCAATACATAATACCAACTGACTAAATGTTTGTTTGGCTTCTTGACTCCATGCCACATACACCTCCACTGCTAGGGGAATGCAGTTTCAACCTAGTTCTTTACACTTCACTTTGTTTTCAGAGTCAGTGCATTCTGCTGCCATGTGCTGCCACACCAGATGACACGCCCACTTCCACAAGTGCCAAAGCTGCCTTATGTTTTTCAGTGATAAAGTGGGTTCAGAACTCCAAGACACCAATTGATGCTCCCAGGATCTGATCTAGGTTTAGAGCACTAGATGCCTGGATTGTTGCTGGAACTAAAGACAGGTCTTCTGTATTGTATAACTCGCATTTCCTTCGAGTGACATGAAAACCAAGTGGAGGCCTTGATATTACAAAATAGTTACACCAAGCTGACTTGCCTGTCAGAGTGCATCATCCAAGCACCACATGTGGTGTGATAACTCAGCACATTTGTGTCATTTTGTATAGCAATCACTATGCACTGGACAAGTGCAAACAAAAATGGACCAAGTGGCTCTCTTGCAGCTGTTCAGAAGATAATATCCCCAGGTGATGCCCTTCCCCTCCCCTCCCCCACCATTTCCCCCTCCTCCTCCCCTCCCCCACCCCCACATACGTCCACCACTGGAATGTGTGTCTGTCGTACACCATTCCCACTTTCTGTTGTGTGGTGCTTTTGGCCTTCCAGAGTGGAGTGATTACATGTGATGCATTTGTACACATGGTGTGAGGGTATATACACACTGAGTAAAGATGGGCTGTTTGTGTCCTTTTGTATACTTTGGTTTTTGATCTTGTGTGTGAGGTGTGTGTGTTTGTGTAAGTGACCATGTGTGTATGTGCTGAGTATGTGTGTGAGAGCGTGTGTATGTGAGCATGTGTGTGTGTGTGTGTATGTGTTACATTACATGTACACATGTATAAAGACCATGTAGGTATTCAAGAATAATGTCATCATGATCCCTCAAGTGGTCATTGTGCAAGGCCTGAGGCAGTGAGTGAAACAAGCCTGTTATACATTGCTGTGCCAGGTCTGGTCATGATTGTTTTCCCCTTTGCTCAGGAATTTGTTATGCCTGCATGAAGTGTGTCACAATAACTTGGCACTCCCACAACATTTCCTCATTGGAAAGTTCAGCAGAAAGTTGTGTATCTAATCCAGTAAGGGGTATCCTCAGGTGAATGTGTGGTCTCTTTAGTAATGGCTCTGTGCTTTCCTTGACACCTTGGTGTTTGGGTTGTGAATGCTTGTGTGAAGGAAACACCTTCACACCACACCCACTTCCCCCACATGCCACTACTCATCTAAAAAGCAATTGTATTAAAAAGACACACACACACACACACACACACATGAACATACATAGGGCAAATGCACACACATCTATAAAAAACAATCGTTGATAAGGTAAATAAAACTTTGGTTTATTTCATGTTGATGTGGACTTTTCATCGGAAGTTTGAGTACTGATCGAACTGATCAAGAAGCACAACCATGGTCTTGAAGATACTCTGGTATTGGTCCTGTATCCATGGAGACATAATGCAGGTAGCCATGGTGAACGACACATGAGGTATGGCTTACCACAGTGAGCACTGCTCCAGGCTTCTGGGAACGAATAGACTTGACTGTCTGGAACACATCCACCACTCCTTCTGTCTTACACTGCTGGGTTACCATGGTGATGGCACAGAACATACCAGACCTTCCCACTGTGTCACTGGATGGGGAGGAGGAAGCATCATGTGATCTCACATGATCCAAGGCACAGGGGAAGGAGGTACCTGCAGTGTACCACGATGGGCTGGTTCCCAGTCCTTCTCTGCACCTTGTCCACCTCTTCAATGACATCAGTGATGGTAGCAAGGTTGGTACACACCCCATCAGGTGACCAGTTGGTGATGTGGAACTGGGTCACCTGCTGTATTTGGGTGCTCTGTGTGTTTTGTGCAGACCAATCACAGATCATCATAAGGTATATACTCCATATACATCGTGCTTCTCTCAATGCACCAATAGAATTATGAATCTACAAAGATACATGTAATTACCAGAGGCCGAGAGCACATGTGTGTGTGTCTTTATACCCTAGGCTATAATGTACTACAGTGTTGTGTGGTTGAGTGGCTGGTATGCTTGAAAGAATGTACTAGTTCTTCGTGTGGGCACTACATTGTCATACTCCAAATAATGCCACCTCTTCTCCATTAGCCAATGTGACTGGAGTGATGGTCTCAACCATTGCAATGATAAGATTTTACAGGCAGAGCACCAAGCATTGCTACACCCACAGATATGGAGAACTACACAACACCCACAGATATGGAGAACTACAACACCCACAGATATGGAGAACTACACAACACCCACAGATATGGAGAACTACCCAACACCCACAGATATGGAGAACTACACAACAGCCACAGCCCACAGATAACTTGGTAGTATAATAAAGACTGCTACTAGCTTGGTGTCACTTTAAAAGGGTCCACTTCCATACACATGCCCACCACACACCAACCAGTCCCACACTTCAAGCAATCCATAGCTAGGTCACATCCACCTTGGCAGCTGCTAGGTACAGGGTCCTTATGGTGTAGCCATCACGAGCCTCCTGCTCCCCACTCTCAATGGTGAACTCTCCATAGCTCTCAATGCCTTGGTCCGGCCAGTACTGACGACACACCTCCTGTAACCACCAGGGTAAGAGCAGTCTAGGCACCACCTAATGCTCCACCCACTCACCTTCCCTCCTTCCTCCAGCTGGGATAACATGACAATGGCTCCACATTTCCTGTCACACAACATCTTCCAGAAGTCTCTGCAAGTGACTTCAAAGGTCCTTGAGCTATGATGAAGGCTTTCTGCTGCTTTTATCCCTATAGTGGATGGAACAGTGGCATCCATGACAACTCTTATCTTTAAATACTTACATTAACAAAGGTGGCATTGATGTAATCTGGATATTCTTGTTTCAGGATCACACGATATCGGTCAGCTGTGGACAGAGAAGTCATCACTAGCGTCTCCTCCCCTCTCTCTCCTACACTACTCACGTGGGAGGTAGTCCATACTTCTGTTCTTCCCCGCCTCCTCCAAGGCAACATCTCTGCGTACTGATTTAGGATCAGGGGACACTTGCTCCAAGACCTGCATGGTTACAGACAACATAATGATTTGCATCATTGGATTGTTACAAGCAAACCTCAAACTGTGACTCTTGGGAAGTGGTTTTCTTGACCTTCTCATAAGGTGATGTATTTGTCACAGAACTTTTTGTGCCTTTGTGTGTGTGTGTACCTAGTGTGTGTTGTGTATGTATGTGTATGCATGAGCATGTGTGTGTGTGTGTTATGTGTGTGTTATGTGTGTGTGCATGTGTGTGTATGTGTGTGCATGCACATGTGTGTATGTGTGTGTTATGTGTGTGTGCATGTGTGTGTATGTGCATGTATATGTGTATGTGTGTTGTGGATGTGTATTTTAGTTAAGTGGTATGTGTTTTATGTTTATGCAACACTGGGTATGTGCATATGCTCTAGAGGATCCCTGAACTTAAGAGAATCACTATGACAACAACCACTGCAGCTGCAATCAGTACCAACACCACACCTCCAACCACACCTCCAACCAAACCTCCAATCACACCCCCCACAGCTCCTCCAATGGCAGCTCCACCAGCAGCAGAAGTGGGGCTTCCCTCTACATCATGAGGGAACAGTAAGGACTTCATGATGTGAGGATAAGCAATGGATGCCAGCACCTCCTAACCTGTTGCAATGGTACTCCCTGATGAAGGGATGGCTCCACTGTACAACTGTCCCGTGATGTTCACCTGGGCAACCACACTGAACTGGTACACACCATTAGGATTAATTGAGGTTGTTGATGTCTCCAGAGGTGGGGGTAGGTGGGAAGGTCTGATTGGTGTACCCACCCGACTGCCTCTTTGAAGTGTTGGGAAGAGAAAGATAATACACTGTGTACCCTGTAAGGATGCCATCTGGAGGGAGCTGGACAGCCAGCCAGGACACTCGGACAGATGTTGTGTTGATGGCTGAGACCATCACTCCATTCACATTGGCTAATGGAGAAGAGGTGGCATCATATGATATGGAGTATGACAATGTAGTGACCACACGAAGAACTAGTACATTCTTTCAAGCATACCAGCCACTCAACCACACAACACTGTAGTGGGGATAAAGACACACACACATGTGTTCCTGGCCTTTTTGATAATTATCTCTGTATGTTCATAATTCTATTCATGCATTAGAGAAACAAGTACCACATGTACATGTACATAGGTTGCAGGAGCTTTGCAGTAAAGCTCTTGTAGCCCATGTATATAGTCACTATCTGACTGAACACATAGGTGTATAAATATCACTATGGCAACAATGTGATGATCTCTAGTCTCTAGTTTGATAACCACACCCTACAAGAGAAGTGGAAGAGCTACATAAGCTGGTGAAGATCACTCACGTATTTCTGCAGTGCTGGTCTGTAATTGTAGTGGTGTCCCTGGTCCTGTGATGGTGTAAGCAGTGACAGAGAAGTTGTAGGTGGTCCTTAGTGCCAGCCCTGTTATTGTCACTGGGGGTGTGGCTGTGTTGTAGGTGTTGACTACTCCATTGGTGGAGTAGGTCACCTGATACATGATGATCACCCCATTGGGGACCGGAGGAGGTTGCCATGTGAGTGTGATGGTTGTGAAGGTCTTGTTGAAGGCTTGAAGTCCAGTCACTGGTCCTGGTGCAGCTGGTGAGGAAAAAGATGGAGCCACAAGAAGAAACAGCGCACGGTGTCACATGTGCCATACATCAATCCATATTTTTTTATACAAATTAACAACACTTGACATACTGCTTTGGTCAGTCACCACAAAGAGAGGAGAACTGTAAGGGCCCATGGCTCCATCACTGTTGACTGCTGACACCTCAATGGAGTAGTTGGTATAGGGAGATAGTCCATTCACAGTCAATGTCCTCCCAGAGGTGGCTACTGTCCCTCCCACACCACTGGTCACAGCTCCATAGAGAACCCTGTACTCCACTATCACACTGTTCTGGTCCTGACAGGGGACTTCCCCCCAACTGATGGTCACGCTAGAGGAGGTCTTGTTCACTTCAGTGAGGTTGTTAGGAGGAGAAGGAGCTTTGGGGAGAGAAGGGAAGGGAGTCAGCCATCTTGTAATGATGCCATCTGACTCACTAGCTGAGGAGGTGTTGACTAACACACTAGCTGGAGGACTGCTCCCTACACCAATGGAGGCAGTGATGGTGAGGATGTAGGCACTGAACTCCTGCAGTCCAGTGATGGTGTACTGGGTAGCATTACCAACAGACACACTCCCACCACCTCCAGCTCCAGCACATGGTCCCTGGTAGGTGTAGGAGAGGGTGTAGGTGGTACCTATCTCCCCACCAGGCTGTGACCACATGGCAGTGATGGATGTGGAGGTGACCTGTGCTATGATGAGTGAGGGTGTAGATGGGACTGAGATGAAGTGAGATAGGAGGGAAGGATGGATAACTTTAATAATTATAAAATGAGACTCACTCAAAGTCCTTGTCACATTAGCACTCAGAGATGGCAGAAATATGCCCACAGCTATGACAGAGATGTTGTACTGAACCCCAACTTGAAGGTTGGTTAGGACATAAGTAGTAGAATTGGTTGAATCTCCACTTGTACTTGGGCCTCCATTAGCCACATAGTAGATATCATATCTGGTCACTGGACCACCTGAGGTTGGTGCAGTCCAAGAGACACTGACAGATGTGAGACCAGACTGCACAGCAGTGACACCAGTGGGTGGGCCAGGAGGAGCTGTATAGAGGTACATGTCTATAGGTACAAGACACCCTTCACAGGCACTACTTACCTTGTACAGTGAGAGATGAGGTAGTGGACCTTGGATTGAGATTAAACCCTCCACACACTGGTGAGCAGGTAGTGGTGACAGTGCATGTGTACATCCCATATGCTCTCCCAGTCACAGTCAGGGTGTTGTTGTAAGTAGATGTTGGTCGATCTGTCACTATCTGAGAGGAAGTATTACTCACTGCACTTCCATTAGTGGTCCACAGCACATCTGTAGGAGGAGAACTAGTGCTGGTGCAGGTCAACTGGAACACTGGTGGATCAACATTTGTAGGTGTCAACAGCTGAAACTGGACACCTCCTGTGATGTTAGGACCATCTGTGGGAGAGTCAACACTTCCATAACACATGTGATGTACTTTCCTCTCTACTTACAAGTGGCTGCTACAGAGAGAGCGAAGCTATAACCTTTTGATGTAGGCAGACTGACTGATGCTGCTAGTGTGAGATCACTGTACATTCCAACACAGAGAGTGATGGTGGTATTGGTACAACATTGAACACCATGTGGGAAGACAGGAGGAGTTCCACGATACAGCTCTACTCCTCCTGACACATTTTGTTGACCCAAACCTCCAGGAGTTGATACAGGGTCAGGTGTTGCTAGGGGAAACAGGACTCCATTTGGTTCATACCACTGTCCACCTGTAATTCCCTGGCACACCAGAGGATACTGTGGTGGAGCAGATGAGCTAACTCTGTTTGGAACTATTGAGAGGGACACCAGACTGTTGTTTCTGATCAGTTGTCCGTTCCAGGTGATGTTCTGGCCTGCATGTGTGTGGTTATGTGATATTGCTGTCATAACACACCTCGCCAAGATAATTCTGGTGTTAGCGACGTCCGGATCCGTAGATCTTCGGCAATATGATTTGTTCGGTAGAGAAACAAGCTACCAACTCTTCCATTTGTTACTACCATATTCTAAAGCTCAGCTTAGCTCAATGCATGCAATGAGCCCAGATCAGGTGCAGTGTTACAAGATACTAAACTATGATTGTATTATAATTATAAACTCCGCGACGGATGCATACATTATGTAGTTTACCAGGATTACTAGTACATAGGTATACATCATGCACCGCTGAGCACGTTGGCGTTCCGTTGTTGGCTTAGGTAATAGCGTACCAGTGGAGGGTACAATACTTGATTTCATTGACCATCTACGATTTGTAGCCTCGCCCACGACCTCGGCGTGATGCGCAGTGCGGCGGAGTTTGTTATTAACAACGGTAGCTTTGCAAGAACGCAAATCAAGTTGGCCTATACCCACTTGGTAATAAAAGAGATTTGAGTTTATAACTGGCTACCCGCGTGCAGTCGCGCAGTGCAGAAAAACAGACACATTCCGCGGAATTGCACACATATGCCCGACTTGAATCAGTAAAACCAATTGGACGTACCTGAGGATAGATGTGGAAGAACACAAAGAACAGTGTATGCGAGCACGTACATGTACATGGTTCTACGGTCGTGATCACGTGCACCACATATACATTGATGTGAATTTGTTAAATAGTGTTTATACTAGTGGAATCACCACACCTAAACAAGGATGTGTCTTAACTATAAATGTCACCTTCATGTATTGCCACCGTCATGTACTGCCACCTTCATGTACTGCCACCTTCATGTACTGCCACTTTCATGTACTGCCACCTTCATGTACTGCCACCTTCATGTACTGCCACCCTCATGTACTGCCAACTTACATACGGAGTACACATAGCCTTCTATACTTCGTGTATCAACTTTGTAATCATGCAATATTTTGATGGTGGAAGACCATGTTTGGAATGATCCCAACAAGTATTGTTTTCTCTTGTCAACATAGATATTGGATTTGAGATCAAGCCATAGCAATTCATGTACCGGCAGATATAACGACCCCCCTCCCCCCCCTCCGCCCCTTACGTGAGACCCTAAAAAAAAAGGCATGTTTTTGAAACGAGCGTATCCCAAAACCCGTCACGCCACCACGTACCTTTTTCAAACTCATATTGCGGTACCATATCTTTCTTATAAAAACTTAAAAGGTACGTGGTGGCGTGACGGGCTTTGGAGATACGCTCGTTTCAAAAACATGCCATTTTTTTTTTTAGGGTCTCACGTAAGAGGGGGGGGGGGGGGGGGGGCTCGTTATATCTGGTATTCTACGGTATTACAGAAAAGTGGTTCATGTTTCAATAAAGCTGTCAGGCGAGTGTCTTAGTGGTATTAGCAGCTAGCCGTATTAAAAAAAAAAGGTTGGAAACAGAGGTTATTAATTTTTGCTACTTCATATGTCATTTGCTACTTCATATGCATATGTCATTAAAAATTCATTACATTAACCCATGCATAGTAATTAAATTATTTTTACATCTTATGAGTGCAACTACATAATATCCTTTGTTGTGTGAAAAAAGCCCAAACGTATAGAAAATTAATTATTCAGCAATCATTATTTAAACGAGACATCATAGAGTATACATGTGTATGGCAATTTTGCATATATGTGAGGTATTCAGGGTGATACAATTTCATGTGGAATGACTCTCCTGTGGTTTGCATCATTGCTTTTCATAAATAGCAAGAACACTGGGAATTTAGATGTTCTAGAATATGCAAGGCCTTTTGAAATCATGTGTTTGTTAGAAAGCAGTTGTCTAGTGCCATTATTATTTATAATGGTGTGCATGAAATGTGTTGCAGCCAAACATACCTATTGGAGTGCTGTATGTACTCTGTGCTTTGTTTCTTTTATGCATGGAATTCCACTCACTGCTCCAACTGGTCCTCATTCCAAGGTGAAGATGATACATGTAGTCAAAATGGCCATCACACCTTATCACCCACCCTCCCATCACATCACAACCACCCCCACCACATCACAACCACCCCCACCTCATCATCCACCGTTAACGTTCCCAGGGGTACTCCTCCACCCAGCTCTCTGAGCGGAAACAGGAGAGGTGCACAGCTTGGGTATTACAAATGAGTGACAAAGCAATAGCAGAGCATCATGTGCATCCAGATGTGCACAATATTTCATACATTTAATTCAAGAAATCAATTTTTGTACAGATGGTTGCAGGTATTGAGGCAGTAGTACCCAGTAGTGTGGAGACATTTCTTGCATGACAGAGTTATTTTTGCTGATGATCTAAATTAGGCTGCAGATCCAATGATTGACCTTCTTTGGTGATTAAATGGAGGTCATAAAACACATCATGTATAGCTCCACCAAGGGTTCCATCATCCACGTAGAAGATGTGCAAATCTGATTTTAATTGAGAACACATGTTGATGATTGTGTGACAAAAAAGCAGAGACCCTAGAGGGTCTCCGTGCTGCACTCCTTCTGAAGATCAAATAGCATCTTCTCACAAAACAAGGATGAAGATAAACAGTACACAGAATGCACAAAAGGATACAATCTGGAAGCAAGATCTTTAAAGGCCAGAAGCATCCATAAAATCAAGTGATCATGGATCAACAGATAAATACAAGCAGAGTTGACAATTGCAACTGTAGTGGAAACGTAGATCCCAATCTCAGTAGTTATAGCAACTCATATTAGTCTGATCTCTACAGCAATGCATACACATTATATACTTACAAGTCACACACAGAAAAGATGGGTTCACAGATATTTGGTGCATGCATGGGACACAGTACAACTAGAGATCCATTCAGATTAGTCCATGTGCATTCAACTGCCCATAGTGTTGATGACATAATAGATCCACTGATATCACATACCTCTCCATCACTTTCAAGCTTGACCTCTAGCTTAGCAGTGGTCTAAAAGTAATCAGGTCGGTGTCTTACACGTTGAGGGTACCTGCGAGGGACCTCCTCAGGGTCTTCAGCCACGTGGTCTTCTGCAGGGACCAGAACAGGTAGGCCTTCTGGCTGGTGCTTCTCAGTTAGCATGACATCATGGATTTCATGGTTGACTTGAGGTGCTTGCCACTGTGGAGAGCCACCTTGATTTTCTTCTGTAAGAGCATCTTCCATGGGGAGTTGCATGGCTGGCTGGAAACAATGCCTAACCCTGTTCGTATGTACTACTCCTTGCTCCACCTGAAATGTGAACATTAACTGGTGACTTGCATCCCGTCACTACCCAGTTTCCTTCCCATCGTGGGTCCAACTTCCCAGCAGTTGGTATAAACAGCCAGACTGGATCATCCACTTCAAAGAATCGCTCTTCTGAATGTTTGTTATACTGTTGCCTCCGTTCCTCAGCTGCTTCAGCCATGTACACCTCTACAAGATTAGTCAACTCAGCCAACTTGGCATGCTGTGTCTTGCCATACTCTCCAGGGGCATATGCTGTGGGTGGTAAGTTTAGTGTGTCTCTTACAGGCTGTCTTCCATACATAAGTTCAAAAGGAGACACTCCAGTAGAGGAGTGTACTATTGTCCTGTAGGCATATAGAGAACCAGAGGGAGGTGCTTCTCTCACTCATCCTACCTGGTGACATATTGTCTGGAGTAACTGGAGCAGGGTGCGGTTGAACTTTTCAACCATGCCGTCACCTTGTGGGTGATAGGAAGTAGTTCGAGACTTCATGACCCCAAATGCCTTTAAGACCTGCTGAAATATTGTACTCTCAACATTGCGACCTTGTTCTGAGTGTACAATTTCTGGTATTCCATATGTGATAAACAGGTCCATCAGTTCTGTGGTTATTCTGGAGGCAGTTTGGTCTGGTAGTGGCCTTGCATCAGCCCATTTAGTAACATAGTCCTGGACTACAAGGAGATATCAGATGACACTAGCACCTCCAGAATGTCCAGTGCTATCATTTGCCATGGTCTTCCAATTGTCACATTAGTCATCTGCACTCTTGTAGGCATGGTAGGCTTTGTCTGCTGACAAACTGTATCTTCCTCACAATGACGCTCCACATCTTGTGCCATATTGATCCAGTATGTCACGTCTCAGTTGGTAAAGGGTCTTCTGTGCACCTTGATGGCCTGCTTGAGGTGAGTCATGACACTGCTGCATGCAATACATCTTTCTGGAGCGTTACTGGAAGAACTGGTACTGTGGCTGTGTCTGAGGTTGGCCCAGGTGTATGATGTCTCCACACAATGCCATCCGTTAAGAGAAGGTGAACCCACAATTGAGAGTACCTCCTGAATGGGGGCTTCCACCAATTAATAGTTGTAGGGCGACTTGATGATTGCAATGCATGAGCAACCTGCTTGATGACTTGGTCCTGCTACTGAGCTGCTAGAATACAAGGCAATGGCATTTGAATGTCCACTCCGGTCACTGCTGCTGGAAGTGTGGTCCTGCTTGGGTCTCACCATCTGGATATTGCATCCGCATTGGTGTTATGACTGCCTCTACAGTACACAACAGTAAAACTGTACTCTTGAAGAGCCAGTGGCCAGTGTCCCAGCATTTTCTCCAGCTTCTGGTTTGTCAACCACTTTAGTGGCTCATGGTTGGTCCAAAGTTCAAATGGTAGTCCCAACAGGTGTGCCTGAACTGCTTCATGCCATACACTGCTGCCAAACACTCCCTTTGTATGACACTGTAGTTACATTCAGCCTTGTTCAGCACACAACTAGCATAGACAATAGCATGACCATTCTGCTGCAGTATTGTACCCAATCCCCCGGCACTAGCATCAGTTTGAAGAACAAGGTGGCTAGCTTGCATGTCAAAGTGTGGGAATACTAGTATAGGCGTCTCTTGATAGACTCATTGCATTCCAGCAGAACTGAGGCTTCCTTTTGTGTTAGGCAGTGCAGAGGTTCTGTAATGTCTGCAAACCTTGACACAAATCACCTGTAGTAAGAAGCCAGTCCCAGAAATTGCTGCACTTATTTTGCATTACATGGAGTAGGCCACTCTTCCAGTGTCTTGATCTTATCATTGTCTGGCATCACTCCCACTTCTGAGAAGACATGTCCAAGGAATGCAACCTCAGGGAGTACTATTTGGCATTTGCTACCTCGTAGGGTCAACCCTGCCTCCTCCAGTCACTGAATAACTTCTTCCAAATGGCTTCTCGAACAGGAGGTCCTGTGGTGGTGGTGAGGGGTGGTGGGAGGTCACTGTTGTGGTTCCAGGTATATTGATGAAGAGATCTGTGATGGAGTGGGAACGAGCAGGCCTGAGTATGTGGGAAATATCGCGATGTGTGCAGCTGGTCACAAAGACAGATCCGGAATAAAACTAACCAATCAGTGGTTCAGGATTGTGGACCAATACATCAATAGCCTAGCAGTTCTATCGTGTATTTAAACTGAGTTCATGCACGATTGAGGGACTTCTTTTCCCCTGTTACCGTATATGTTTTCACATCTTTGGGAAACTCATAGTCCACCTTTTCTTATAGTGTGGCTTCAATCATCACCTCGCTGTTCATCTCTGCTATGTTAATTACTGCACTGGACACCACTTTCTGTTCAGTGTCACCCCAGATTCCCAACCTGCCACCTTCATGTACTGCCACCTTCATGTACTGCCACCTTCATGTACTGCCACCTTCATGTACTGCCACCTTCATGTACTGCCACCTTCATGTACTGCCACCTTCATGTACTGCCACCTTCATGTACTGCCACCTTCATGTACTGCCACCTTCATGTACTGCCACCTTCATGTACTACCACCTCCATGTACTGCCACCCTCACCTTAGGGTGGTAGTACACCTTCATGTACTACCACCCTCATGTACTACCACCCTCATGTACTACACCTCCATGTACTGCCACCCTCACCTTAGGGTGGTAGTACACCTTCATGTACTACCACCCTCATGTACTACCACCCTCATGTACTACCACCTTCATGTACTGCCACCTTCATGTACTGCCACCTTCATGTACTGCCACCTTCATGTACTGCCACCCTCATGTACTGCCACCTTCATGTACTGCCACCTTCATGTACTGCCACCTTCATGTACTGCTACCTTCATGTACTGCCACCTTCATGTACTGCCACCTCATGTACTGCCACCCTCATGTACTGCCACCTTCATGTACTGCCACCTTCATGTACTGTCACCCTCATGTACTGCCACTATCATGTACTGCCACCTTCATGTACTGCCACCCTCATGTACTGCCACCTTCATGTACTGCCACCTTCATGTACTGTCACCCTCATGTACTGCCACTATCATGTACTGCCACCTTCATGTACTGCCACCTTCATCTCCCTCCTATTGCCATGCATATACCCCTCTCCCCCCATTCACTTGACAACACATTGGTGTAGCGTCGCTTGTGCACGACAGCCAACATAGATATATCCATCAACTACATATACACAACACTGACTCAACACAAACTCCACGACCACATACCACCACATGGAGAGCAAGGGCCAGCTACGTACAACTAGATTTGATTTTAGCCTAATTTATTTAGAGTGGTGGGCCCACACTAGCTCAAGGAATAAAGCCTCACTTAGTGAGGAAAATACCAACACACACTGCTCATCCTACATATACAATTGTTCTGACAGCACATGAGCTCCTTCCAGTCTGCGTCACTGCATTCATGAATGTCAAGGAGACAACTAAACATACACATAAAAAAGAAAAGGTTGACTGTGAGGTTGACTGTAAGTCGTGCACTGTGACTTAGACTGACTAGTCTTCCCGCCTTCCTAGATACATATACCCAGATCCACGTGGCCATCTCACATGCTTCACACCTACATCATAAGCTGCCAATCGCAATAGGAGGGAGCGTAGTTTCTGTCTAATTTACTACGTTCAAACGACATAAACATATATCTCCCTCCTATTGCCATGCATATACCCCTCTCCCCCCATTCACTTGACAACACATTGGTGTAGCGTCGCTTGTGCACGACAGCCAACATAGAGTAACAAAGAAAGCCTAGTTAGAGGCCAAGTCTCTTTGATACCTCCAAACGACTGACCACTGAATCTTTAATTAATTTCACATACCCATCCTTTGCTGACTCTGATTTCCATCGATCATGTCTCTTGAACAATCTGTCTGGTACACCCGCATTAGCTGCTGCAGTGGCACCGCCTGCTCGCAGACTGTGCATCCCAAACAGAGCAGGATCCATACCCATAGACTTTATCTTCTCCAGCAACAATTTCCTGGCTCTCGAATAACTAAGTCTACCACCTTTCCTCAGCTTTTCGCCCAACTTGGTCTTCGATATGGCCCTAAATACATGCTCATGCGCTGTACATTCTAGCCCGCCCATAGCAAAATACCTCTCCATCATGCCGACTGGGCAAGTGACTGTACCGGTTCTAGCCACAATAAGGGAGGAACCCTCCCTGTACTGATCCGTTTTACTCCCAACAATCGTAATTACCATGCTTTCGGTATTAAATACTATGTCACTACACCTGAGCTTAATGAGCTCATCGCATCTCAGGAATCCAGCAAAAGCAACCAGACACATTGCCAATAACCTGACATCCGTCAATGATGGATCTGGCCCTGCAGCCTCCACCATTTCCTTCAACATATCTGCCGTTACAGGCTCCTTACGAGACTTTGGTCGGGCCAGCATGCGCCTCAGTCCAGCCAATGTCGCTTGGACAATAGGTGACGTACCCACTGACTCAAGCCCAGCTACCTCATGCAGCCATGATAATGCATGCACTGCCTCCTCTACCGCTGCCCTGGATTCACTTAAGTGTTGTAGATAGAGTGCTAGATGTATATCCTTAACAGGGAATGCGGGTACTTCGCGTCTGGCCTCTGCCCATGTCTTCCACCTCTGATAGGCTCCCAGGTATTTCTTTGTCGTGGAATCCGCCCTGCATGCTTCTCAGAACAGTGGCTGGTAGAGACTGTGCAAGACGCCGCAGCTCTGGGTCCTCCAGATCCTTCAGCAGTGGCCAGACACCCGCCCCCATCACATCTTCTTTCGCTGCCTCCTTAGCTCGCGCCAGCGCTTCTCTTCCCGCTCCCCTTTCTGCACGGGCGATGGCGGCGGAGGAGGTTTCCAGCCGCTCTTCGACGTCTTCGCAAGAACGAAATTGGTTCTCGTTTCCCTTTCGGCGGAGCTGTCAAATAGATCAATGGGATCTATTCCATTTAACTGTGTGCATTTTTGAGTGTTTATGTAGTGAGCTTCTGTACCACTCACTTAGTTTTTCACCTGCATTGTTGCCGAAGTATTCCTTATAACAAATCCTCTTTATGCAGGCTGGTCTGTGTTTCCAATATAAATGGTTCTTCCTACATGACATAAAACCCTCACATGCGGTTGTAGCTACGTGCATCGTCCCATTTGATGGACGGCTGTACGTGTATCGTGTGCTCATATAGGATTGGTCCTCTATTTGTGCATACGATCCCCATAGGGTTGGTCCTTTGCACACACACATACCTCGCGATCGTGCACTTATAGGTCTAAGACAGTGTCCCCATAGGCCCATACGGTTGGTCCTTTGTATGTAAATTTTGTCCCTGTAAATTGATTCTCAGTGTCCCGTTGGATTGGTCCTTTATGCTTGCATACACTGTATATCGTGTCCTGTATACATGCATGTGGCAAAGAATAACACTATATTTACCACAACATGCCTATACATATTCCTATGCACTCACATAATCTTTCTCTAGTGAAGAAGTGGGTAATAAAGCTTTCGTATTTGGCATAACCCCTCATCATTCTTTATTTTGGCTCATGCTGACTTCAAGTCTCTTTTTGTCCACACCATGCTCAGCCTATATGGAGTGCCTGAACATGCCCTCATACTGGTTCACATGACTTGCTGATCTTGATAATTAATTCTTCTGTGACCTTTAGGATTGTGTTTCTGTTATGACATCATTAACACCTGGTAGTTACTGTGTAAACAGACTATGTACAAGTAAATAAAAACCTTCTCTAACGAGAAAGTTGGTGGGCATATAGGATTGACAATGTTGGTGTAAAAAGCACGGAAACAAGTGTGACAGAAATGTTACTGGAAAATTGAAATAGGCCTATATTTAGCCCAGTCACATTTAGGCAGCGCACGCCTGAGAAAATGGGCTAAATATAGGCCTATTTCAATTTTCCAGTAACATTTCTGTCACACTTGTTTCCGTGCTTTTTCTTTTTACACCAACATTGTCAATCCTATATGCCCACCAACTTTCTCGTTAGAGAAGGTTTTTATTTACTTGTTTCATAAGTTTTTTTTTTCTCCGTGTCAACGAAGCTTCATAACTGTAATGTGATGAGGAACGATGTGCAATGGACAAAATGTCTATACCTTACGAACGCTTTGTGCATTGCCCCGACCACAAGTTACTATATAACTTTAATAAATACGTATGTAAAATTAATGTTACAATAACAATAAATTAATAGTGATAAGTGTAGTTGTTTTTGATAAAATAAATAGTTTTGCCGCCTCCTCTTCCTCGGCCTCTTCCTCTTCTTCTTCTCCCCCCCCCCGGGGTAAGGCCATGCGGGTGGCGGGGGCAGCATTGGGGGCAGCATTGGGGGCAGCATTGGGGGGAGCATCAGCGGGGGTAACGCTGCAGGCGGTGGGTCCAGCGCTGCTGCAGGCGGTGGCCGCGCTTCTGCTGGCGGTGGCGGTGGGTCCAGCACTGCTGCAGGCGGTGGCGGGGCTTCTGCTGGCGGTGGCCGTGGGTCCAGCGCTGCTGCAGGCGGTGGCGGCACTTCTGCTGGCGGTGGCCGTGGGTCCAGCGCTGCTGCAGGCGGTGGCGGGGCTTCTGCTGGCGGTGCCCGTGGGTCCAGCGCTGCTGCAGGCGGCGGCGGCGGCACTTCTGCTGGCGGTGGCCGTGGGTCCAGCGCTGCTGCAGGCGGTGGCGGGGCTTCTGCTGGCGGTGCCCGTGGGTCCAGCGCTGCTGCAGGCGGTGGCGGCACTTCTGCTGGCGGTGGCCGTGGGTCCAGCGCTGCTGCAGGCGGTGGCGGGGCTTCTGCTGGCGGTGCCCGATCTTGGACATCCTCGTCAAAGAAGTCTATCCCTATCATTAAGTTGTCTTCAGCCATCTATGTGGCAGACAGATTATTGAAACAACTCGCAAAATATAGTATTTACCTTTGATGAATTTTTTCAAGAGAGAAATGTGCTGTTCTGCGGGTCATTGGTTTATACACATGTACAGCCATGTGTTCTAGCTGTGCTATAATTCTATTGGCCCAATTTCATCCGTCCATTCACTGATTGGTCGCTTATTCATGCATGACATCACATACTGAGTGGGAGGAGTGAAGTGTGTGTGTGTGTAGGTGTGCTAAAATTCTATTGGTCAAATTTCATCCAATCACATGACCTGAGGTGCATGCAGGTGCAGTGGTGTTGAAATTAGCACATCTGATACATTCTGCTGTTAACTAGCTATCACTTATGGAAATTTATTTTTGTAAATGACAGCAGTTACTCAAACGTTTCCAAGATCTGCAATGTGCAAGTCCATTGTGATGTATATACCATGCTATAATTGTTGCAAACATGAGAGTATAAGTTGTGCACACATTTTTACATACATGTATATCATTGGCCATGGGAGTAGGTCCCCCATATATCTCTGCATGTGCATGTTAGTTTGCAGAGATATATGTATTATCCACTCAAAAGGTGGGGGTGTCATGAGCCCCTCGCTCACTCATTGTAGCCTACTTTTGGCATAACACACATGTGTATAGCATGCCCCATTCTAACATCAAGTGGCAGTAGAATAGTAATCATTACAAAATGTGGTGGCTTCAAGTGGTCTGCTGTACACAATGCAACTCAACTGTCTGCGGCCACTTGCTAACACTAGAAATCAATGAATATCTGAGCCTTGTAACATACACAAATACATAGAATACACAAATACATGCATGCACCATATATGGCTGTGTTACAGCCTTGGTCTGCTCTGTCAGCTAGACCAGTCCAATCACAATTGTTGGACAGTCCAATAGTTGGACAAAGGACTCAGTGATAGTATTTGGTTCAAAACAAGCATAGTGACCAGACGTTCGTCAGCAATGTGTATAACCACCACTAATCAAGATTACACAATGCACTCAAGTTAAATGCAGCATGGTTCACAAACTAGACACAGTGGTCTCTCTATGGCAACTGTGAGGTTACAATATCAAAATGATTTCCATTTCTGTAGTAAATATACATTGATTTTCTTTCTACAATGACAGGAATGTTGGGATCAATGTGACCAGGGTTCGCTACATATGACCAATTTGAAGCCTGAGCATTAAATGAGTATACATTACACATCAGTAGGTGAGACAGTGTAAGCATTTCATTATTCGTACCATAGCTCCTCTTCCGATCCATTTTTCTATTAGCTATGTATGCTTCAATATCATCTCCCCCATCAAATTCATATGATCCTATTAGAAGGTGCGATATGTGTCTCATGTGTGTAATTATGCACATTCTTACTGCATAATGCTGATCTGGGGAACCAGTTATGATTTGAGAGAAACATCTGAGGAGACAATTGCCATCACCCCTTGCTCTCAATATTGTTTCAGTGTTAGGGCGATTTAAAACTATATTGGGGCCACCGATGTCAAAATTATTTGCACTGTGAAATGTAAGGCCCAGTTGTGTACACTTTTGACGTTGCCACAGTTCGTCTGTTTGGTAATATCTGAGATATGGCCATGTGGTTTCTCTCTCTGCCCGCTCAACCCTTACATCATTAACAGTAAGATCTATAACAGAGGACTTGGGTGTACTCTGTTTTGGTGTCTGCCCTTTACCCCTTTGTGATGTCTTAGATTTCAAAGAATCAGAAACAGTGGATTTATCCTGGTCTTTGCTAGGTAGTGGTTGTGGAGGTAAAATGTCACAAGCCCGACCAGTTCGCTTAGGTTTACTCTTAATAGGGTTAGGGACTGCAGACAGCTCTATGCACGGAATGTCACTTCTAAATAGTTTACGTAACCTGTTCACTTCTTCAGTACACTCCATGCTGACTTTGATCGATTTAGGATCAAATGCTAACAGATGCAGACCAGCTAGTGTTCTCACACGCGACATGGCAACATAGGCCATTCCTGTTGCAAATATATCACTAGAAAGGTCCACAATTGCACAGTCTAATGATAAGCCTTGACACTTATGGATTGTTACTGCAAATGCCAATATTAAAGGAAACTGCTTTCTGTACACGTAGAAACGGCGTAATACTTGAAACTTACTACGCACACGTTCAATTTTAAACTGCAGTTTAGGAGTGTGATCAAAAGCAACATGAATGCAGTTCTTAGAGATGGCAGTAACAGTACCAAGTGCACCATTGACCAACCCTTCACTGGTTTTTATATTTCGTCTTAGCATGACCCTAACGCCTACTGCAAGTTTTAGCTCTGCCTCTAAACCAGCAGTCATATTACAGTCTTTGTTTAACTTTTCTAGTTCAGATGATGCCCTTTTAGTCCACTTCACCTTCCCTGCTGTTTCATCAAACTCATCTATGCAGGGCATGTTTATTATTGGTGAACTGGCTTTGGAAAGCATCTCTGCATTAAATTGGTCACAAGATTTTCTTGTAGCAAACAGACACACAGGGGACAAATTTTGGCCTAAGAGTTCTTGGAACTTTTCAAAAGCTGTGCATTTTATGACAGCATTGTGCAACAATGCAACAGTTTTGTCAGATATACAATTCACCCTCACTTCATTTAACAACTGACCAAATTCTGGGTCGCGTTTTTGTCGTTCATTAATGGTCAGTTCATCATGCACTATAGATTCCCTCCAAATGTTCACAGCTGTCACACAGCCAAGCCTTGCGGCAATAAGTTTATTGGAAATGTTTTGGAACACCATTGAACCATTTACTGGAGGAAGCTGCAGTAAATCGCCAAAGAACAGGACATTCATAGACCCAAACCATTGATCGCTTCCAAACAACTCATCAAGTCTTAAATGAATGTAAGCTAGGGTCAGGCTTGATAGCATGCTAACCTCATCAATGATTATTAACTTCACATGCGTGAAACCATTCCGCATGACTTTAAGTGATTCTTTAGGTAGTGACCAGTAAGTGGATGTCCTAGAATCATGCTCTATAGGTAGTTGAAATAGTCTATGTACAGTCACACCCTCTATGTTAAATGCAGCCAATCCCGTAGGAGCTGCAAGTGCACACCTTATGGAATCTTTGTTATCGTTCCAAAATTCATTAACCTTTGCTCGAATCGTATGAATTAGGAAGGATTTCCCTGTACCACCCACACCACTAATAAATTTACACAAGGGCTTTAGCTTAGTACAGGAGCATTTCCCATTTTCATGCAGTTTTTGGTGGCAAAGATGGTCATTGATATCATTGAAGATTCGCAGCTGATCTGCATTGAGCTTAGCAACACGCTCTTCAACTGTCTCTGCTGCGTTCACCTCGTTCAAATTGAACACATCTTCCATTGCTGCCTTAGCTTCACCACCAAAATAAGCGTCTTCCTCTGCAGGAGGAACAACGACCCCTTCCTCCTCTCTTGCTTCATTGATTTTCTTCACTGCAGTCTGCGCTTTCAACAATGCTTGCAGTTTTTCGTGGTGATCTGACAGACTGACATTGCTACCGATGAGACGATTAAAGGCTACCTCAGCTGTTTCTCCTTCTTTCATCAGATCACATTCATTTCGAAATGGAATGAATAGTAACATGAGAGAATAGAAATAGTCTTCTCTCTGGTTCTCATTGGAAGGATCAAACAGCTTGTGATTAGGAAGAAGAGGCTTTTGCAGCTTCTGGTATACCCTAGAGCCATCCTTGTCTGTCCCGCAATACTTGTACCACTGTACAAAATCATACAAGCACACATTTTCCAACTCATTTGGCCTGGTAGGGTAAAATATGTCTACCATGCTCCCCTCTAATATGTCAGTGGAAGCAGGATTCATCTTTTCAACTTCCACAAGCTGTTTATGAGTCTTAAGCCTGCGCTTTCGTTTGTGAGGCATTGAAGCATCAACCCATTTCACAGTCACTGATTTCTCGGTGAGGTGGTCACCAAGTAACAGGTCGCTTGCTTCGTAGAGGCCACACTCTCTGGAACGTAAGCTCCGAACACCAAAGGACCACAGCTTGCTGTAGATACTGCTGTTTGAATTGACCTCTTGCCACACTTCCTGCATGTTACTTTTCTCTGCTTTGGTTACGTACCCTGTAACATAATGAGCTAGGGTTAACGAAGATTCAGCAGTGAACTGAATGTCCATATTGGCCTGCCAAAGCAGAAGCAGTAGTGGATTGTAATCATTCACTCTACATTCCTGTGCAGCTCGAGGTAGGAGATAAATTTTTTTCCTCGACTTGAGGCATTCCTCCACTGGGTTTAGCACTGCATGCTCAGTCACGTCACGTGGAAAACTAAACCTGCATTTAGTAATGAAACCACTTTTGAGCTTTTGCCTGCGTTTGCAATGGTTAGTACACTTATGCATTTGATATTTAGTGACCAATGCGTGGAGTTCAGGGTTGAGGGCAGCATCTGGGATTTTACATGTGATGCGTTCCTGGATCCATGCAAGAACGTCTTTTGGATCACTCTTCCCAATCACTGGCGCATCCTGAATCCACAGCAATACATGATAATGAGGGGCTCCCCGCGCCTGATACTCTTTTTTCCAAAAGAAATGTAGGACTACACCAAGCACAGATCCTTTTAGCAAAACAGTGTAAAATAAATGGTGAAAATTTGCAGAGAATTTTCGGGACACTGAAACAGGATCTTCAATGCAAAGCTTAGATATGGGATAGCTAGGAGGATGGTCATTGACCTTCCTTAGGTATCTATCTATGTGGGTAGAGTTGTACTCTGCACAGCTAAAAGTTATGAAAAGAGTGGGCGATCCATACTCTCTCAACATGCATTTTAATTCACTACTTTTATGGAACCAGTACTGCTTAGTCCCACGCACAGATTGAAATATTGTGGAAAGATTTGCTTCTACACTTTCATCAGAATTTGAAACTCTGGAAAGGAATTCACGCACAGGCACTTTGCCCTTAGATGTAGTTTTAAGAACATTGTAAATGCCTGCAGAAATCTGCCTCATCTCTTGCTGCCATAACAAAAAGAAAACATATTGAGGATCTTTTCGAAACCGAGAATCTTTGTTGAGCAGCCGAGATTTAGCATACTCTGATGCTGACAAGTGAATGTCTCGAGGGTGGAATTCACCAAACTGCCCAGAAGGAAAAAGTGTTGGAAAGCACATCACATCAAGGTGTCTCTGTCTGCTTTCGATAGGACTGTCTTTAACATTTTGCATCTTATACTGCTCAACATCCAACTTTGTTGACCCTTGCTGGTCAAGCGATCGAATAGTGTACGCCTGTAAAGCAGCCACGTCATCAGTCGATGCTTTTCTAACATTATGCTAGAATACTACTTCAACAATATTTTTAGCTGCCTCGTCTAATGATGCATCGTCTACATTTTTATAAAGCCAATTTATTTCTTTGAGTTTTTGAATGGCTAATTTTACAGCATTAACATCCACTAGTGTTTGCCACACAATCTTATCCTTAGTTGGTACACCATTTACAATTATGTACAACTGAGGGTCAGGCAAAGCTACAAGACCACTACCACCAAGTTCAATTTCCGATAAAGTGTCCCATGTTTTATTTAGTGGCAGTGGCAAAAAAAACATGCAACCCCTGCAGGCTTGAAGTGCGTTATATGCCGGCACTTTACCTGAATATGTCCCAAGTCGCACGATAGTCTGAAAAGCCTTTGCTCTCTGAATCAGTTGTTTACTGAGAGCATTTAGAGATTTTAGTTCGTCTGGTATGAGTTCAGTGACAAGCCCATTAAGAACACATCTTGCTGGAATAGTATTTTTGTTTAGAAATGGGCGGCAGTACTGGCAGATGTACAGTTGTTCAGTGACACCATTCTGCAAAACATGGGCTTTCAGTCTTTGCCAGGTATCTGTTTCATATTTGTCAAGGCTAAAGTTTACACAAGACACTTGTTTGCGCTGAAACAGTCTTTCACAGCTACAACATGCAAATTTTGCATCGTCATTGAACTTGGATTGTAGCTCAGCTATAAGGTCAGCATGCGTAACTTTCAAGTCTCTCTCAATGCAGCCTAGACCAGATGATAAATGGTCTTCACTAACTACAGCATGCTCAACTCCATCCTCACTAAACAAATCTGACAAATTGTCCTTCATGCCCATAAATGGTATAAGCTCATCAATATTTCCACTAGCAAGTGCTGAATCAATAGCCAAAATAGTCATGTGACATTTGCGAGCTTTGTAAAGTAGCCTGGTGAAAGTCCGTAATGCAGGATAGTGAGGCATAGCTGCCCTAATAACTCGCAATGGACTAGAGCATTCTGGAAGCTCACAATAAATAGGATGCCCAAGCTGATCAATAAACCCAGAATGTGATTTCAAAGTGACATCATAATGAACATGACCACACCCTGAATCAAGAGCATCGAGCCCAGCTCTGAGGTCTTCAATGGACTTTTGGAACAGTGAATTTGTTTTTAACACTATTGCTACTTCTTCACTAGTGAGCTTGCGACACTCATTTGTACATTTCCATTTCAAAGGGCGCATGGTGACCTTATCCCTGTCCTTTATCTCCTCTGCCACTACACACCTACCATTGAGGTCTACTGGAATGGCTCCATGCTGTTTTCTGTGAGTGTACGAATTATCAAAGAAGTAAGGCTCAGCCCCAGCAGTATGAAACCTATGCCCGACTAAAATATCACTCTCTTGCAACTTCTTTGCATTAACCTTACGGATAGTTTTTAGCAGTGACCCTGCCTGTGATCTTCGTACACTTATTGCTTTAGCAAGTAATGCATCTGCACTAATCTTACTTACTGCTGCACGGGCAGATCTTGTAACAACCTTTTGAGCTAGCAATGGATGGCTATTGCAGAAAGCATTGTTTACATCACTCAGAAGCTCACTATCCCTAAGAATTGCTTTTTCAAGACTCACTCCATACTCTGCTAGTGTGCGAGAGTTGGGCTCAAACAGGGAGTAACTATATGGGAGAAGATAGGGTTGCAGTACTTTTATTTTACCACACATTATGCCTTATCATGTATCAAAACATTTTACCAACTGCGCATAACGTGAATTATTTTATTTTCATACAACTCAATTTTCTGTACACACATGTGTAGTGGACCTTTAAAACAATGTGAGAGACACAAATTACCTTTTGTACCCTTTACATGTACATGGGGAACTTTTACTTGTGGGAAGCCTTACTGTACATCTGATAATCCGCTGCATGCAAGGGTTGGATGCGCATGACAGACTTGTTAATTAAATTTCTGAAAATGCAATTACAGTAGTACACACATGTGTATAGTCCTTTATTGCACATCACATTTACAATGTAACAGACACAGATGCATGTACATGTACAAATAACCTTTTGTACAAACATTGACCTTTACCAGGGAACATCCCGTGTAGGAAGCCATACTGTACATCTGATAATATGTCATGCAGGCATACAAGAGTGTTAATGTGTGCATGACAGGAAGCCATGAGCCACGTGCATAGCAGCCCTTAGATTTTAAATGGTACATACAGCATGCTATAACATACCTTTGGGTGGTAGTGGTAGTGGTAGTGGTAGTTCTACGACCCTTCCAATACCGACTCATTCTAGCTGCCTTAATGGTAGCTGAATTACCCCTGTATATCCGCCTTTTAGCAGCACGGTTCTCCTCGACGCTCTCTTGATATCGCTGCCTTTTAACAGCACGGTTCTCCTCGAGGTCCTCTCCATATCGCTGCCTTTTAGCAGCACGGTTCTCCTCGAGGTCCTCTCCATATCGCTGCCTTTTAGCAGCACGCTTAGGTTCAATATTTGCGATGTAGCTCTCGCGTACAGAGGCCTTCTTTTTTCAGGATCGGCCTTGTAGCTCTCGCGTACAGAGGCCTTCTTTTTTTCAGGATCGGCCTTGTAGCTCTCGCGTACAGAGGCCTTCTTTTTTTCAGGATCGGCCTTGTAGCTCTCGCGTACAGAGGCCTTCTTTTTTTCAGGATCGGCCTTGTAGCTCTCGCGTACAGAGGCCTTTTTTTCAGGATCGGCCTTGTAGCTCTCGCGTACAGAGGCCTTCTTTTTTTCAGGGTCGGCCTTGTAGCGCTCTCGGGCTTTAGCCTTGTTCTCTTCTTGCTTTTGGAGGTATTCCGCTCGTTGCTTCGTTCTCTTCTTTCGATTACGCGAAGGCATTTTTAGAAAAACAACTTCACTAGCCAAAAATAAGTAACGACTAAACTGACACCAAAATAAATTTTGTGCCTGTTGGAGTATTTATACTGCCTAAAATTATCCATACTCCTGTATTTAGAACATAGTAATATACCCATACCGTATATAGTACTTTTTCGTTGTAGCTTCTTTATTACCTTAAGGGGCACCGCGCCGGTAAATTCTGAAGCGATTGGTACTATCGCCGTTCTTTAAAACCATTCCTAGCGTGAGTTATACTTGACGGAGAAGAAGAAGAAGAAGAAGAAGACGACGACGACCAACAATTTTTTTGGGCATGGGCACGAGAAACAGGTTCTTAGTTGGTCTAGAAGGGCATAGTTTTATGACATGAAACTAGCACCAAAACGTAGATCTTGGTGTTGTCGTTCGATTGCTGCAAAAAGAAAAGCTATCCGTTTCTTCGTTGTCCCTCGCGACGCAACTGAAAATTTTTAATGACATTCATGACTCCTCAATCAATCCTATATTGAACCTGCTGACGCAGGTTCAGATAACGAGCAGAATTCAAAATGGCTACTAGTATCTGAACTGGTACTACAGTCTAGTGGTTCGTTTCTCCATAAAGCTGTCTGGCGAGTGCCTTAGTGGTATTAGCACCCAGCAAAAAACCTATACAAAAACATTTGAAGTGAAGGTTAAAAAATGGTGAGAAACGGAGGCTAGTATTTGTTTGCTACCTTCAAATCTCATTCTCCATATCCATTAACCCATGTATAGCAATTAGATCTCATTCTCCATATCCATCAACCCATGTATAGCAATTAGATTAATTTTACACCTTATGGGTACAACTCCGTAATATCCTTTGTAAAAGGCCCAAACTTATACATGTCAAAGCTCAAGCTCAGTTACTGTGTAAATAGAAGAGGAGAATTCAAAATGGCTACTAGTCTCTGAACTGGTATTACAGTCTAGTGGTAAAGCTGTCAGCCCAGTACCTCAGTGGTATTAGCAGCTATCCATATTTAAAATAATGGTGGGAAACGGATTTTATAATTTTTTACTACCTTAAAATTCATTATACCACCAATCCATGCTTAGTAATTAAATTAATATTACTTCCGCAACTCCATAATATCCTTTGTTGTATACAAAAAGCACAAACTTTTGCATGTCAAGGCTTTAGCTTAAGTTTAAGAATCAAGTGATCGTGAAGTAGGTTGGACAGATAAACACAAGCAGACACGGCGCGACAGTATACCGTATACAGTATTGTATACTTATATTGATCGATAACTTGACACATGGGTGGTTTTTCACACATCTCGAATGCGGCGTCTGTATACGTCTCAGAACGAACACTTCACTTACACGTATGATATCGCGGTCTGCATATGGATTCAGTATATTCGTTGTCACCTTTCTGCATACTGAACGTGCCATGTATTCGAAACGTGATATAATCCATTTACTGTTCTGCATACATTTGAAGCTGGTTAAGGTTACCTGAGTAACGTCTACGTTTGCGCATGCCAGTAATAGGAATAAGTTAGCGGCAAACTTTATATGCATACACAGCTGGAATAAAAAGAGCAAATAAACGTTCAGCTATTCCAATTGGTTGGGTCAAAGTCTTCTAAATCTTTCCTCTTCTTCAGGATCCTCTACTGGGACATTCTTCCGGTGGACACAGGGCGTAGAATCAATTTTTGATTTAACAATTGATTACGCAATTGTCGCTTGTGATTTGCAATTGATTATGACACAAGTAAATAAAAAACCTTCTCTATGAGAAAGTTGGTAGGATATAGGATTTGAAGGCAATGGTGGTGTAAAAAGCAAGGAAACAAGGTTCTGTAATAGTAAGGGAAAATGTCATAGTCCTATATTTAGCACACGAACATATGGGACAGTTTCCGCGAAAATTGCCCCACGGTTAAAATGTTATAAAAATGCATCGCGTTTGAATCGCTATAACATCCCAACGGATAACGCTATCGACTTCCTATTTTCAAACACTTCCATACTACACAACACCATTTCACTAGCAGTGTTGAAAATAGGAAGTCGATAGCGTTATCCGTTGGGAAGTTATAGCGATTCAAACGTGATGCATTTTTATAACATTTTAACCGTGGGGCAATTTTCGCGGAAACTGTCCCATATAGTATATGCTACAAACGGGCTAAATATAGGACTATGACATTTCCCCTTACTATTACAGAACCTTGTTGCCTTGCTTTTTACACCACCATTGCCTTCAAATCCTATATCCTACCAACTTTCTCATAGAGGTTTTTTAGTTAACTTGTTTCATTAATTTTTTTTTTCATGCACATTATTCCGATGCGTAATTGATCGTAAGTGATACGTAATTGATTCCGAGCAGATTCAGGACTCTCCCAAGAACGTTTGCCTTTTAGCGGACCGTTTTATTTCTGGTCTTCTTGATACCGCTCGCGTTCAGCGGACCGTTTCTATTTTGGGGTCTGCTTGATACCTCTCGCGTTCAGCGGTCCGTTTCTTTTCTGGCTCTGCCTTGATACCGCTCGCGTTCAGCGGTCGTTTCTTTCTGGCTCTGCTTTGTAGGATGCCCGTGCCGATTCTAACACATCGTCTCGAACTTCAAGGTATTTCGCATGTCGTTTCGCTCGTTTCTTTCCTGACGTGAAGGCATTTAGAGAAAACAACTTCACTAACAAAAGACACTAGCTAGCGGATCCAACCAGAACGGTTGGGAGGGGCTGAAAAGGGGAGGGGCTGAATGTAGGAGGAGCCGTCCCGGGGAGGGTGCGGGAGGGGGGCACCCCTCCCGCCCAGCTAGGGGTATGGGGGAGCGCTGGAAGCTCCCCCATAGGGGTCCTGGGGCGTAGCCCCCAGCAGCCAGCGCTTTTTGCGTTGGAAAACCCTCCAAAACTACGCAAAAACTGCAATGAAAGTATAATTACAAATCTAGCGTTTATATTCTCCATGCGCCGCATCTGCAAAGTATACTATAAATTTTAATTTGAAGGGGGAGAAGGGGGGGGGGGGGGCTATAGCCCCCCCTAGCCCCCCCCCCCCCCCCCCCTGGATCCACTACTGAAAGAGGTTACACCAAACGACATTGAGCACCAAGCGTTTACGCTATTTATACAATCATCGTACAAGTTATCTAATTATGCGTCTTACATAGACCGTATAGTAGATTGTTTACCAAATATAACATAGGCTATTTTATATGAAGCGACTCTTCCAGCCTAGTCTGAAGCTATTGGTGAAATTTTCATTGTTTAAAGTTTCCTATCCCGAGTTATGCGTTGCCAGAAGAATAAGGAGACCATGTTCAGGACTGGGTACGAGGGCGGGCAGTACCCTTTTGTTCTCTACAACCACGCGGTTCTGTGATATAAAACAAAGACGAAACTGCTCATTTTTGACTTCTAGTTCGATTGCTATAACAAGCGTAACGGTCCGATCGTCGGGAGTCTTGTTAGAGACGGGTCACGTATTTTAATGAGATTCATAGTCGGGGTCAAATCCTATATGGAAGTTTCTAGCGAAACTTCCGATACGCTACGATTCTTCAATATATAAAAAAATCACGTCATGATTTTGCAATGATATACAAATCAAGCGTTGATTTTCCAGTGAAACTGAAGCAATTGATGAATCCTGTTTTGATTTTATAGGTGATTTATAGGTAATGTTTCAAATGACATTTAGTTCTTTTGCGTGTATTGCACATGTATTTTGAAGGAAGTAGGCCTACGAGTGGAAAATGAAATGGATTAGCAGGTTTTGCAGCTGATAGGAGAGCGCCATATGCTCAAAACGTGACTGTTTAAATGCATCCCTCTTAAGCTGTACCGTATCGGTGTTATCTGTGGGTGGGTGGTACACAAAATGGCCGCAGTAAAGTACATATATTATAGGCGGCATTACGGGCGGTTTAACGGTTATAACTAGCCGAGGTTTAAGCGAATCCACCCATACGTTTTGAAATCCAAACATGTCCAACATACATTTTACCCCAGGTCGGCTGGCACGGAACAGACTATTATAAATTAGTCAGTCAAAGTTATTTAATTTAATTGGCATTGTTCCATGGGCGCGTGGGTAGCAAATTTAAGTACCCGAAGAAAGAAGGATCATATTCGCAAAAGGCATTTCATTTAGGTGTAAGCACTTGGACTTAATTGTATCGCTGGCAAGCATATCGCTGCAATTTTATTCCTATTGTTGAGTACGTAGCTGATCAAATTTTGCAACCGCACCTTGTAAGTCGCTTGTTTCTGTGTGTTTGTGAATGTAGGTGCGTGTGGGTTGTAAGTGTGTATGGGTGGTGTGCGCGCGCGCGTGTGGTGCATGATTACATGTCTGTTATACCCAGAGCTAACCAATCCGTCAGCAACCAAAACCCAGCAACAGGTTCAACTTCCTGGCCAAGACACTTACAGAAGATCTTGCACGGGCCTTGTACAAAATTGCCAAGATCTTGGGCTCCTGGGCATAATCTTGTCCTCCCAGCAAGATCGTGGCCTCATGGGCAAGATCTTGGCTACATGGGCAAGATCTGTGCATCTTGCCCAAGTGTCTTGGCCAAGAACTTTTTGCTGGGTAAAGGTAGGCCATTTTTGTCTGCTAGAGGTAAGCCATTTTGTGTCAGCTACCTGGAGGTAAGCCATTGTGTGTCAGCAAGCCAGAGGTAAGCCATTGTGTGTCAGCAAGCCAGAGGCAAGCCATTGTGTGTCAGTTACCCAGAGGTAAGCCATTGTGTGTCAGTTACCCAGAGGTAAGCCATTGTGTGTCAGTTACCCAGAGGTAAGCTATTGTGTGTCAGCTACCCAGAGGTAAGTCATTTTGTACCAGCTACCTAAGAGGATGTTGATGTTGAGTCCATTAAAAAGCTCCATGCTTCAGTACCAACAGTGCCACAACCGCTACCAGAGACCTTGAGCTCTTTGGGCGCCGGCTTGGATGAATCAAGTGAAGGCCATGAGCATGCGCAAGAAGAATGGATCCAGACAGTGTACCAAAAGAAACGGCTGCTGAGCATTAAAAGGGCAAGAGCGTCTTGTGGAGTTGGAGGGACAAGCCATGAGATTCCTCACCACTCACCAGAACCTGCTCGTCCTTCAAGCAACGTTAGCTCTGATGCGGACTGACGCCATCTTTCTCTTTGTCTCATTCTAATGTTTAGCCTTGTGATCATATAATAATCATTTGAGAAATCACTTATGAATCGTGCGTTTGATTCTACACGAGATTCATTATACTAAAATCATGTGCAAAATCACGTAATGATTTTTGTGGATTTTACAATGTATATTACAATTGATTCATACGAAAATCAATTGATAAATATTCTGCGTGATTTATGCATGATTTTTCAATAGATTTTTAATTGATTTAAAATCAGTCATTGATTTTGCGCGTGATTCCCGAGAACAAATCAATTAAGAAATCAAAGCTTGATTCACCGCATTTTTTCCCTGTGGGAGACCTCTTGAGGGCGAGCCGAGTACTCGTTTCTTCCCTTCAACCCAGCATGCATCTCTAGTACGCTTGTCAAGAGTTTCCATAAAAGCATCAAGCACTGCATGAGAAGAATATCATACCAAAGCGTAATAATGATGAAATGCCACGAGCAGGGCGAGTGAAAGCAATCAGTTCATATCTACGCACATTCAACTGACTCACAGACCGCCACGGTAGCTTGTGCTTCACATTGATGCCATCATCACTGTCGTCGGTCATGTAACAATGTATTATGTATGTCAATATAAATGTATGGCATGATAAAATTAAAATAAGTAAAAATTCATTGTGTCATAAAAACTAAATAGTTAACTGAAAATCACCACCACAGTCGACCTTTCTGCCAGCAGTTCAAGCTGGAAACAAGCTTGTCAAGTCCTAGTCAGGGAGGTCTGGGTTTACGTCCACTGTTTACACATTTCTCTGCAGCTTATTTGAGTTCTATTTTTGTCGCTGCACCTGATGAGTTCTTGAATGGCTGTCACCCAAATGATGCTACAAACATTTACATTGCCTGGTGGAGGTTTGCTGCCCTCATTTTGGTGAAAAAAATATGACTCATTGAACACTATCACAAAAATGTGAAGGTGCTGAGCTTGCAATGCTATTGCTTGAGAGCTCTATAGCAGACTGGGCTCGTCTGATGTCAGTTTCCTCTTATCATGTCAGTGGTTGAGTGTTGTACAATCCCCTAACTTAGGGCTTGCTTTGTCCCCCACAGGGATGCAGTTTGCCTTGAGGTGGTGGCTTGGGCTACCTATCACCACACCAAGCACATTCTGCAATCTCTGTCCAGACAAACTTCTCACCAGCCATCATGCTCTTTCCTTCAAAAAAGGTCCTGATCTAATAGCTCGACACAACAGCCTCAGAAACAGCTGCATGCAAGCATTGCTACCCTAAACTTGAGCAGGTAGTGGACTTGGGCATGTCCACAAGAAAAAGCACCCTGCTGATATTCTCATTGACAACTGAGGACTGGGTTGTAAGGCTGGAGACTGGAGATAAGGCTGGGGACTGGGAGGTAAGGCTGGGGACTGGGAGGTAAGGCTGGAGACTGGGTTTGTAAGGCTGAAGCTCTTGATGTATCAATTACAATTCCACTTATGTCTGGAAGCGAGTTGGTGCTGCAACTGTGACAATAGTCATACACGTGAGGTTTTGGGATGGGAGTGTCTACCTATTGTAGTAGACTCTTTTGGTACAAAGCAACCAATACCTTCTCTAGATTGGCTTCTAGGTTGGCTGCACAAACCAGATTGTGCAAGGCCACAGTTTTGATATTAGTTATTGATTTGTTTATAGTATGGTCCTTATGTATTCATTGAATTTGTGTGTACTGTTGAAATTAATATGTATAATAAACCACAATCAACTAGACACAAAAAACAAATTGTATGACACATCTACTCTATTATTGAATATCTCGCTTGTTGAGTTGTATTAAAGTTCAGTCAGTTAATAATTTTTTAAGAACGTGACCATCCATATTCAAGTTAAACTTAATAATGACAATTAATAGCACTTTAAGTAATCTGATTACAACTATAACTTAAAATTATATGAACCTACTTCCAGTGCAAAGTTATTAATTGCCAAATATTTTATTTTCACGCACTGGATTATACATATGTTTTTGAATCAAATTTGAACTGGTTATTAAACACCAATACCCATTAATGTATCTACTTGTAGTGAATTTTCCTGTATTATGGGGCATACTGTATAGAAAGTATTGAAAGTATAGAAAGGCTGGTCCCGGTAGTTGCATGGAGGCTTCTGCCATGTGCTGTCATATCGCTGTGATCCAAATAGTACTCCACAGAAGAAATTAAGCTAACTAGCCAGAGCTTTCCCTGCTTGGCTTACCTCCCACGCTATGTCTCTAGACACCTATTAATCGAGGGATACCAAGGCCCAGGTTGTCCAGCCCTTAATACCAACCACCAACCACCCCAAACCTCGCCCTTCCCCCCCCCCCCCCCCCAACTCAGAATAAACAAATCTACTACTGGGTGAAATAGAACTAGAAAGAGTCACTCTGGGAGAGTGAAATGGTGCGTGATGAGGTGGGGATTTTGTGTTATTGGTGATGATAGGTGGTTGGTATGATGATGATAGGTGGGGGGTGGTAGGTGGTTGGTATGATGATGATAGGTGGGGGATGAGCCAAATGTACAGCATGTATAAAGCTTATTGGCCAGTAATCCCACAGACTTTTTCATTACTCCGAAAAATAAAACAGCACTGTACAATAAACACACTGAGTGAGCTCATCACAATACAGAAAAATGAAATAGAAATACAAACCAGCATTACATACAATAAACATAAATAAACTATCTACCATTGTAAGACCCATCCAATGTTCAAGTTCGAATTTGACCTCAGGGATACAAATAAAAATCTTGTTCTTTCCACCACTTGACTCCTTGCAGCCGAAGAAACGAAAACCAGAGTCAACGGATGGTATAGGTGGGAGCATCTCCTTGGAGGAGGAGACCACCAGGATGGCCCTGTTACTGGGTTCTCTAAGCAAAGGTGGGTGGTTGGGGATGAGTGAGGATGGTAGGTGGGTTGTATGATGATGATAGGATGGGTTGTAAGGTGCGAATGGTGGCTGGTGAGGTATAGCAGACAATTAGATGGCCGGGGATTGATTGGGGTAAATAATTGATTTAAACCCCTCCCCCCCTCCCCCTCCCCTCCCCCTCCCCTCCCCTCCCCTCCCCTCCCCTCCCCTCCCCTCCCCTCCCCTCCCTCCCTCCCCTCCCCTCCCCTCCCCTCCCCTCCCCTCCCCTCCCCTCCCTCCCCCACATACGTCTGCACCTACCTGAAATATCGTACACCATTCCCACTGTCTGTTGTGTGGTGCTTTTGGTCTTCCAGAGTGGAGTGATTACATGCGATGCATTTGTACACATGGTGTGACATACATGGAAACGATGGGTTGTTGTGTCCTTGTGTCTACTTTAGTGTTTGATGTTGTGTGTGTGTGTGGTATATGTGACTGTGTTTGTGCGTGTGAGTGTGTGACCGTGTGTGTCAGTGTGTATGTGCTGAGTGTGTGTGTGTGTGTGTGTGTGTGTGTGTGTGAATGTGTGTGTGTTACATTACAGGTCCAGGGATAGATACATATAAAGACCATGGAATAATGTCACCACAATCCCTCAAGTGCAAGGCCTGAGGCAGTGAATGGAATCGCAACCCATCCCTTGTTTATTTGTCCACAGGAAAGGTGTCTAAACAAGCCTGTTATTCATTGCTGTGCCAGGTCTGGTCATGATTATTTCCCCTTTGCTCAGGAATTTGTCATTCCTGCATATTGAAAGAGTAAAGTGTGTCACAATAACTTGGCACTCCCACAACATTTCCTTATATGGAAGTTCAGCACTGTGTATCTAATCCAGAAAGGAATTTCCTCAGGTGAATGTGTGGTCTCTTTAGTAATGGCTTTGTGCTTTCCCTGACACCTTGATGTTTGGGTTATGAATGCTTGTGTGAGGGAAACACCTTCACACCACACCCACTTCCTCCCACATGCTACTGCTGATCTAAAAAGCAATTGTTTGTATTAAAAATGTCACACACACACACACACACACACATACACACACACATGAACATATATAGGGCAAATGCACACACATATTCTATCTATTAAAAAACAATCATGATAAGGTAAAAACAACTTTGGTTATTTTCATATTGATGTGGTCTTTTCATCGGAAGTTTGAGTACTGATCGAACTGATCAAGAAGCACAACCATGGTCTTGAAGATACCCTGGTATTGGTCCTGTATCCATGGAGACATAATGCAGGTAGCCATATTGGACGACACATGAGGTATGGCTTACCACAGTGAGCACTGCTCCAGGCTTCTGGGTACGAATAGACTTGACTGTCTGGAACACATCCACCACTCCTTCTGTCTTACACTGCTGGGTTACCATGGTGATGGCACAGAACATACCAGACCTTCCCACTGTGTCACTGGATGGGGAGGAGGAAGCATCATGTGACCTCACATGATCCAAGGCACAGGGGAAGGAGGTACCTGCAGTGTACCACGATGGGCTGGTTCCCAGTCCTTCTCTGCACCTTGTCCACCTCTTCAATGACATCAGTGATGGTAGCAAGGTTGGTACACACCCCATCAGGTGACCAGTTGGTGATGTGGAACTGGGTCACCTGCTGTATTTGGGTGCTCTGTGTGTTTTGTGCAGACCAACCACAGATCATCATAAGATATATGCTCCATATACATCGTGCTTCTCTCAATGCATGAATAGAATTATGAATGTACAGAGATACATGTAATTACCAGAGGCCAGGAGCACATGTGTGTGTGTGTGTCTTCTACAGTGTTGTGTGGTTGAGTGTCTGGTATGCTTGAAAGGATGTACTAGTTCATCGTGCGGTCACTACATTGTCATACTCCATATGATGCCTCCTCTTCTCCATTAGCCAATGTGACTGGAGTGAAAGTTTCAACCATTGCAATGATAAAATTCCAGGCAGAGCACCAAGCATTGCTACACCCATAGAGATGAAGAACTACACAACACGCAGCATTTGAGCCCTAGCCAAACCAGACCCATACAGTACAGTAAAGACTGCTACTGGCTTGGTGTCACTTTAAAGGGTCCACTTCTATACACATGCCCACCACACACCAACCAGTCCCACACTTCAAACAATCCTTAGCTAGGTCACACCCACCTTGGCAGTTGCTAGGTACAGGGTCCTTATGGTGTAGCCATCACGAGCCTCCTGCTCCCCACTCTCAATGGTGAACTCTCCATAGATCTCAATGCCTTGGTCCGGCCAGTACTGATGACACACCTCCTGCATACCACTAACCTAAGAGCAGCCTGGGCACCACCTAATGCTCCACCCACTCACCTTCCCTCCCTCCTCCAGCTGGGATAACATGACAATGGCTCCACATTTCCTGTCACATGCCATCTTCCAGAAGTCTCTGCAAGTGGACTTCAAGGGTCCTTGAGCTATGATGAAGGCTTTCTGCTGCTTGTATCCCTATGGTGGATGGAACAGTAGTAACCATGACAACTCCTATCTTTAAATACTTACATTAACAAAGGTGGCATTGATGTAGTCTGGATATTCTTGTTTCAGGATCACACGATATCGGTCAGCTGTGGACAGAGAAGACATCACTAGTGTCTCCTCCCCTCTCTCTCCTACACTACTCACGTGGGAGGTAGTCCATACTTCTGTTCTTCCCCGCCTCCTCCAAGGCAACATCTCTGCGTACTGATTTAGGATCAGGGGACACTTGCTCCAAGACCTGCATGGTTACAGACAACATAATGATTTGCATCATTGGATTGTTACAAAGCAAACCTCAAACTGTGACTCTAGTCCAGTTTTATTGGAGGTGGGGTCCTTTGTCTCAAATGTGTTCAGCGCTATGTGGATGTTGGAAGCTTGTATCTGTGTGTTCCCACACATCACAGACTCCAGAATGGCATCATGGAGGAATATGTACTGATCCTGTGGCCAAGGAGGTGGAAGGGGTTTAGTGAGGATGGGAGGGGCTACAAGAATGGGGCTTACAGGTGTCTGGACCATCTTCATCCTCTGTCGTCTCATCTTCCTGATGGTACCAGCTATGTCCACCAGTCCCTCCTTCTCTATCTGCTCCAGCACTGTGCCTATTGCAATCAGAGTTCCAGTACGTCCCACACCAGCACTGTGGGGGTCAAAATGACACCATGACACCCCTCCACACATACACCTTCCCTCCTCCCCCTCCCTCCAATCACCTGCAGTGTACCAGGATAGGTCCTTTGCTTCCATCATGTTGGGACTTGACCTTCCTATGGAAGGCCAGGACAGAGGTGGCATACTCTGGTACCCCATGGTCAGAGGCCAGCCAGTGAAGTGGAACTGGGTCACCTTCCTTGCTGCTGACCCTGAGAGCTGTGGGGGAATTGTGTGGAGGCATGAAGTCATCATGCCGGGCCACATGAAAAGCTATCAACATGATATTAATAACCAGCACTGCTCAATAATTCATGCAAGTTATTAAAGCTTTGCTGCACAAACAAATACAAGAAATGGCACTCAGTGTGAGGTCACTACACTCACAGTCACTTCAAATACTCTGATGACATAGTCTGCAAAGTCTTTCTGCTCAGTGATGGCTACACTGAACGGTCCATACTTCTGATGGCCTGACTCCGCCCAGTACTGCTGACATTTGACCTTGCCATCCTCCTTGATGTTGGTCACCATGACGATGGTGGACACACCCTCCTGCCACATCAATCTCCACAAGTCCACGACGGTGGATGGAAGAGGACCTTGGAGATGAGAAGATGAACGAGGTAAGAGGCACTCCTTGAAGAAGGGGTGTTACCTTGGGTGGCTATGAATTTCTTTGGCTCAGAGTATCCCTGGTAAGAAGAAACACATCTTTGTCGTTCTCAGAATACACCATCAACCCATGTGCTTACAGCAATGTACGATGCATTGATGTAGCTTCTCTGGCAGTCCTGCTGACCCTCCATTGGAGACAGCTGGATTAGATTCTCATCATCTGGGTGGGGGTGGGGGTGGGGTGAGTGGAGTGGGGTGTGGCATGTCACACCTTAGTATGTATTATGGCATTGCACAAATGGTGGTCAATTACTCAAGAATAACAAACACCCCATGAGATCCTAGACCTACATGGTACTATGTTAGCAAATCTGTTAAGAGACTTATTTTCACTACTTAAAGCCACCGTTGAAGGACGTTTGGTAGTAGACTCTAAAGACTGATAAAGGACATGAAAGGGTTATGTTTCTGCTTCCATGGCAATAGCCATTCTCACTTACCCTGTACTGGTTATTGAATCCAGTATTATTTTTCTCATGGCTCTTTGCAACGTAGGGTCCAAACTTGGCCACAAGGACTGCTGGTACGGTCATCTGGTAGTCCCCAGGCAGCTCTATCTCACTCCCATACACTCCAAGAGACACCCGACGTCTGTCCACACCCAGTTCATTGGCCACCTCCAGTTCATACACCCCAGCATGCCCCATCTCTGCCGTGTGGATGACAAGGCTTCCATCCTCCCCAAGCGTGAAGGAGTGGTCTGTGGTCATCTTGGTCCCATTCTGGTACCAGTGAAGGAGGGTCTTGGGTATCCTGACACGCACATTGAAGACCACCTCCTCCCCATCCACCACATCAGAGTCAGAGGGGAACTCCTTAATGGAGGGAGCTGGAGTGAGAGAATGTATGAGAGGGAGGGAGGGAGGGAGGGGGAGGGGAGGTGGGCTTGTATGAGAGGGATGTCTTTCTTTCTTTCTTTCTTTCGTTTCTTTTTGCTTCTTCTCTTTCTTCTTTTTGTTCTTCTTTCTTCTTTCTTTCTTTTCTTTCTTTCTGTTCATCTATTCTCCTTTCGGCAAGGGGGATAGGGTCCAGTATTGTGTGATGTTGATACCCTGGCGTGCTGGCTCTCCAGAAATGGTGGCATATTGCACCTCTTTTGTATTCCCTGTATCGATGGTGTCCATTTCAGTAGTATGGGAAGTGGTTTTCTTGACCTTCTCATAAGGTGATGTATTTGTCACAAAACTGGCGGTGTTGTGACCTCTGCACCTAGTGAATGTTGTGCATGTACATGCATGCATGCGCACGTGTGTGTATGTGTTACGTGTGTGTTTCGAGTGTGTGCATGCGTATATGTGTGCATGTGTATGTGCATGTTGAATATTTTTAGGTGCATTTGGATTGAATGTGTGTTGCGGATGTGTATTTTTGTTAAGTGCTAATGTGTTTCATGTTTTTGCAGCACAGGGTGTGTGCATATGCTGACCTTAAGAGAATCACTATGACAATAACCACTGTGGCTGCAATCAGTACCAGCACCACACCTCCAACCACACCCCCCACAGCTCCTCCAATGGCAGCTCCACCAGCAGCAGAAGTGGGGGCTTCCCTCTACATCGTGAGGGAACAGTAAGGACTTCATGGTGTGAGGATAAGCATGTGTGCATTGACTCTTCTGGGAAGTTATTTTTGTATTTGTACTTACCGGTCACCACAAAGAGAAGAGAACTGTAAGGTCCCATGACTCCATCACTGTTGACTGCTGACACCTCAATGGAGTAGTTGGTATAGGGAGATAGTCCATTCACAGTCAATGTCCTCCCAGAGGTGGTTACTGTCCCTCCCACACCACTGGTCACAGCTCCATAGAGAACACTGTACTCCACTATCACACTGTTCTGGTCCTGACAGGGGACTTCCTCCCAACTGATGGTCACGCTAGAGGAGGTCTTGCTCACTTCAGTGAGGTTGTTGGGAGGAGCAGAAGGAGCTGTGGGGAGAGAAGGGAAGGGAGTCAGCCATCTTGTGATGAGGTCATCTGACTCACCTGCTGAGGAGGTGTTGACTAACACACTAGCTGGAGGACTGCTCCCTACTCCAATGGAGGCAGTGATGGTGAATATGTAGGCACTGAACTCTTGCAGTCCAGTGATGTTGTACTGGGTAGCATTACCAACAGACACACTCCCACCACCTCCAGCTCCAGCACATGGTCCCTGGTAGGTGTAGGAGAGGGTATAGGTGGTACCTATCTCCCCACCAGGCTGTGACCACATGACAGTGATGGATGTGGAGGTGATCTGTGTTATGTTCAGTGGTACTGAAAAGAGAGGAATAATCGGATAGGAACATAGGACTGAGGTGGAGTAATATAGGAGGGAAGGATGGGTAACTTTAATAATTATAAAATGAGACTCACTCAAAGTCCTTGTCACATTAGCACTTAGAGATGGCAGAGATGTGCCCACAGCTATGACAGAGATGTTGTACTGAACCCCAACTTGAAGTTTGGTTAGGACATAAGAGGTAGAATTGGTTGAATCTCCACTTGTACTTGGGCCTCCATTAGCCACATAGTAGATATCATATCTGGTCACTGGACCACCTGAGGTTGGTGCAGTCCTAGAGACATTGACAGATGTGGGACCAGACTGCACAGCAGTGACACCAGTGGGTGGGCCAGGAGGAGCTGTATAGAGGTACATGTCTATAGGTACAAGACACCCTTCATAGGCACTACCTACTTTGTACAGTGAGGGATGAGGTAGTGGACCTTGGATTGAGAGTAAACCCTCCACACACTGGTGAGCAGGTAGTGGTGACAGTGCATGTGTACATCCCATATGCTCTCCCAGTCACAGTCAGGGTGTTGTTGTAAGTAGATGTTGGTCGATCTGTCACTATCTGAGAGGAAGTATTACTCACTGGACTTCCATTAGTGGTCCACAGCACATCTGTAGAAGGAGAACTAGTGCTGGTGCAGGTCAACTGGAACACTGGTGGATCAACATTTGTAGGTGTCAACAGATGAAACTGGACACCTCCTGTGATGTTAGGACCATCTGAGGGAGAGTCAACACTTCCATAACACATGTGATGTACTTTCCTCTCTACTTACAAGTGGCTGCTACAGAGAGACCATAGTTGTTAGATGTAGCTAGATTGCTAGTGTTTGCTAGTGCAGGATCACTGTACATTCCAACACAGAGTGTGATGGTGGTATTGGTACAACATTGAACACCATGTGGGAAGACAGGAGGTGTTCCACGATACAGCTCTACTCCTCCTGACACATTTGTTGACCCAAACCTCCATGAGGGAGTGTAACATTTACCATGTCTGGCATTGCTAGGGGAAACAGGACTCCACTTGGTTCATACCACTGTCCACCTGTAATTCCCTGGCACACCAGAGGATACTGTGGTGGAGCAGATGAGCTAACTCTGTTTGGAACTGCAGAGAGAGTTACCAGACTGTTGTTTCTAACCACTTGTCCATTCCAGGTGATGTTCTGGCCTGCATGTGTGTGGTTATGTGATATTGCTGTCATAAAACACCTCGCCAAGATGAATCTGGTGTTAGCGACGGTCCCGTAGATCTCCGCCAATATAATTTGTTCGGTGCAGAAACAAGCTACCAACTCTTCCATTTGTTACTACCGTATTCTAAAGCTCAGCTTAGCTCAATGCACGCAATGAGCACAGATCAGGTGCAGTGTTACAAGATACTAAACTGCATGTGATTGTATTATAATTATAAACTCCGCGATGCATACATCATGCACGTTGGCTTTCCGTTGTTGGCTTAGGTAATAGCGTACCAGTGTGGTTTAGCGGAGAGTACAATAGTTGATTTGTAAGAACGCAAATCAAATGATACCCACTCGGTAATTAAATGAGATTTGAGTTTGTCACCGGCTAACCGCGTGCAGTGGCGCAGTGCAGAAAAAAAGACACATTTAGCGGAATTGCACACATATGCCCGACTTGAAGCAGTAATACCAATTGGGACGTACCTGAGGATAGATGTGGAAGAACACAAAAAACAATGTATGCGAGCGCGTACATGTACATGGGTTTTCTCGGTCTTGATCACGTGCACAACATATACATTCATGTTAAATTGTTAATAGTGTTTATACTAGTGAAAGCAACCTCATCTAAACAAGAACGTGTCTTACATGCCACCTTCATGTACTACTGCCACCTTCATGTACTGCCACCTTCATGTACTGCCACCCTCATGTACTGCCACCTTCATGTACTGGCCACCCTCATGTACTGCCACCTTCATGTACTGCCACCTTCATGTACTGCCACCTTCATGTACTGCCACTTTCATGTACTGCCACCTTCATGTACTGCCACCTTCATGTACTGCCACCTTCATGTACTGCCACCTTCATGTACTGCCACCTTCATGTACTAGCCACCTTCATGTACTGCCACCTCATGTACTGCCACCTTCATGTACTGCCACCTTCATGTACTGCCACCTTCGTGTGAGCTAGAGCCACAAGTGCAAACAAAAATGGACCGAGCAGGTCTATTGCTGTTCAGAAAATAATATCCCCAGATGATGCTACCCCCTCCTCCTCCCCATCCCTTCCCCTCATCCACCCTCGCATACGTTTGCCACTGCCATCCACATGGAATGTGTCTCTGTCATTCCCCCTGTCTGTTGTGTGGTGCTTTTGGTCTTCCAGAGTGGAGTGATTACATGCGATGCATTTGTACACATGGTGTGACATACATGGAAAGGATGGTGTCCTTGTGTGTACTTTAATTTAGTGTTTGATCTTGTGTGTATGGTATGTGAGTGTGTATGTGAGGGTGTGACTGTGTGTGTCAGTGTGTATGTGAGTGTGACCATATGCATGTATGTAGGTGTGTGTGTGGTGTATGTGTGTGTGTGTGTGTGTGTGTGTGTTACATTACAGGTCCAGGGATAGATACATATATTAAGACCAAGAAGGTATTGTCACCACAATCCCTATTGTGCAAGCCCTGAGGCAGTGAGTGAAATATACTTGCAACCCATTCTTTGTTTATTTGTCCACAGGAAAGGTGTCTAAACAAACCCGTTGTGCAAGGTCTGGTCATGTCTAGTTTCCCCTTTGCTCAGGAATGTGTTATTCCAGACAGTGCATTAAATCCACTGGCTTACTACTTCATCACTTGCAAGTGTGGGGGTGATGTTTTATAATACACATGAAAGGAAAACACCTTCACACCACACCCACTTCGCCCACATGCCACTGCTCATCTAAAAAGCAATTGATTGTACTGAAAAAGTCACACACGGACACATTCACACACACACTCACACACACTCACACACACTCACACACACACACAAGCACACACACACACATGAACATACATAGGGCAAATGCACACACATTCCATCCATAAAAAAACAATCATTGATAAGGTAAATAAAACTTTCGTTTATTTCATATTGATGTGGTCTTTTTCATCGGAAGTTTGAGTACTGATCGTATTGATCAAGAAGCACAACCATGGTCTTGAAGATAAGCTGGTATTGGTCCTGTATCCATGGAGACATAATGCAGGTAGCCATGTTGGACGACACATGAGGTATGACTTACCACAGTGAGCACTGCTCCAGGCTTCTGGCTACGAATAGACTTGATTGTCTGGAACAAATCCACCACTCCTTCTGTCTTACACTGCTGGGTTACCATGGTGATGGCACAGAAACATACCAGACCTTCCCACTGTGTCACTGGATGGGGAGGAGGAAGCATAATGTGATCTCCCATGATCCAAGGGTCCTCCTTCCTCCTGACCCATTTCATTCACCCAAACCTCCAGGAGTTGATACAGGGTCAGGTGTAGCTAGGGGAAACAGGATTCCATGCACTTGGTTCATACCACTGTCCACCTGTAATTCCCTGGCACACCAGAGGATACTGTGGTGGAGCAGATGAGTTAACTCTGTTTGGAACTACTGAGAGGGTCACCAGGCTGTTGTTTCTGACCACTTCGTTTCTTCTTTCTCTCATAAAGCTGTCTGGCGAGTGCCTTAGTGGTATTAGCAGCTACCTATATAAGGAAGTGAAGGTTAAAAAATGGTGAGAAACGGAAGCTAGTATTTGTTTGCTACCTTCAAATCTCATTCTCCATATATATCCATTAACCCATGTATAGCAATTAGATTCATTTTACATCTTATGGGTACAACTCCATAATATCCTTTGTTATGTGTAAAAGGCCCAAACTTATACATGTCAAAGCTCAAGCTCGGTTACTGTGTAAATAGAAGAGGAGAATTCAAAATGGCTACTAGTCTCTGAACTGGTATTACAGTCTAGTGGTAAAGCTGTCAGCCCAGTACCCTCAGTGGTATTAGCAGCTATCCAAAAAAATGGTTGGAAACGGATTTTATAATTTTTTACTACCTTAAAATTCATTATACCATCAATCCATGCTTACAGTAATTAAATTAATTTACTTCTTACTCCATAATATCCTTTGTTGTATACAAAAACTTTTACATGTCAAGGCTTAAGCTTAAGTTTAAGAATCAAGTGATCATGAAGTAGGTTGGACAGATAAACACAAGCAGACACGGCGCGACAGTATACCGTATACAGTATTGTATACTTATATTGATCGATAACTTGACACATGGGCGGTTTTCCACACATCTCGAATGCGGCGTCTGTATACGTCTCACTTCAGTCACTTACATATATGATATCGCGGTCTACATATGGATTCAGTATATTCGTTGTGACCTTTCTGCATACTGAACGTGCCATGTATTCGAAACGTGATATAATCCATTTACTGTTCTGCATACATTTGAAGCTGGTTAAGGTTACCTGGGTAACGCCTACGTTTGCGCATGCCAGTAATAGGAATAAGTTAGCGGCAAACTTATATGCATACACAGCTGGAATAAAAAGAGCAGATAAACGTCCAGCTATTCCGATTGGTTGGGTCAAAGTCTTCTTCACTTATACATCTTTCCTCTTCTTCAGGATCCTCGACCAAATATGTGACGTAGTTACTGGGACATTCTTCCGGTGGAGAACTCTTTGAGGGCGAGCCGAGTACTCGTTTTCTTCCCTTCAACCCAGCATACATCTCTAGTACGCTTGTCAAGAGTTTCCATAAAAGCATCAAGCACTGCATGAGAAGAATATCATACCAAAGCGTAATAATGATGAAATGCCACGAGCAGGGCGAGTGAAAGCAATCAGTTCATATCTACGCACATTCAACTGACTCACAGACCGCCACGGTAGCTTGTGCTTCACATTGATGCCATCATCACTGTCGTCGGTCATGTAACAATGTATTATGTATGTCAATATAAATGTATGGCATGATAAAATTAAAATAAGTAAAAATTCATTGTGTCATAAAAACTAAATAGTTAACTGAAAATCACGACCACAGTCAACCTTTCTGCCAGCAGTTCAAGCTGGAGACAAGCTTGTCAAGTCCTAGCCAGGAAGGTCTGGGTTTATGTCCGCTGTTTACACATTGCTCTGCAGCTTATTTGAGTTCTGTTTTTGTTGCTGCACCTGATGAGTTCTTGAATGGCCGTCATCCAAATGATGCTACAAACATTTACATCTCCTGGTGAAGGTTTGCTGCCCTCCCATTTAGGTGAAAAGAATACGACTCAACGAGCACTGTCACAAAAACCTGAAGGTACTGAGCTTGCAGTGCTATTGCTTGAGAGCTCTATAGCAGTCTGCGCTTGTCTGATGTCAGTTTCCTCTTATCATGTCAGTGGTTGAGTGTTGTACCATCCCCTAACAGGCCTTGCTTTGTCCCCCACAGGGATGCAGTTTGCCTTGAGGTGGTGACTTGGGCTACCTCTCACCACAACCAAGCACATTCTGCAATCTCTAACTTCTCACCAGCCATCATGCACTTTCCTTCAAAAAAGGTCCTGGTCTAATAGCTCGACACAACAGCCTCAGAAACAGCTGCAAGCAAGCATGGCTACCCCAAACTTGAAGCAGGTAGAGGACTTGGGGCATGACCACAAGAAAACGCACTCTGCTGATATTCTCATTGACACTGGGACTGGGTGGTAAGGCTGGAGACTGGAGGTAAGGCTGGGGACTGGGAGGTAATGGCTGGGGACTGGGTTGTAAGGCTGCAGCTCTTGATGTATCAATTACATTCAACTTAAGTCTGGAAGCGAGCTGGTTGCTACAACTGTGACAATGGTCATACATGTGTGGCTTTGTGATGGGAGTGTCTACCTATTGTAGCTGACTCCTTTGGTACAAAGCAACCAATATCTTCTCTAGATTGGTTTCTAGGTTGGCAGCACAAACCAGATTGTGCAAGGCCACAGTTTTGATATTAGTTATTGATTTGTTTATAGTATGGTCCTTATGTATTCATTGATTTTGTATGTACTGTTGAAATAAATATGTACAATAAACCACAATCAACCAGACACAAAAAACAAAGTGTATGACATATCTACTCTATTATTGAATATCTCGCTTGAGTTGTATTAAAGTTCAGGCAGTTAATAAACATGAACACCCATATTCAAGTTAAACTTATTAATGACAATTAATAGCACTTTAAGTAATCTGGTTACAACTATGACTTAAAATTATATGAACCTACTTCCAGTGCAAAGTTATTAATTGCCAAATATTAATTTTCACGCACTTGATTATACATATGTTTTTAATTGGTTATCAACCATCAATACCCATTACTGTATCTACTTGTGGTGAATTTACGTGTATTATGGGGCATACTGTATAGAATGTATGGAAAGTGCATGGTTGGATGGTCCTGGTAGGCTTCTGCCATGTGCTATCTTATTGCTGTGATCCCTTTTGCCAAAATAGTACTCCACAGAAGAAATTAAGCTATCTAGCCAGAGCTTTCCCAGCTTGGCTTACCTCCCACGCTATGTCTCTAGACATCTATTAATCGAAGGATACCAAGGCCCAGGTTGTCCAGCCCTTAATAATTTGGGGATACCAACCACCAACCACCCCAAACCTCGCCCCCCCTCCCCAACCCAGAATAAACAATGTGCTACTGGGTGAAATAGAACTAGAAAGGGTCACTCTGGGAGAGTGAAATGGTGGGTGATGAGGTGGGGATTTTGAGTGGTTGGTGATGATAGGTGGTTGGTATGATGATGATAGGTAGGGGATGGTAGGTGGTTGGTATGATGATGATAAGTGGAGAATGAGCCAAATGTACAGCATATACAAAGCTTATTGGCCAGAAGCACATATTAGTCCCACAGACGTCGACTTTTTCATTACTCCAAAAAATAAAACAACAATGTACAATAAACACACTGAGTGAGCCACCACAATACAGAAAAATGAAATAGAAACACCAACCAGCATTACATACAATAAACATAAAAAAACTATCTACCATTGTAAGACGCATCCAGTGTTCGAGTTTGAATTTGAATATATCTTTGTTCTTCCACACAGCTTGACTTCCTCTGCAGCCGAAGAAACTAAAACCAGAGTCAACGGATGGTAGAGGTGGGAGCATCTCCTTGGAGGAGGAGACCACCAGGATGGCCCTGTTACTTACTGGGTTCTCTAAGCAAAGGTGGGTAGTTGGGGATGAGATGAGGATGGTAGGTGGGTTGTATGATGATGGGTTGTAAGGTGCGAATGGTGGCTGGTGAGGTATAGCAGACAATTAGATGGCCGGGATTGATTGTGGTAATAAATGATTTAAAAACCTCTCCCCCTCCCCTCCCCTCCCCTCCCCTCCCCTCCCCTCCCCTCCCCTCCCCTCCCTCCCCTCCCCTCCCCTCCCCTCCCCTCCCCTCCCCTCCCCTCCCCTCCCCTCCCCTCCCCTCCCCTCCCCTCCCCTCCCCTCCCCTCCCCTCCCCTCCCCTCCCCTCCCCTCCCCTCCCCTCCCCTCCCCTCCCCTCCCCTCCCTCCCCTCCCCTCCCCTCCCCTCCCCTCCCTCCCCTCCCCTCCCCTCCCCTCCCTCCCCTCCCCTCACCCTCCCCTCCCCTCCCCTCCCCTCCTCCCTCCCCTCCCCTCCCCTCCCCTCCCCTCCCCTCCCCTCCCCATCCCCGTCCCTCCCCTCCCCTCCCCTCCCCCTCCCCTCCCCTCCCCTCACCCTCCCCTCGCCCTCCCCTCCCCTCACCCTCCCCTCCCCTCCCTCCACCTCTCCCCTCCCCTCCCCTCCCCTCCTCATCCCTTCCCCTACACCCTCACCCTCCGCCTCTCCCTTTCCCCTCCCCTCCCCCGTCCCCTCCCTCCTCTCCCCTCCATCCCTCCCCTCCCCTCCTCCCCTCCCCTCCCCTCTCCTCCCTCCCCTCCCCTCCCCTCCCCTCCCCCACATACGTCTGCACCTACCTGAAATATCATACACCATTCCCACTGTCTGTTGTGTGGTGCTTTTGGCCTTCCAGAGTGGAGTGATTACATGCGATGCATTTGTACACATACATGGAAAGGATGGCTATTTGTGTCCTTGTGTCTACTTTAGTGTTTGATGTTGTGTGTGTGTGTGGTACATGTATGTGACTGTGTTTGTGTGTGTGAGTGTGTGACCGTGTGTGTCAGTGTGTATGTGCTGAGTATGTGTGTCAGTGTGTATGTGTGTATGCATGTGTGTGTGTGTGTGTGTGTGTGTGTGTGAATGTGTGTGTGTTACATTACAGGTCCAGGGATAGATACATATAAAGACCATGGAATAATGTCACCACAATCCCTCAAGTAGCCATTGTGTAAGGCCTGAGGCATGAATGAAACAAACAATCGCAACCCATCCCTTGTTTATTTGTCCACAGGAAAGGTGTCTAAACAAGCCCGTTATTCATTGCTGTGCCAGGTCTGGTCATGATTATTTCCCCTTTGCTCTGGAATTTGTCATTCCTGCATATTGAAAGAGTAAAGTGTGTCACAATAACTTAGCACTCCCACAACATTTCCTTATATGGAAGTTCAGCAATGTGTATCTGATCCAGTAAGAGGTGAATGTGTGGTCTCTTTAGTAATGGCTCTGTGCTTTCCTTGACACACCTTGGTGTTTGGGTTATGAATGCTTGTGTGAGGGAAACACCTTCACACCACACCCACTTCCTCTCACATGCTACTGCTCATCTAAAAAGCAATTGTTTGTATTTAAAAAGTCACACACACACATACACACACACATACACACACACATACACATGCAACACACACATGTACATACATAGGGCAAATGCACACACATTCCGTCTATTAAAAAACAATCATTGATAAGTCAAAAGAACGTTGGTTTATTTCATATTGATGTGGTCTTTTCATTGGAAGTTTGAGTATTGATCGAACTGATCAAGAAGCACAACCATGGTCTTGAAGATACTCTGGTATTGGTCCTGTATCCATGGAGACATAATGCAGGTAGCCATGTTGGACGACACATGAGGTATGGCTTACCACAGTGAGCACTGCTCCAGGCTTCTGGGTACGAATAGACTTGACTGTCTGGAACACATCCACCACTCCTTCTGTCTTACACTGCTGGGTTACCATGGTGATGGCACAGAACATACCAGACCTTCCCACTGTGTCACTGGATGGGGAGGAGGAAGCATCATGTGATCTCACATGATCCAAGGCACAGGGGAAGGAGGTACCTGCAGTGTACCACGATGGGCTGGTTCCCAGTCCTTCTCTGCACCTTGTCCACCTCTTCAATGACATCAGTGATGGTAGCAAGGTTGGTACACACCCCATCAGGTGACCAGTTGGTGATGTGGAACTGGGTCACCTGCTGTATTTGGGTGCTCTGTGTTTTGTGCAGACCAACCACAGATCATCATAAGGTATATGCTCCATATACATCGTGCTTCTCTCAATGCATGAATAGAATTATGAACGTACAGAGATACATGTAATTACCAGAGGCCAGGAGCCCATATATGTGTGTCTTTATACCCTAGGCTATAATGTATTACAGTGTTGTGTGGTTGAGTGTCTGGTATGCTTGAAAGAATGTACTAGTTCTTCGTGTGGTCACTACATTGTCATACTCCATATGATGCCACCTCTTCTCCATTAGCCAATGTGACTGGAGTGAAGGTTTCAACCATTGCAATGATAACATTCTAGGCAGAGCACCAAGCATTGCTACACCCATAGAGATGAAGAACTACACAACACACAGCATTTGAGCCCTAGCCAAACCAGACCCATACAGTACAGTAAAGACTGCTACTGGCTTGGTGTCACTTGCAATCCATAGCTAGGTCACACCCACCTTGGCAGCTGCTAGGTACAGGGTCCTTATGGTGTAGCCATCACAAGCCTCCTGCTCCCCACTCTCAATGGTGAACTCTCCATAGCTCTCAATGCCTTGGTCCGGCCAGTACTGATGACACACCTCCTGCATACCACCAACTTATGAGCAGCCTGGGCACCACCTAATGCTCCACCCACTCACCTTCCTTCCCTCCTCCAGCTGGGATAACATGACAATGGCTCGACATTTCCTGTCACACACCATCTTCCAGAAGTCTCTGCAAGTGGTCTTCAAGGGTCCTTGAGCTATGATGAAGGCTTTCTGCTGCTTGTATCCCTATGGTGGATGGAACAGTAGTAACCATGACAACTACTATCTTTAAATACTTACATTAACAAAGGTGGCATTGATGTAATCTAATCTGGATATTCTTGTTTCAGGATCACACGATATCGGTCAGCTGTGGACAGAGAACTCATCACTAGTGTCTCCTCAGTGGCGGATCCAGGGGGGGGTGGCGGGGGTACACCCCCCCCCCCCCCCCCCCCCCCCCGCCAATTATATCTCATTAATTATTCATTGTGGCGTATGTGCATGTACTTGTAGACTAGTAGTTGACCTTTTCAACAGGTGCTAACAAAGTACGTACCGTATTAGTTATTCTTGAACAGTACACGTGTGAATTTTTTTCTGAGCGCCATACCAGTAGCTATCTATCGTGACTTCAGTTCTTCCCAGTGCCGTTGAGAGGGGGGGGGGGGGGGGGGGGGCAGGGGGGTAAGCTACCCCGGGCCCCGCGGCAAAAGGGGGGCCCCGCGATCCCTAAGAAAAAATTTGTTCGACAATTTTTCAATTCTGACTGCCAATGTAAATCCTTTTCATGTTTCATGTTGACGCGCTTTTCACGCACAATTGCGAAAAAATTTCGTAATGAAAATATTATACTTTTAAATGGTTTTTGGCGATAAATAGAATTCCGGCATAGTCCTGTGTCACTTGTATGGTCAGCATGAAAGTGTGAACGAGCAAGCAAAAGCATGCCCCTATACACAGCAAAAGTTATAATCTGATACTGCTGAACATGTATGTAACATATTTGCATCAAGTCTGTTACATACACGGCCAGGATTTGGAATGCGATACGGATCCGGTTTCGCGAGCGTTACGTCGGTGATAAAATAGTAAAAATACGCCGGTGGTGGGCACCGCCAAAATTATTTGGCGTACAAAACGTGGCGTACACAGTGCAAAAAGTTAGATATACGATACGGTATATTTTTGGTTATATTTGAGAATACGCCAAAATATACGCCTGAGTACTATATTTGAATATAAGACGGCGTATATTCAGAATCCGCAAGTGTTAATAGCGTCACTGTTTATATAGGCACAATTAAGTGTACAAAATATACCCCCGTAAGTATATTTATATCATACCACCGTGTATATTCATGTTTCACATATTCTTGTATGTATTTTTGTCTGCGAGTTATCAATTCTTGTATAAGCGTTCATAAGCATCTAATTACTAAGGAGCCGGCGCTTGCCTTTAGTACTTAGCATGCGACAGTCAGTATAAACCGAACTTGACACGCTCAATGCCGAAGTCGAATTCTATACTGATGGACATCTGCCTGTGTGTATATGTGTGTGTGGACATCTGTCTGTGTGGACATCTGTCTGTGTGTGTGTCTGTGCATATGCGTGTGTGTGGACATCTGTCTGTGTATACGTGTGTGTGGACATCTGTCTGTATGCGTGTGTGTGGACATCTGTCATGTGTACGTGCGACTGTGTGTCCGTCTGTGTGTTGTGTGTTTATGCGTGAGCGTGGACATCTGCGTGTATGTGCTAGTGTGTGTGTCCGCGAGCGTGTGGACATGTACGTGCAAGTGTGTGTCATTACAAATTTGAAATGTTAATGTGTACTATTTTTATTCTTACCATTATTGTTCAATTTGGCATGGATATACAGTACATAATGATATGGAAATTATGGTATAGAGGTTGTGCAATAGCGTCATAAATCGTCATCAATAAATAGCAACGCCATTTTGAGTGTCAAAAGCACACACGTGTCTATCCGTAATAGAGTGATTGGAGGTTCCTGACTAACCGTTTGAGCCATTTCGTGTGATTAAATGCAGCTAGAAAATACGGCCAAGTACTCTGAGTATAACTATTAGCTTGATGACACTGCCAAACAGCGTTACAAGGTAAAATTGGAGCTGGTTGGTGCGCTTGAAGACCCGTATGTTGCGTATGAGAGAGGCATTGTTAGTGTAGATTGGAATAATTGGCCTCAGGTTCCGATAGCTGTAGCAAAGACTCTGCAGCATCAATTTTTTTTTACCAACTTCCTTTTTATCACCTCCAATGTTCTGTGGAATCTGTTCATATCACGCACACTCTTCCTCTTCAAAGGGCTCTTCATGTGCTCGAATAAGGAAGGAACATAATCAGGGGATAGGAGTTTGTTGCTCTATTCCCCCGAAACGAAGTGTACGCTACATATCCACGAGTACTCATTTGGAATCCAATCTTTGCGCCCCACTGCTGCTACTGGGACTTACGTTCTTCATATTGAGGAAAACGCTAAAAATGAACGCCCGAACCTTTAATGAAACGATTACTGCATCCAACTGCACAACAAGCCTTGCCCATACTATTGCTTTTGGCACTCAAAATGGCGGATAACATTTGTACCGCCCATTGCACAACCTCTATTGTTTTTTACAATTTCACGCAGGCTTGTAAATGTTGTAACATTAAAGATTTCTTATGCCAGTTCAAGAAATAGGTGATAGTCTTACTTGTCAATAGGTTAGTGCTGTTATACACAGTTATCTTTGTTATTTACTATTTATAACCAAATTTAAAAGTGCACCAATTAGAGTATGCCATTGCACGTGATGGCTAATTTTGGCGGGTTCCTGTGTGAGTGTGGCCTGGAAAGGTACGTGATTTTGCTTATCACGTTTGTGTTATTTTGGGGATGCGTTTGTGATGTAGTACATCAGCCTCATCAACCTGCTGAAGGCAAGCCTAGTATACGGTAAGCGACTCACAATTCACTTTATTATGTTCTCGTCTTTATCAGGTCACGTAGTACGTGGGGACCGCTGTCTCAAGGACTATGGGTTTCGGCTATCACAAGCGCGGGTCGATTCTGCTGAGGTAAGTACGCAATGGCTTTGCTACCTTCATTTTGCTTTTCTGCAGCGTTTCTATTCGAACTGGTAAGTATGCTGGGGGCACTAAAATGTATTTTTTCTTTTGTGCGCATTTGGTTAGTCAGCACCAACAAGTCCATCACTAGAGGTAAGTATGGCCATGTCAATTGGCGCCAAATGTTATTGTATTCTCGTCTTTATCAGGTCACACTAAGTTAGTACTTGGGAACCGCTGTCTTAAGGCACTATGGTGTTTGAATATTTGTGTTTGGTGTTGTACCACTTATATGTGCGAAGAAAAGTTTTATAAACCAAGCGGATGCAAAGGGGGAGGGGGGATGGGGGGGGGGGGGGGGGGGGGGCGGAGGACTGGTTTACGGAAGGTCAAAGCCCAAATTACGATAGTGCGCGGTTCACCAAACCGTGTAACATTAATGAAATTCAAAGGTTCGCTAAGATACCAGTAACCGCACGTGACTGACTATATTTCAATATACGCATTTGCTTATAATGTTCAATACGCAGACAGCTTATATTGCTGCTTATATTCGAATATACGCTATAATATACAGTGTCGCATAACAAACTTTTTGCACTGTGGTATCACCGGCGTGTACGCCTTCAATACGCCAGCAATACGCCTCAGTACCCTATAAGCCCCCAATACGTCGGTGTCATAGTTTTGAATGGTTTTTATTGCTCATCTAATTATTTACAAAGCGATAGACATACAATATACATTGAAGCAATATTTGTTATTGTTCCAGTTGTGTTCAAAGACTGTTGTGTTCCCACTAATCAGTTCCCTTTCCACTTGTGTAGGTTGGTCCTTTTCCAGCCATCCGCAGCGTGAATCACACTGATGAGCAACAGAACTGCATGCTTCAGACATGCTGCAGGAATAAGACGAATTACATTTGTCCTCAAAAGCAGAAGTCAATCGAAGCTGTTGAAAACAGGTTTCTGTTGGGCATCCACAATGGGCTCCATGTACACAGAAGGTTCCAATTTCGGCTTGAAATGAGCCACAAAAAGTTCCTGTTTCTAGCTGGAAGTGAGAAATTTATATAAACAAGTATTACAACTTACCGAATATCGCTTCTCTACAGTGTAAACCACATGGTCACACAGATTGATAACTTTGCCATCTGCCCCAACGATAGCCTTTGCAAAATGGCCAATAGTTGAAAGGGTTAAACCAGGTGGCAATAGCAGATTGAAATCTTTGAGGTCATAATTACCCAGGTCCAGAGCATTCAACACAATAGACCCCAACTCTGAAGAACCCACATGCTGTAAAATGATAATAGTATCAATGCAGGAGCAGAACTTACACATATATACTGACCTTTCATAATGTACCAGGTTGATGAATTGGCTTGTCGTGCTGCACAGATGTTCCTCCAAGATAGCGTTGCACTCCCATCGAGCGATAAAGTGCTATGAGATCATCTCCACACCTGAGAAGTAAAAAATACATGGATATGTAAATAGTTGTAAAAGGTTTGCAAACCTTTCAGAAGGGGAATAGCTACTTCCTGCAAATGCAAACCTGATGCTCTCCCAAATCGCAAAGCTATTAGCAATAACTTTGCTAGGGGCTTGTCTGTTACTGTGAATATTCCTGCATCTTATTAGCGAATTGTAGCTCTCACATCTTAGGATAAAAATTAAAATAAACGCAGAAATTTTACATGAAAATCCACAAACCTTTCGGTGTTATAACAAGATGTCGGACCAAGCATTCACATATGTTCAGGAAGATGAAGAAGCAAGTGGATTTTGGACTTCCTCCGTAAAGTAGGAAAATGCCGTGTACTACAGCAGTAGCAACAAAATTCTGAACAATGGTTTCATAATAACCCATACTCTCTGGATTGACTCTGTCACAGTAAGCGAATTTAAGCACCTGCATGAAGTGTTATATAAAGAATTAGGAAATATTGTATAAATGCTCAGGTGCTTACCTTTGATAAAGCTAGCCACACTTCAATCTCAGCAGGAGCCAGGAATGGTGAAAGGACAAAGAGAGCCATCTGTGCCAGTGCCTTAAATTCCTACCAACAAAAAACTTGAATACTTTGCAATGTTTCTTGAGATTCTACTGGTGAAGCCAGATGATGGAAATGCAGACAAAGAGCAGACAGCTGAGTGCATTGTTTTTTGACAACAGCCATTGTCGCCCGCAGAAGATACTTGTATGGTCCTAGAAGAAGTGTGTGTAAAACTTCAAGTGGAGTACCCCTAGCAGAAATAAGGATATAAATATACTGAATGATATCCATACCTATGAAGATTCATTGGGAGGTGAAGAAGAACATCAGTAATACCATGCTGTTTCTGCAGATCTTGCTTCTGTATCTTTGTCTAAGCAGATTTTATACGCTGGATTTGAGATAGAGTTGCACATTTTCGTCTACTGCTACAAACAATATGAAGGTAGAGGTTCTAACATCAGCCTTGGAAAGCAATGTAAAACATTTGAAAAAAAAAGTATGTACATGCACATATTCCTTACAATTGCATATTCTGCAGAACATATTAGAGGTAGCCGCCATGTGACTGCACAACTGTGAAGCATGAGGATTGTCACAGAGGAAGCACAAAATAGGTTTAGTTTGATATTAGTAGACTCCAAATGCCTACTGTATAGTTGGACTGACAAACCCTGGAACTCGAAACTTCATACACAATGACACGGATGGCACAGAAGGATGCAAGAGTATACAATACAAACTCTAAGTTTATTTGTCCGTGTAATATATGTGAATAATACAGGATATGATGCCATCTAAGTAGTGTTGAACTAACCATTGGCCGTGGACTGTGTGCTAATAGGTATGCCATTGCCGCCACATTGGACTTAAATGGTTTGTAATTTCCTTTGCTGTCAATAGTGGACATCAGCCTCATGATTTCTTCATAAAGACATAATAAGAACTAATTTATATGTAGGTCAAGTATGGGCATAACAAATGCAACGTATTGATTACCTTCATCAGGATCCATTTCGTCATTTTCATCACTGCTTGCTGCCTCATTCAGTTGGCCAGCATCGATACAAAGTTTGCTAGGACCAGCAATGGTACATGCAGCTCCGGGCGCGTGATCAGCTTCATCAACAGGCGGGTCGGGGATGTTGTACAGTACTGTAGTCAACAGGCACTTGAAGATAGTTCCTCACAGTCAATGTTAAAAGAGGTGCTCTCTGGTCTTTAAATGCTTATCGTACTTCGATTTAAAGGTGAATCCTTTCTTGCAGGCGAGTGCCGCCATTTCAATTCTTTGACGTCAGAAGGTCACGTGAGTGAGAAACGCCAATAGCACCACGACCAAGGAGCCAAAGTAAGACTGCTGCTGTCACAGCCCTGCAATTTGGTGCATCACCATTACCATTGACAAGGAGAGCGTCGAAGAAACTGCCTTCCGAATAATGGCGGCTTATTATTATACAATACTCCTCTGTTCCAAGCGTACCCTGGATGTAAATAGGACGCGTTACGCCTACGTAAAGATCACACCAGTTACAGTCATGTAAATCATTAACGTAACACTTCTGCTGCAATGCCGCCTCCTATACACCATTATAAATGACGCCGTAACGCTGGCGTAGATAATACGCCGGCTTTACGGTAACGTAAATTCCTGGCCGTGTATATGTTCAGCAGTACCAGACAAATAACTTTTGGCTGTGTAGTGCTATTAGCAAATGAAAAAATGCGTCGATACGAAAGTGGTGCTGCAAAACGAAAGAAACTTACTGCTGCTAAAACTGAGATCGCGAAGTTAACAAAACTCGATTCTTTCTTTCAAGCATCCGAATCTTCATCCTTGGATACATGTACATCAGTTACATCTACCCAAAATCAAACTGACGATGCTACTCGGACTGTTCTGCCTGAGGCAGCGACGGTAACAGATCTGGATACTAGTACATGTGCATGTACAGGCGGTTCTTCTTCTCATGTTGACACTGTACATAGAGGCGACGAGGCCTTAAGTAACTGTCCTGCTCCTGCAGACACGAGTGAGCAGTCTGCGAGTAAGGCTGACCCTGCAATAGATGGCAACAGCTCTGAATCCTCTGATCGCAACAAAGAAAGTGTGTTGCTGGCTTTGACCTTGCCAAACTGTGCGATAGTGTCAGGATTCCTCAGTCAAAGCGTGATGAAGCGATCATGTTGGGTATCCCTCAACATCCAAAACACTTTCCAGTCGACAAGACTGGCACCGAGTTTCCAGTTACAGTGCTTAGGCACACTAGCAGAAATGGCGAATCATGCATTCGGGACTACTTGTCATGGAGCGAACAACTCCAGGCTTTGTTTTGTTTCCCATGTCGTCTCTTCAGTACCAACGACAGTTTGATAAAGTCTTCCCTAGCATCCCCAAGAGGTTGGTCAGCTAATTGCGGACCAAAGTGGAAGAAGCTGTATGACCGTTTGACAGAACACGAAAATAGTGCTAGCCATCAACAGTGCATGCTATTTATCGTGGCGCGACGTACAACGAATTAAGTCTGACAAATGAGTTTGCAGTTGATATGATGCTGGATAGTCAGATTCTCCAGAACAGAGACCACTGGCGAACGATTTTGAAAAGGCTGATACACGTAGTTTTCTTTCTGTCCGAAAGAGGTCTCCCTTTCAGAGGAGACTCATGTAGGATTGACGACAAGCACAACGGCCTTTTTCTAGGAGTCCTTGAGGTAATAGCAAGTTATGATAGCACTCTGAAAGGTCATCTAGATAAAGTGCGATTGAGCCAGGAAGACAACACAAGGCAGCAAGTTCATTACTTGTCACCACAGTCACAAAACGAATTCATAAAAGAGTGCAGTGAGAAAGTACTGGCTAAAATCAAACTTGAAATTAGTGATGCAAAGTACTACGCCATGATATTGGATTCTACGCCAGATGCATCACATAAGGAACAGACCACGTTCATTCTGCGCTACGTCTCAGCCGTTCCTAGAATAGCTGACACCGTTCGTGTCTTCGAAATTCAAGAACGTTTTATGACATTCATGGATTTTTCTCAGAAGAAAGGCGAAGATATAGCTCGCGGAATGCATTGAAGCAGTTGAATGATTGGAACATTCCCTTTAGCGACTGCAGAGGTTAGGGTTACGACAACGGCAGCAATATGTCAGGAATTCACAACGGCATACAGGCAGTGATGCGACGTGATAACGAGGCAGCACTATACTCGCCCTGCGCCTGTCACAGTTTGAATCTTTGTGGCAGTAATGCTGCGCAATGCTGCTCGGAGGTAATAACATTCTTCGGGATGGTTCAGAAACTTTATGTTTTCTTCAGTGCCAGTCCACAACGTTGGGAAATCATGCAGGAACAACTTGGAAGTTCCTTACACGGTATGTCAGGAACAAGATGGTCGGAACGCGTTACTGCAGTCAGACCAGTCGCAGCTCACAGTGATTTAATTTGAAATCCATTGAAGCAGTTGGTGAACTGACTCTCACGCCTGAAGCTACCATAGAATTGACATCAATGCATGCAAGATTATTTCTCATCCTTTGTCAGTGTTTTGATGAGCAGTATCTGGATTAAAGTGTTATCTGCAATTGATGAAAGAAACAAAATCCTGCAGACACGAGCAGGCACTGTGGATGTGGAAGTGCAGAACTTGCGAGATTTGCTATGTGACTTGCAGTCAATTCGTGATCAGTGGATTAAAATCTGGGACGAATCCGTGCTTGTTGCCAAAGGACTCTAAATGCCAATAAAATTGCCAAAAGCCGAAAAGCGCCAGTTAAACGAATTAAAACGCTTTTTTGACGAGGGTCCAGAACAAGTTCAACAACGGCCGCAGCTACAACAAACTGGTGATCCTGCTGATGAATACGCAGAAGTCGGTGAATTTCGCATTAATGTCTTTTACCGTTTGATCGATGCGGTCATACTGGGACTGAGCACAAGATTTGAGGCTGCTAAACACATTGACAGCCTGTTTGGTTTCCTGTATAAATTCCAGTCGTTGTCGGATGAAGACTTGACATCGGCTGTCACAAGTTTCTGCGCAATATTCAAGAATGACGTATCCAAAGAAATGGTGGAAGAGATGATGTTGTTAAAGAAGATCAGGCATGTCAATCTTGGAGACGTACAGATGTCCCCTTTGCAATTGCTGAACAAGCATGACGCGCGCCTGGAATCTTTGTTCCCTAACGTTTGCATCAGCCTGCGGATATTCTGCACCTTGCCAGTCACCGTGGCATCTGCAGAAAGAAGTTTTAGTCAATTGAAGCGAATAAAATCATACAGCAGATCAACAATGGCACAGGAACGACTTCAAGGCTTAGCCCTGCTTTGCATTGAATCCGAGTTAGCAAAGACAATAGATTACGATTCAATCATTGCCACATTTGTGTCCAGGAAGGATAGAAAAGCGGCACTGTGAGTCTGTGCCGAGTGTGCATGGTGACATCGCCGATTCGTTCATTGTAGTTATGATTCATTGAACATTATGCCATTGAACAGTCCATAGCATTCAAGCTATTTATACTATTGATTGGACCTTAATTTATTCATGTACTGTAATCGTGTCACTGTAATTTCATTTGTCGATTGATCAAAATTCACGGCCAGACGAAATTTAATCGCTAACATGCAGATAAGTAATTTTAGTCCATTAATATTATTTATTTATTTTTAAAAAGTATTAAGGAGGGGGCCTCTCGTGAGAGTTATTACCCGGGCCCCAACCTGGCTCTCAACGGGCCTGGTTCTTCCTGCTTCTTCCTGCCTCGACATTACAAGTGTTGCAAACTAAAGGTAGTAGCAGACTTCTAGCCCTTACCATGCATGTGTATTTGATTATCTTTTTAAAATTATAGGTCTTGCACGAGCGATGTCAATCAATCGCGATCGCAAGCGCAAACAAACTGCTTCAGCGTGCGTTGATATTAGAACATTATTTTGCCCCTCTAAAAGGACTTGTGAACAGGTTCAGAGTGATCCATTAATTGCGCCATCTCTACTACCTGCAAGTACGCCGGCCTTGACAAGCGAACCATCCCAGTGTTTTAAGAGAAGCATTACAATTCCTTTCCTGGATTGTTTGGTGTCGGAAATGGCAACTCGTGGACCAGTAATTGGCATTTTTTTCCCTTATCCCCAAGATAGCTGTAGTAAAGCAGCAAAGCATTGATAATTTATCCTTCTACAAAAATGATCTCCCGTCATTTCCCTCCTTAATGTCTGCTTTGTCTGAAAAAGTATAGGGAATCAAATGGCACACCACTTCCTGATACTTATAAGTAGTCTTCCTCATGCGGATACTGATATATTAACATACGAGTTCTTATTGAAATAGGTTGCATTTTTCCGGTAAGCAGTGCAGAGGCGGAACGATCCTTTTCAGTGCTGAGAAGGATTAAACCCATCTACGGAATAGCATGAAAGAAGATCGCCTTGCTTCATTAACACTAATGAATATCAATGCAAATCTGGCGATCAATCCGGACGAAAATGTGGACCGTTATATCAAAAAAAACCCAGAAGACTCTTCAAAGCTTTATACAACGATTAATTGTATATTTACTACATGTCAGTCTGTGATGTTTTGTGAATCCATGCATTAATTCAAATTATACCCCCACCCGCTAAATTTTCCTGTATCCGCCTCTGCTCCTCCCCTCTCTCTCCTATACTACTCACGTGGGAGGTAGTCCATACTTCTGTTCTTCCCCGCCTCCTCCAAGGCAACATCTCTGCGTACTGATTTAGGATCAGGGGACACTTGCTCCAAGACCTGCATGGTTACAGACAACATAATGATTTGCATCATTGGATTGTTACAAGCAAACCTCAAACTATGACTCTAGTCCAGTTTTATTGGAGGTGGGATCCTTTGTCTCAAATGTGTTCAGAGATATGTGGATGTTGGAAACTTGTATCTGTGTGTTCCCACACATCACAGACTCCAGAATGGCATCATGGAGGAATATGTACTGATCCTGTGGCCAAGGAGGTGGGAGGGGTTTAGTGAGGATGGGAGGGGCTACAGGAATGAGGCTTACAGGTGTCTGGACCATCTTCATCCTCTGTCGTCTCATCTTCCTGATGGTACCAGCTATGTCCACCAGCCCCTCCTTCTCTATCTGCTCCAGCACTGTGTCTATTGCAATTAGAGTTCCCGTACGTCCCACACCAGCACTGTGGGGTCAAAATGACACTATGACACCCCTCCACACATACACCTTCCCTCCTCCTCCTCCCTCCACCCACCTGCAGTGTACCAGGATAGGTCCTTTGCTTCCATCATGTTGGGACTTGACCTTCCTATGGAAGGCCAGGAGAGAGGTGGCGTACTCTGGTACCCCATGGTCAGGCCAGCCAGTGAAGTGGAACTGGGTCACTTTCCTTGCTGCTGACCCTGAGAGCTGTGGGGGAAGTGTGTGGAGGCATGAAGTAATGGCTGCTCATCATGCCGGGCCACATGAAAAGATATCAATATTATATTATTAACCTGTACTGCTCAATAATTCATGCAAGTTATTAAGGTTTCCAGCACAAACAAATGCAAGAAATCACACTCAGTGTGAGGTCACTACACTCACAGCCACTTCTAATACTCTGATTACATAGTCTGCAAAGTCTTTCTGCTCAGTGATGGCTACACTGAACGGTCCATACTTCTGATGGCCTGACTCCACCCAGTACTGCTGACATTTGACCTTGCCATCCTCCTTGATGTTGGAATAACAAGTATCTCATGAGATCCTAGACTTACATGGTACTATGTTAGCAAATCTGTTAAGAGACTTATTTTCACTACTTAAAGCCACCGTTGAAGGACGTTTGGTAGTAGACTCCAGAGACTGATAAAGGACATGAAAGGGTTACGTCTTCTGCTTCCATGGCAATAGCCATTCTCACTTACCCTGTACTGGTTATTGAATCCAGTATTATTTTTCTCATGGCTCTTTGCAACGTAGGGTCCAAACTTGGCCAGAGGGACTGCTGGTACAGTCATCTAGTAGTCCCCAGGCAGCTCTATCTCACTCCCGTACACTCCAAGAGACACCCGACGTCTGTCCACACCCAGTTCATTGGCCACCTCCAGTTCATACACCCCAGCATGCCCCATCTCTGCCGTGTGGATGACAAGGCTTCCATCCTCCCCAAGCGTGAAGGAGTGGTCTGTGGTCATCTTGGTCCCATTCCGGTACCAGGTGAAGGAGGGTCTTGGGTATCCCGTGACACGCACATTGAAGACCACCTCCTCCTCCCCATCCACCACATCAGAGTCAGGGGGGAACTCCTTAATGGAGGGAGCTGGAGTGAGAGAATGTATGAGAGGGAGGGAGGGAGGGAGGGAGGGAGGGAGGGAGGGAGGGAGGGAGGGAGGGAGGGATGGAGGGAGGGAGGGAGGGAGGGGGGATAGGGCTCAGTAATGTGTGATGGTGTTACCCTGGCGTGCTGGCTCTCCAGAAATGGTGGCATATTGCACCTCTTCTGTTTTCCCTGTATCGATAGAGTCCATTTCCAAAGTATGGGAAGTGGTTTTCTTGACCTTCTCAAAAGCCGATGTATTTGTTACAGAACTTGTGGCATCTTGACCTTTGCGCCTAGTGAATGTTGTGCATGTACATGCGTGCAGATGTGTGTGTATGTGTTACGTGTGTGTTACGAGTGTGTGCATGTGTATGTGTGTGCATGTGTATGTTTCATGTTGAATATGTTTATGTGCATTTGGATTGAATGTGTGTTGTGGATGTGTATTTTAGTTAAGTGGTATGTGTTTCATGTTTATGTAGCATAGGGTGTGTGCATATGCTGACCTTAAGAGAATCACTATGACAACAACCACTGTGGCTGCAATCAGTACCAACACCACACCTCCAACCATGCCCCCCACAGCTCCTCCAATAGCAGCTCCACCAGCAGCAGAAGTGGGGCTTACCTCTACATCATGAGGGAACAGTAAGGACTTCATAATGTGAGGATAAGCATGTGTGCATTGACTTTTACTGGCCAGATAACATACCTTTAAGATTCACCAATTTGTACTTACCGGTCACCACAAAGAGAGGAGAACTGTAAGGTCTCACGGTTCCATCACTGTTGACTGCTGACACCTCAATGGAGTAGTTGGTATAGGGAGATAGTCCATTCACAGTCAATGTCCTCCCAGGGGTGGCTACTGTCCCTCCCACACCACTGGTCACAGCTCCATAGAGAACACTGTACTCCACTATCACACTGTTCTGGTCCTGACAGGGGACTTCCCCCCAACTGATGGTCACGCTAGAGGAGGTCTTGGTCGCTTCAGTGAGGTTGTTGGGAGGAGCAGAAGGAGCTGTGCGGAGAGAAGGGAAGGGAGTCAGCCATCTTGTGATGAGGTCATCTGACTCACCTGCTAAGGAGGTGTTGACTAGCACACTAGCTGGAGGACTGCTCCCTACACCAATGGAGGCAGTGATGGTGAGGATGTAGGCACTGAACTCCTGCAGTCCAGTGATGGTGTACTGGGTAGCATGACCAATAGACACATTCCCACCACCTCCAGCTCCAGCACATGGTCCCTGGTAGGTGTAGGAGAGGGTGTAGGTGATACCTATCTGCCCACCAGGCTGTGACCACATGACAGTGATGGATGTGGAGGTGACTTTTGTTATGTTCAGTGGTACTGAAAGAGAGAAAAATCGTTAACTTTAATCATTATAAAATGAGTCTCACTCAAAGTCCTTGTCACATTAGCACTTTGAGATGGCAGAGATGTGCCCACAGCTATGACAGAGATGTTGTACTGAACCCCAACTTGAAGGTTGGTTAGGTTATAAGAGGTTGAAGTGGTTGAACTTCCATTTGTACTTGGGCCTCCATTAGTCACATAGTATATATCATATTTGGTCACTGGACCACCTGAGGTTGGTGCAGTCCAAGAGACACTGACAGATGTGGGACCAGACTGCACAGCAGTGACACCAGTGGGTGGGCCAGGAGGAGCTGTATAGAGGTACATGTCTATAAGTACAAGACACCCTTCATAGGCACTACTTACCTTTTACAGTGAGGGATGAGGTAGTGGACCTTGGATTGAGAGTAAACCCTGGACCTCCACACACTGGTGAGCAGGTAGTGGTGACAGTGCATGTGTACATCCCATATGCTCTCCCAGTCACAGTCAGGGTGTTGTTGTAAGTAGATGTTGGTCGATCTGTCACTATCTGAGAGGAAGTATTACTCACTGGACTTCCATTAGTGGTCCACAGCACATCTGTAGGAGGAGAACTAGTGCTGGTGCAGGTCAACTGGAACACTGGTGGATCAACATTTGTAGGTGTCAACAGCTGAAACTGGACACCTCCTGTGATGTTAGGACCATCTGTGGGAGAATCAACACTTCCATAACACATGTTATGTACTTTCCTCTCTACTTACAAGTGGCTGCTACAGTGAGACCATAGTTGTAACCATTAGATGTAGGCAGACTGACTGATGGTGATTGTGCTAGTGTGAGATCACTGTCATTCCAACACAGAGAGTGATGGTGGTATTGGTACAACATTGAACACCATGTGGGAAGACAGGAGGAGTTCCACGATACAGCTCTACTCTGACACATTTTGTTGACCCAAACCTCCAGGAGTTGATACAGGGTCAGGGTAAACAGGACTCCACTTGGTTCATACCACTGTCCACCTGTAATTCCCTGGCAGAGCAGAGGATAGTATGGTGGCGCGGATGAGCTAAATCTGTTTTGAACTACTGAGAGGGTCACCAGGCTGTTGTTTCTGACCACTTGTCCATTCCAGATGATGCTCTGGCCTGCATGTGTGTGGTTATGTTTACGTTATCCTTCTAGTTACACACAATGTGAATGCGCGATAACGTGATACACACACACCACAGGTACAGTAACTGTACGTCACTGGCGCATAAGACATCACTGGCACATAAGACATCACTGGAACATAAGACATCACTGGCACATAAGACATCACTGGAACATAAGACATCACTGGCACATATAAGACATCACTGGCGCATATAAGACATCACTGGCACATAAGACATCACTGGTACATAAGACATCACTGGCACATAAGACATCACTGGCACATACGACATCACTGGCACATAAGACATCACTGGCACATAAGACATCACTGGTACATAAGACATCACTGGCACATATAAGACGTCACTGGTACAGTAACTGTACGTCACTGGCGCATAAGACATCACTGGCACATAAGACATCACTGGCACATAAGACATCACTGGCACATAAGTCATCACTGGCACATAAGACATCACTGGCACATAAGACATCACTGGCACATAAGACATCACTGGCACATAAGACATCACTGGTACATAGACATCACTGGTACATAAGACATCACTGGTACATAAGACATCACTGGTACATAAGACATCACTGGCACATAAGACATCACTGGTACATAAGACATCACTGGCACATAAGACATCACTGGCACACCAGAGGATAGTATGGGTAAGCGGATGTGATTATTTTATTTGGAACTACTAAGAGGTTCACCAGGCTGTTTTTCTGACCACTTGTCCATTCCAGGTGATCCTCTGGCCTGCATGTATGCAATATTGCTGTCATAACGCACCTCGCCACCGGTGTTATAGCGACAGTCCCGTAGATCTCCGGCAATATGATTTGTTTGGTAGAGAAACAAGCTACCATCTCTTCCATTTGTTACTATCGTATTCTAAAGCTCAGCTTAGCTCAATGCATGCAATGAGCACAGATCAGGTTGCAAAGTGTTACAAGATACTTAACTATGATTGTATTATAATTATAAACTCCGCGACGGATGCATACATGTATGTAGTTTACCAGGATTACTAGTACATAGGTATACATCATGCACGGCTGAGCACGTTGGCTTCCGTTGTTGGCTCAGGTAATAGCGTATCAGTGTGGTTTAGCGGAGGGTACAGTACTTGATTTCATTGACCATCTACGATTTGTAGCCTCTCCCACGACCTCGGCGTGCGGCGGAGTTTGTTATTAACAACGGTAGCTTTGCAAGAACGCAAATCAAGTTGGCCTATACCCGCTTGGTAATAAAGTTTGTAACTGGCTACCCGCGTGCAGTTGTGCAGTGCAAAAGAACAGACACATTTAGTGGAATTGCACACATATGCCCGACTTGAAGCAGTAATACCAATTGGACGTACCTGAGAATAGATGTGGAAGAACACAAAAAACAGTGTATGCGAGCACGTACATGTACATGGGTTTCTCGGTCGTGATCACGTGCACAACATATACACTCATGTGAAATTGTTAAATAGTGTTGATACTAGTTTACACCATACCTAAACAAGGATGTGTCTTACCTGCCACCTTCATGTACTACCACCCTCATGTACTGCCCCCTTCATGTACTACCACCCTCAATGTACTGCCACCTTCATGTACTGCCACCTTCATGTGCTGCCATCTTCATGTACTGCCACCCTCATGTACTGCCACCTTCATGTACTGCCACCTTCATGTACTGCCACCCTCATGTACTGACACCCTGATGTACTGCCACCTTCATGTACTGCCACCTTCATGTACTGCCACCCTCATGTACTGCCATCTTCATGTACTGCCACCCTCATGTACTGCCACCTTCATGTACTGCCACCTTCATGTACTGCCACCCTCATGTACTGCCACCTTCATGTACTGCCACCCTCATGTACTGACACCCTGATGTACTGCCACCGTCATGTACTGCCACCTTCACGTACTACCACCCTCATTTACTGCCACCTTCATGTACTGCCACCCTCATATACTGCCACCTTCATGTACTGCCACCTTCATGTACTGCCACCTTCATGTACTGCCACCCTCATGTACTGCCACCTTCATGTACTGCCACCCTCATGTACTGCCACCCTCATGTACTGCCATCTTAATGTACTGCCACCTTCATGTACTGCCACCCTCATGTACTGCCACCTTCATGTACTGCCACCTCACATACGGAGTACACATAGCCTTCTATACTTCGTGTATCAAGCTTTGTAATTTTGACAGTGGAAGACCATGTTTGGAATGATCCCAACAACTATTGTTTTCTCTTGTCAACATAGATATTGGATTTGAGATCAAGCCATAGTAATTCATGCATACAAAGTGCATTAAATTAATTAATTAAATTAATTATATTATAATCATTTATTCATTCTTCTATTGTAGTCAAGTACACAAAACACTTCTGGTTCCACATGAAAATGAATGCCGCACCCTCTCATATTGACATCCCACTCTCATGTAAGCAAAATTGCCATACATTGTATACTTGTTTAAATAATATGACTTGCTGAATAATTAATTTTTCTGTGACCTTTAGGATAGTTGATATGTATAAGTTTCGTTCTTTTGCAAATAACAAAGGATATTATGGAGTAGTAGCCATCAGATGTAAAAATGTCTAATTGCTATGCATGGGTTAAAGGGTCCTTCAGAAGTACGAGCCTTGCAAGACAGCGTCAAGTATATCTCACAGAGCAAATGTCAACCTTGATGGAGAAACTTCAAGAACAAACATTTACTGCTACCGTTCAGCTCCCGACTTCTGCAGGGGCGGATGCAGGATTTCGGGAGGGGGGGGGGTCTAATAACTATAGTCACAAGTGGGGGTGGGTACGGGAGGGGGCGTGTCCCTCCTGTGACAGCCAGGGGGTCTGTGGCGAAGCCCCAGCCGCTTTTCTTACTTTTTCCGCTTATTTAGCATGAAAGTATACATTCTTTTGACAGAGATATCAAAACAGCTTAATGTATAATGTCATTTGTTGACATGAAACTAAAATAAGCAAAGGCAACAGTTACATGTACTAGTGTTCAACTCTAATCAACAAAAGGATTCATTAGTAGCATTCTACGAGGGTGGCGATGTGAAAACTCTTTCGCTACTTCTTCAGGGTCAATATCCACTTCTCTATGGCATATGAGCAGAGCTAGACTATTCAACCTGTCTTTCCCCATGGTGCTTCGTAAAGCAGTTTTAAGATGCCTTAGAAGGCTGATAGATCTCTCACATTCACAACTTGTCACAGGAAGTGTAGTAATGATGACAAGGAGAGCATGAATGTTAGGATAAAAATCCTTATCAGTATGTCTTAGAACCTTCTCTGGAGTGTCCAACTCATTTGCTCCTGATGGCATTTTAGTCCATTTTATCTTCCACATGTCCATTTCAGAGTCTAAGCCTCTGGAGAATGGAAGATCATCATCATAAAGATTAAGTAGGTTAGAAAAATCTGGTTCAGAGATGGTGGTATTGGAATTTACAATTTCGGATGGCATCAGTTGAATGCATTAAACTATGATACTGATAGTTTCTTTATCAAACCGCATATCAAGTTCTGTGATGAGATGGTCCAACATAGGGACGGTAAGGATTAGTTTATAGTAGTCACTAATATTATCAGCTGGGGGATTGGCACGATGCAGTTGCACAGGTGATATTCAAGGGCATGACTCTGTTACTCCAACACTTTCAGCCAATGCTATAGCCTCACAGCATATTTTTGCATGCAACCTGTCAACTTTAGATCGAGCTTCTTTAATAGCTGACTTTACAGCCTCTACATCATTGTGCCGATGCACGAACTACATCAACATATCGTCGTTGAAGCTTTACACTAAGTACTTTTGTGTAAGATAAGACATTGTGGCTTAAAACTAAAGCAACAACAAAAGAGAACTGAGAGATGGCAAGCAAGAAAGAATTTGCATCAGACCGTGACTCTCTGTTCCATTCTGATGCATGGCTTGATGCTATTTCTTCCGTACAACATATACAATTGGCATTAAAAAAAGTCTCGCAGAAAACTTCAAATGCTTCATGGCGTTCAAATCAATGTGTTCTGCACATCTGCTTCATCTTTGACCTTTTTTCTTCAGGAAGTAATTCTCCTATCCATTTTCTAATGCAAGTGGCCTTTTAGGTGAATTACTGAAGAACCGTGACACAGAATCAGCAGTCTGCATCATACTGTTGATCTCTTTAACACTACAACATTTCACCACACAGAGATTCAGATGGTGAGATCAGTGCACAATATGTGTATAAAGCTTTTGGGTATTTTGAAGTGATTCAAGCTGCTACACCCTTAGATAATCCAGACATTGCTCCAGCACCATCATAAGCCTGTCCGCGAAGTAAGTGTGGCTGTAGCTGCCAGACCGCAAGGTTTGAGATGATTTTTTTTAAATTGCTTCACGCGTAACACCTGACACACACTCATGAAAAGCAATGAACTTTTCCTGTGGCACACCTTCTTCAACATAACTATGCAAATTGAGAGCTGCTCATCAGTAGCCACATCAGTAGCCACATCAGTAGCCACATCAGTAGCCACATCAGTAGCCACATCAGTAGCCACATCAGTAGCCACATCAGTAGCCACATCAGTAGCCACATCAGTAGCCACATCAGTAGCCACATCAGTAGCCACATCAGTAGCCACATCAGTAGCCACATCAGTAGCCACATCATAGCCACATCAGTAGCCACATCAGTAGCCACATCAGTAGCCACATCAGTAGCCACATCAGTAGCCACATCAGTAGCCACATCAGTAGCCACATCAGTAGCCACATCAGTAGCCACATCAGTAGCCACATCAGTAGCCACATCAGTAGCCACATCAGTAGCCACATCAGTAGCCACATCAGTAGCCACATCATTAGCCACATCAGTAGCCACATCAGTAGCCACATCAGTAGCCACATCAGTAGCCACATCAGTAGCCACATCACTAGCCACATCAGTAGCCACATCAGTAGCCACATCAGTAGCCACATCATTAGCCACATCAGTAGCCACATCAGTAGCCACATCAGTAGCCACATCACTAGCCACATCAGTAGCCACATCATTAGCCACATCAGTAGCCACATCATTAGCCACATCAGTAGCCACATCAGTAGCCACATCAGTAGCCACATCAGTAGCCACATCACTAGCCACATCAGTAGCCACATCAGTAGCCACATCATTAGCCACATCAGTAGCCACATCAGTAGCCACATCAGTAGCCTCATCAGTAGCCACATCAGTAGCCACATCAGTAGCCACATCATTAGCCACATCAGTAGCCACATCACTAGCCACATCATTAGCCACATCAGTAGCCACATCAGTAGCCACATCAGTAGCCACATCACTAGCCACATCAGTAGCCACATCATTAGCCACATCAGTAGCCATCTGCAATAATGGAAAAATATTTAGCCTGCCTGACTTTAGCAAGGATTCTGTTTCGAATGATGTCTCCACAATCACAATAAGTTCATTCGGAACAGTTTTGCTGGTGTCGAGTGCATTAGATGCCCTATTCTTCAAGTGCTCCTCCAACACTCTATCTCCAGCCTGAATATGAAAAATGAGAAGAGCTAGAAAATTGCCATGGTTACCATTTGGATCATCTTGAACATCAGGGCAATCATCTCAATGACCTCTAAATGCAATACCCTGGCGTCCACAGGGTTGAGGTATTGCATGAAAGAAGTGTCAAATAACGCACCGATAATTAAACAAGTTCATTCAATTCATATTGGAAGCAGCCAACGTGGTCCGCGCACATCTGAAGGTGTGAACCCAAAGAACTAATACGAATATGTGGGATGGTGTAAGAGGATGAGTGCACTTGCCTGTGGTTGAAATTGATATGAAAGTGTCAATACCACGCGACAATCTAATTACACAAGTAAATAAAAACATTCTCTAACGAGAAAGTTGTTGGTATATAGGATTGACCAATAGTGGTGTAAAAAGCACAGAAACAAGAGTGACAGAAATTTGACTGGAAAATTGAAAAAGGCTATATTAAGCCCTTTACTCAGGCATGTACTGTTACAACGTTAGTGTGCTAAATATAGGCCTATTTCAATTTTCCAGTCAAATTTCTGTCACTCTTGTTTCTGTGCTTTTTACACCACTATTGGTCAATTCTATATACCAACAACTTTCTCGTTAGAGAATGTTTTTATTTACTTGTTTCATAAGTTTTTTCCTCTGGCGTCTTTATAAGTGGTCACAAATTAATTTTAATTTTTGAAGGGAGGGAGGTTAAAAAATTTAATAATAGAAATTATGTGTATATGAGTTCTTAATGTTCTGTACGGTTCCGCCTTGTCCTCTTTGTCTCCCCCAGCCTCTTCTATGGCCGCGGCGGCCTGGTTCTGGCCATGGGAGCCATGCGGGTGGTGGTGGCAGCGGCCAGGGTGGCAGCAGGCAAAGTGGTGGTGAGGGCACTGGTGCCAATACTGGTGCCGGTGGTGGGGCTGGTGCAGGTAGCGGCGGTGCTCCTGCTTCTGCTGCTGGAGGTGGGGGCAGCTCTGCTGTTGGTGGTGGGGGCAGCGGTGGGGGCAGCTCTGCTCGGCAGGGGCAGTGCTGCAGCTGCTGCTGGCGGCAGACGGTAGGGGGGCAGCAATGTATCTAGCAGCGGTGGCTGCGTAAAGGGAAGAGGAGTTGGAGGATGTACTTCATCCTCCGACTAATGCATCTGCACCAATCTTACTTACTGCTGCACGGGCAGATCTTGTAACAACCTTTTGAGCTAGCAATGGATGAGACTTACAAAAGGCATCATCTACTTCACTTAGAAGCTCACTATCCCTAAGAATAGCTTTTTCAAGACCACCATTATACTCCATTAGTGCATGAGATTTGGGTTCATACAAGGAGTAGCTATATGGGAGAAGGATATGGTTGCAGTAATTTTCAGTGCTCCCCAAATGCAATTAAATTCATACACAGTTGCAGCAGTAGTACATCAGATAAGGAAGCCTTTTTGTACATCAGATTAAGGATGACACCCCAATATTCAATAGACAGGTCACAAAGGAGAAACTACATGTACTGTACACAACAGTTGGGTCACCATGCATGCTGTACATGTGAAGTGAATGGTTTTGTGCAGATCCCTTCCTTACATGCGTGCTGTACACAAGTTGCATGCACATCTTCCTATAGCTTTTTAATGCTAGTGCAATACAACATGCCATGACATACCTTTGGGTGGTAGTGGTAGTTCGGTGACCCCTGCGATACCGCTTCCTCTCGGCAGCACGTTTAGCCAATCGGACAGCGGGGTCATTCCAATACCGATTCCTTTCAGATGCCTTAATGGCAGCTGAATTGTCCTCGTATTTCTGCCTTTTAGCAGCGCGGTTCTCCTCGACGTCAACTTGATATCGCTGCCTTTTAGCAGCACGGTTCTCCTCGACGTCCTCTTGATATCGCTGATATTTAGCAGCACGGTTGTCCTCGACGTCCTCTTGATATCGCTGCCTTTTAGCAGCACGGTTCTCCTCGACGTCAACTTGATATCGCTGCCTTTTTAGCAGCACGGTTCTCCTCGACGTCCTCTTGATATTGCTGCCTTTTAGCAGCGCGGTTCTCCTCGACGTCCTCTTGATATCGCTGCCTTTTAGCAGCACGGTTCTCCTCGACGTCAACTTGATATCGCTGCCTTTTAGCAGCACGGTTCTCCTCGACGTCCTCTTGATATTGCTGCCTTTAAGCAGCGCGGTTCTCCTCGACGTCCTCTTGATATCGCTGCCTTTTAGCAGCACGGTTCTCCTCGACGTCCTCTTGATATCGCTGCCTTTTAGCAGCACGGTTCTCCTCGATGTCAACTTGATATCGCTGCCTTTTAGCAGCACGGTTCTCCTCGAGCTCCTCTTGATATTGCTGCCTTTTAGCAGATTGCTTAGATTCAATATCTGCATTGTAGCTGTTGCGTACAGAGGCCTTCCTTATTTCGGGTCGGCCTTGTAGCTGTCGCGTACAGAGGCCTTCTTCTTTTCGGGATCGGCCTTGTAGCTGTCGCGTACAAAGGCCTTCTTCTTTTCGGGATCGGCCTTGTAGCTGTCGCCTTCTTCTTTTCGGGATTGGCCTTGTAGCGCGCTCAGGGCTTTATCCTTGTTCTGTTGTGATAAAAATATCGTCTTGCTTTTGACGGGTATTCTGCTCGTTGCTTAGATCTCTTCTTTCGATTACGCGAAGGCATTTAACTTCACTAGCCAAAGAAGAAGAAGAAGAAGAAGAAGAAGACGAAGAAGAAGATAAGAAGAAGAAGAAGAAGAAGAAGAAGAAGAGACGAGAAATACCGCAAGAAGAAGAAGAAGAAGAAGAAGAAGAAGAAGAAGAAGAAGAAAGAAGAAGAAGAAGAAGAAGAAGAAGAAGAAGAAGAAGACGACGACCAAGAATTATTTTGGGACTGGGCACGAGAAAAAGGAATTCGTTTGTTTCTCTAAAAGCACACCGTTTTATGACACGGAACAAACGTAGAACTGTAGATCTTTGAGTGCTCGTTCCATCGCGACAAAGAGATATGCGATCCGTTTCTCCCGTTGTCCCTCCAGACGCGAGTGAAGTTTTTTTAATGATATTCATCAATCCTCAATCAATCCTATATTGAACCTGCTGCCGCAGGTTCAGATGTAAAAATGATGTATAATATTGTATTTGCAATACATGTACGTGTAAAGCACTGCCGACAGATGCTGATTTGTCAGATCTGCCTCCTCTATCGAAAGGTACGTGCGGATTTGGCTATAGGCCAGGGTATTCGTATTAGTTCTTTGGGTTCACACCTTCAGATGTGCGCGGACCATGTTGGCTGCTTCCAATATGAATTGAATGAACTGGTGCACTTAGACCTATATGATTATCTATTTGACACTTCTTTCATGCAATACCTCAACCCTGTTGCGTATCAACGGTTTTCAAATAGACATTGGCAACGATATACCGGTATACGTTCCTTGTGTGTCCACCCGTGCACTAAGGTACGTGCAACATGTATAGGTATTATCGCGTGCGTGCTCATATAGTTTGCCTATATGCAGATTCAGTAAGGCCAGCAAACGTGAACCTTCAGATCTGATACCTATGCATGAACTATAAGGTAAGTACCTGTAAACTATAAGATCGTGTAGGGGTTAAACGAGTTATTTGATGCACACTGTTTAAGCATTGGTTAGCGCATTGTTGTTAATCCAAAACCAGAATCATCCATGACAGTTTACTCAGTCGAGGTATTGGGCTAGCACGCAAGTGCAATTAGTGGGCGCAAAGTAAGCTATGAATGTCTGTAATTTTTCGCTCTTGCGAGGTGTGACGTGTGACTTTTCGCTCTTGCGAGCCGGCACTGTAATTACCAACAGATGTACGCACATTGCCTCTGTTGGTCTGCCACATTTGTACACCGCTAAAATATACTTAGCACAGGTCTTGTTGCAGTTTGACAAAGCTGAAGCAATTAAAAACCAGTACCTCTTGGGGACACTTCTTGATGCATCAGGAGAAGGCCAGCCCCTCTCCCTAAGAATAGCAGTGAGTCTTTCGATATCAATGTTGTGTTTCTTTATTCCCTGCAATATATATACTATAATATTCACAAAGAATATATAAACTAGTAAACATTGACTTCAAAGACTGATTGTATTGCAAGTATATTCGAAAAGAACATATTAGATTAACCATCGATCAAAATAGAACAATTTGTGCCTCTCAACTAAATGTGATACACATGGGAGTCCATTATCGAGTACACAGGGATCCATGCACAAGAATGAATGCACTCACCAATAAAAATTAAACAACTATGAGGTCAATAATAATGTTTATCAGCAAACAGGATATATCCTCCAGATCAAAGATGACAAAGCTTTTGGTGTGCACTAGGGTGTGTAACCTCCCCTGCATAATGAAAATCGATTTTTCCGAATACTTTTAAAACACTAATCGATTTTTCAGGTTTTTGTGGACTTGAAAATCGATTTTTCCGAATAGTTTAAAAAACAAAATCGAATAGGTTTTGCCTAATTTCCTGCCGAATACCTAGGTTATTCAGGTTATGGTGCTTGTAGAGTGCACACTGAGAAGATAACTTTATATCTGCACAGAAATCCACCTGCACGGTCTCGCACCCAAACTAGAGCTATTCATGTCAGTTGAAAACACAGAGACACAAAGGTATACAGTAGCATGTGTTTGCCAAATAGTTTAATAAATTGTATGTCTTTACCATGCACTTGTACATATCAATAGTAATGTAAACCTAACATCACCTACAATCACGTACTCCACTTACAATCATCCAACAACACTCCATTCACGTTCTCGCTAAATGCATATGAAACTTCTCATTTGTACGATTGCGTAATGCTTTCTAATTCCTACACATACTCAAACAGAGCGCGTATATTTACTTGAAGTGGGTGAGAAGTCGGTCATTCTATTTCACTCGCTAGCGCAATACGTTGACTTCATACCACTGTACAATAAAACAATGCAATACTAGTACCGGTACATAAATTTATTGCTACTACACAACTCGTGGCATATACTAATGAACTTTTACTTACTTGAAGACGACATTACGCTGTATATTTTGTATCCCCAATTGATGCACATTAAATATTTACTATCTATTTACTCAATACCTATCAAATTCCGATGTCGTCGCATGTACGTATAAATAGTAAAGACAGCAGTGACGTATGTTATACGTATAACTCTAATTATGAAATACTCAATTGAAAATCATATCCAGATATCGGTATAAAAAGGTATTCGCGATGCTGACGACGAATACCTAAGTACCTCCGAATGGAGAAACATAAACCGGTTATTCCGAATAGATAAAATTTACTAATCGATTTTTCCGAATAATGCTAAATTGCTATTCGAACGGATAGGTTTTTGCGAATATCCGAATAACCCGAACACCCTAGTGTGCACGTGTGCGCATGAGGATCACAGTGGACTGGAATAAGGAGACAGAGACTGGTGAGCTATATAGAAGCACTCAGATATGGTCACATGATGTCACTGCACTCACAACATTACCCCAGGTCCTCTGGTTTTGATGACCAAAGTTGACAAAGCCATGGTGTGTGTGTGTGTGTGTGTGTGTGTGTGTGTGTGTGTGTGTGTGTGTGTGTGTGTGTGTGTGTGTGTGTGTGTGTGTGTGTGTGTGTGTGTGTGTGTGTGTGTGTGTGTGTGTGTGTGTGTGTGTGTGTGTGTGTGTGTGTGTGTGTGTGTGTGTGTGTGTGTGTGTGTGTGTGTGTGTGTGTGTGTGTGTGTGTGTGTGTGTGTGTGTGTGTGTGTGTGTGTGTGTGTGTGTGTGTGTGTGTGTGTGTGTGTGTGTACACAAGTGGAATGGACTGGCATAGGGAGGGGTGGACTGGTGAGGCTATAGTATAGAAGCACTCAGATAAGGTCCCTTGATGTCACTGCACTCACAGAATTACCCCAGGTCCTCTGGTTCTGATGATAAGGTTGACAAAGCCATGGTGTCTGTGTGTGTGCACACAAGCAGAATAGACTGGCATAGGGAGGAGTGGACTTGTGAGGCTATAATATAGAAACATTCAGATAAGGTCAAGTGATGTCTCTGCACTCACTATAGGTCACGATGCGATGCCGTTCATGTAATGTATTAAACATGCATGCAAGGGGTAAGCGTGTGACACAAATTTCAATGAATGCGCACTCCGTTGTAGGTGTTAATGAAGTTAATTGTTTAGGAAGTTGGGCCAACTTCTAATCTGTTGTTCTGTTAACGTTTCAATTTGTTTGCGATTAGAAGTTGGTCTAACATTCCACAGCCTAACATTCCTAAACAATTAACTTCATTAACACCTACAACGGCGCGTGCATTCATTGAAATTTGTGTCACATGCTTACCCCTTGCATGCATGTTTAATACATTACATGAACGGCATCGCATCGTGACCTATAGTGAGTGCAGAGACATCAAGGGACCTTATCTGAATGCTTCTATACTATAGCCTCACCAGTCCACCCCTCCCTATACCAGTCCATTCCACTTGTGTACACACACACACACCCTAGGCCTGGCTTTGTCAACTTTTGTCATCACAATCAGAGGACCTGGGGTAATGCTGTGAGTGCAGTGACATCAAGTGACCTTATCTGAGTGCTTCTATACTATAGCCTCACCAGTCCATCCCTCACTGTGCCAGTCCATTTCACTTGTGTACACACACATAAGCATACACACACACACACCATTGCTTTGGCAACTTTGGTCATCAGAAACAGAGGACCTGGGGTAATGCTGTGAGTGCAGTGACATCATGTGGCCATATCTGAGTGCTTCTATATAGCTCACAAGTCTTGTCTCCTTATTCCAGTCCACTGTGCTCATGCGCACGCATGCACACCAAAAGCTTTGTCATCCTTTTTCAACTTTGATCTGGAGGATATATCCTGTTTTGCTGATAACAATCATTATGACTGACCTCATAGTTGCTTAATTTTTATTTGTGAGTGCATTTGATCTTGTGGATGGATTCCTGTGTACCTTATAATGGACTCCCATGTTTATCAAATTTAGTTGAGATGCACAAATTGTTCTATAGTTTTGATCGATGGTTAATCTTTTCGAATATATAAGGGATAATATCAATCCGCTTGCAATACAATCTGTCTTTGAAGTCATTGTATGTTTACTTTTTTCTAAATTTTGCAGTGACAGAATGAATTGATATCAAAAGACTCGCTATTTTATTATAAAATTATTGTACAATGAAAGCAGATTTGTCCCAGTGGAGGATGAGTCTCACGTTCTGGTGTATTGCATATGCCGAAAACCTTTTGATTCAGCAAAGTAATTGAATTATAGTGCAGTGCCTGTATTAAGAAAGTCATATAATAATCTTAAACTAGGTTCATGATCGGATGTGACTTCTGTGGGGAATGGTATCATGGCTGTTCTGTTGGAGTATCTGAAGAGGAAAGTAATAGAATGGAGGTTTACAAAAGCCAACTTTGTGCTGAACATCACATTGCTACTCCATTTTACAATGAAGGTCAGAGGTATATGGTGTGTACTGTTGGTCATCTACAAGCACTTTTGCAGATGATTCATCACATGAAATTGTCAGTGGTCACACATTACAACAAGAGGTACAATCACTTGCAGCAAGGGATCAAATAAATTAATGCTAGTCTATTGCTTGCCCTATATGCAAATACAAATATTGCATCGCTATAAAACTGGATGAAGTATCTCATACTTACTATTGTTATGCACAAATGAAGATTAAATTCTACACGCTTTCTAATAATGTATTTATATAAATAAGCAATATTCTTTGCCATTTAATAGTTCAGTTGATGTCTTGAATATCTGCATGCCCCTGTGTATGCACTGTATAATCTACGCATTCGTGTATTTCTATCATGTTTAGGAATGTTTTGCGTTGCAACAAGCAACAGAATGTCTGATTGATTCAAATTATATACCTGTTGGCAGTGAATTTACAAAGAATCTTGAATCTTGAGAAGCATGGGCTATTTTGCATATCAAAGGCACAGTGGGATCTCCTTGCTTGCAGTGACAGAATGAATCCTTCTTGGGTTCATGCAATGGTACATGGGATTGTCGAGTTTAAATAAGTGCTGCTGTTTTGCATTTAAGAGACATTGGCTAAAAAAATGTAATTCATGAAAACATACTTAAAGCATATGGATATTGTACATTCCAAACCTGTGTTGTCACTGTGGTGCTATGGATAAACCAGGACAGCTTTATTGAAGACCTACACACATAGCGGAGAAAAGCAGCAGCATATTTGTAATGGACAATGCAATGTGTTTAATCTCAAGTATGCCTCTTATGTACACAGGATCATAATGAAGAAGTGAAATTGCCTCAGGCAGAACACACAAAATCAAGGTGAGACTTTTCAACCTGTGCTGCCATGTCACTCTTCACCTCAGTCTTTGTAGAGTCCAATGCTGAAAGTTTGGGATCTGATATTGATGCAGCTGATGATGAGGATGACAGTTATGCTGAAGCTGAAAATGACGCTGATTGCAAAAGTGACACTGATGGTGATCTCAATGCTGGTGTTCCCCAAGATTTTCTAGGGCCTGATTTTAGGAAAGCACCTGATCCAAGCGACATATTTGCACTGAGATGGGGAAAGTCTTTTTACATGAAGAATCTCCCACACTTCAAAACAAAAACCTTGGAGTAAGCATTTTACAGTGATTTGAACTTTACTAAATGTCCGGTACTAATTTTCAAGAAAGCATTATCCATTTCCAAGACATATAACACGAAACGTTGTGAATGATCTTGAGGTTTAAACTGTAATAAGTATTGATGCACATGACTTTATTCATCCTTTAGCCGACCCTCCAGGCCATCTTGAGTAAAGATACAGTACTGGCTATCTGATCTTCAAATCTGCTTCAATGAAATTAAACAAGCTTCATAAAGAAGATTTGTACTGGCCTCTTTTAGAACGTTCTGACATGGTACACAATTCTCACCCATATAATCAATTTGACATTAAGAACATTCCTCCCATTTACAGGTATTAGAAGTGTTTTACTTTCTTCAAGAACTTGACTGTGATGTAAAAAAAAAAACAGACTGCACTGTCGTTGTCTTTAAACAAGTGTGTAGTTTGGCCAGAGTTGAGTTAATGTAGAAAATAGAACATAAATCACAATGTGTAAATTCTATACATTTCCAGATTGTCGTAGCTCTACTGATGGATACATTTAACCTTGAGAGAAAGAAAGCAATAAAACACTTCCTTAATCACACACGACCATCTGTTTTCTGTTTACATGATTAATCATAATTTGTGGTGTTAGTAAATAACCATGTTGGTTGGTTGGCTGGCTGGACCAGCTTGCTCAAGTACATTTTTATTATGTCATAATTTTAAACAGCAAGTATAATCAGTACAAACACGTAGCAATACAGCAAGTGCAAGTGCAGTATAATTCCTTAATCAAACACTACCATCTGATCTTTGTTTACAATAATGTATGGTGTTAGTAAATAACCATGCTGGTTGGCTGGCTGGACCAGCTTGCTCAAATTTTAATTATATTTTTATTTTAAACAGCAAGTATAATCAATACATACAACATGCAAACACGTAGCAATACAGCAAGTGCAAGTGCAGTATAATACTTTACAAGTTTCGTTACTCCAATTGTGCCAATTCTGTGCCTGCCAGGCTGACCGCTAATCATCAAACCATTGAAAATTGCAGTCGATGATACGCTCAGCGGAGACGTCATATGACTTATGAATACACTCAGCCGCTTGAGCAAAAGTTAGCACCTCAAGTGTTAAAAATGATAGGCTGTGGAATGTTAGGCTAACTTCGGCGAGGTGAAATAAAGTACCTGTTATCGACCAATCAGATTGCGAGATTCTATTATGCTGTAGTCTAACACTTGATAGTAAACAGACTGTGTACAATGAGGAGAATTCAAAATGGCTACTAGGCTTTGAACTGGTACTACAGTCTAGTGGTTTGTTACTCTATAAAGCTGTCAGGCGAGTGCCTCAGTGATATTAGCAGCTATCCATGTTTTTTAAAAATGGTTGGAAACGGAAGTTATTATTTTTTGCTACCTTTATATCTCATTTAAAAATTCATTACCATTAACCCATGCTTAGTAATTAAATTGTTACTTCTTATGGGTGCAAATAACTCTACAAAAAGCCCAAACTTTACATGTCAAGGCTTAAGCTCTAGTTAAGAATCAAGTGATCATGGAGTAGGTTGGACAGATAAACATAAGCAGAGTGTATGACAATTGCAACTGCAGTGGAAACGTAGATCCCAATCTCAGTAGTTATAGCAACTCATATTACTTTCTACATCATACACAATGCATACACATTATATACTCACAAAATTCTCAATTTCGACCTTGATCTGAGTTTACAGTTTCTGGTATTCCATATGGGGTGAACAGGTCCATCAGCTCTGAGGCAATTTGGTCAGGTAGTGATCTTGCATCAGCCCATTTAGTAAAATAGTCCTGAACTACAAGGAGATATCTGTTGTTATTAGATGACACTGTCATCTCCAGAATATCATTTGCCATGGTCTTCCAATTGGCACATTTCTCATCTGCACTCTTGTAAACATGGTAGGCTTTGTCTGCTGGCAAACCGTACCTTCCTTACAATGACACTCCACATCTTGTGCCATGTTGATCCAGTATGTCACGTCTCAGTTGGTAAAGGGTCTTCTGTGCACCTTGATGGCCTGCTTGAGGTGAGTCATGACACTGCTGCAATGCATCTTTCTGGAGCGTTACTGGAAGAACTGGTACTGTGGCTGTGTCTGAGGTTGGCCCAGGTGTTGTCTCTACACAATGCCATCCTTTAAGAGAAGGTGAGCCCACAATTGAGAGTACCTCCTGAATGGGGGCTCCTCCAATTGATAGTTGTAGGGTGACTTGACAATTGCAATGCATGAGCAACCTGCTTGATGACTTGGTCCTGCTTCTGAGCTGCTCGAATACAAGGCAATGGCATTTGAATGTCCACACTGGTCATGCACTGCTGCTGGAAGTGTGGTCCTGCTTAGGTCTCACCATCTGGATAGTGCATCCAACAGCAATAGGTTGAATACCACCATCTTTTAAGTGCAGCTAAGTGAAGCACCAAAGAAGAATGGACGATAAAAGACAAGTGTTTTATCCTCCAGAGTATGAAGCAGAAAGTGATAATTGGTGCCACTTCCATTAAAAGGGCCAATCGTATTTTTAAGGTGTTGTAGTCTTAAACCATCAGGGAAAGAACTTATGGTGGACCAATGTCCTTTTCACTGATGGAGAGTGGATGGTAATTCAGCAATGACAGAGTCTGCAGGTGGTGTAGGATGTTTCTGTTGAAGAGCTGTGAGTGTGGCTTGATCAATATCAGCAATGGAATCATCAGAGCATGCAATCCTTACAGCTCCCTTGAAATCGCCTTCTTTCAGCTTAGCAGATACGACTTTCCAAATTAATCAATGGGTCAGCAGCATGATGCTTTAGAGTCCTCACTCGAGGTGGTGGGAAGGGTGTTCCACTAGTAAACGAAGAGTTAAAATAGTTGAAGTTAATTCCAGATGGAGCAAAAAGATAAACTTAAACAAATCACACCATGCTCCGTCATTATTAATTTTCACTACTCTTTCAATCATAGATGACAGTTTATGCATTGCTAAGTATCTTGAACCAAGAGGGACCCTCATCCACAAACCTAGGCTATAATTGAAGATACATAAAGACCATACTATAAACAAATCAATAACTAATATCAAAGGCCATTGGTGAAAATGTTTGTTTGGTTTACACCTCCACTGCTAGGGGAATGCAATTCCAACCTAGTTACACTTCACTTTGTTTCCAGAGTCAGTGTATTCTGCTGCCATGTGTTGCCACACCAGATGACACGCCCACTTCCACTATCAGTGATGAGTTATGTGGGATGCCTAGTGACATCAAAAGCAGCAGATGTACCTCCATTCCAGTTGTTACTAGGATGTCTGCAGGTCTTGTCCTAAGCTTGTCAACTCTCCATCCACATCCAACCTCAAGGGGTGTGGCCAAACCTGCTCGATGAAATGTATTGTATAGTCCATCTCTTAGGCATACTGCGCCTGGTGATCACATCACCCCCACACTTGCAAGTGATGCAGTGGTAAGCCAGTGGATCCAAAGCACTGCCTGGGCATAGAGGGCACATCATAGAACAACCATCCAGACCCACTGAGGGGTTTATACCCAATTCACCATGGTCTGCAGCTCATTAGGGTGTAGATGTAAGCAAACGTAGCCCAAAATCTCATCTTCTTGGACTCAACTGGGCCTGCTGCCTAGCAGAATCTACCCCTGTGCACTCCGCAAATGTATTGTGAATGTCTGAGTCAGATATGCACACTGATGGGGAAATAAGTGATGGAGATGTAACCCTGGCAATTTGTACCAGTTTGCAGTAATAAGTGGCCCACAAGCGTAACTAAACCAGTGCTATGTGATGATCTATTGTGCCAATGTATCCATTGACACAAGTGCTAAAGCTGCCTTATGTTTTTCGGTGATAAAGTGGGTTCAGAACTCCAAGTCACCAATCGGTGCTCCCAGGATCTGATCTAGGTTTAGAGCACTAGATGCCTGGATTGTTGCTGGAAATAAAGTCAGGTCTCCTGTATTGCATAACTCGTATTGCCTTGGATTGACATGGAAGTCAAGTGGATGACTTTGATATTTAGTGCTTAACACAAAAGCTGACTTGCCTGTCAGAGTGCCATCATCCAAGCACCACATGTCGTCGTGTGACAATTTTGTATGGCAATCACTATGAGCTGGAACCACAAGTGCAAACAAAAAAATGGACCGAGTGGGTCTATTGCTGTTTAGAAGATAATATCCCCAGGTGATGCCCTTCTCCTCCCCCTCCCCTCCCCTTCTCCCTATCCTTCCCTTCCCCTCATCCACCCTCGCATACGTTTGCCACGGCCATTCACATGGAATGTGTCTCTGTCATTCCCACTGTCTGTTGTGTGGTGCTTTTGGTCTTCCAGAGTGGAGTGATTACATGCGATGCATTTGTACACATAGTGTGAGGGTATATACACACTGAGTAAAGGATGGGCTCTTTGTGTCCTTTTGTGTACTTTGGTGTTTGATCTTGTGTGTGAGGTGTGTGTGTCAGTGTGTATGTGTGACCATATGCATGTATGCATGTGTGTGTGTGTGTGTGTGTGTGTGTGTGTGTGTGTGTGTGTGTGTGTGTGTGTTGCATTACAGGTCCAGGGATAGATACATATATTAAGACCAAGAAGGTATTGTCACCACAATCCCTATTGTGTAAGGCCTGAGGCAGTGAGTGAAACAAACAATTGCAACCCATCCCTTGTTTATTTGTCCACAGGAAAGGTGTCTAAACAAGCCCGTTATTCATTGCTGTGCCAGGTCTGGTCATGACTAGTTTCCCCTTTGCTCAGGAATGTGTTATTCCAGACAGTGCATTAGATCCACTGGCTTACCACTTCATCACTTGCAAGTGTGGGGGTGATGTTTTATAATACGCATTGGTGTTTGGGTGTTGTTATGAAAGGGAAACACCTTCACACTTCCCCCACATGCCACTACTTATCTAAAAAGCAATTGTTTGTATTGAAAACGTCAATCACACACACACACATACACACACACAAGCACACTCATACACACACACACACACTCAATAACACAGACACACACACATGTATGTATATAGAGCAAATGCACACACATATTCTATCTTTTAAAGAACAATCATTGATAAGGTTAATAAAACTTTGGTTTATTTCATATTGATGTGGTCTTTTCATCGGAAGTTTGAGTACTGATTGAACTGATCAAGAAGCACAACCATGGTCTTGAAGATACTCTGGTATTGGTCCTGTATCCATGGATACATAATGCAGGTAGCCATGTTGGATGACACATGAAGTATGGCTTACCACAGTGAGCACTGCTCCAGGCTTCTGGGTACGAATAGACTTGACTGTCTGGAACACATCCACCACTCCTTCTGTCTTACACTGCTGGGTTACCATGGTGATGGCACAGAACATACCAGACTTTCCCACTGTGTCACTGGATGGGGAGGAGGAAGCATCATGTGATCTCACATGATCCAAGGCACAGGGGAAGGAGGTACCTGCAGTGTACCACAATGGGCTGGTTCCCAGTCCTTCTCTGCACCTTGTCCACCTCTTCAATGACATCAGTGATGGTAGCAAGGTTGGTACAAACCCCATCAGGTGACCAGTTGGTGATGTGGAACTGGGTCACCTGATGTATTTGGGTGCTCTGTGTGTTTTGTGCAGACCAATCACAGATCATCATATATATGCTCCACATACATCGTGCTTCTCTCAATGCATTCGAATAGAATTATGAGATACATGTAATTACCAGAGGCCAGGAGCACATGTGTGTGTCTTTATACCCTAGGCTATAATGTATTACAGTGTTGTGTGATTGAGTGTCTGGTATGCTTGAAAGAATGTACTATTTCTTCGTGCGGTCACTACAGTGTCATACTCCATGCGATGCCACCTCTTCTAATGAACCTGCAGTGATGGTCTCAGCCATTGCAATGATATCATTCCAGGCAGAGCACCAAGCATTGCTACACCCACAGATATGGAGAACTACACAACACCCACAGATATGAAGAACTACACAACACCCACAGATATGGAGAACGACACAACACCCACAGATATGGAGAACTACACAACACCTACAGATATGGAGAGCTACACAATACCCACAGATATGGAGAACTACACAACACCCACAGATATGGAGAACTACACAACACCCACAGATATGGAGACCTACACAATACCCACAAATATGGAGAACTACACAACACCCACAGATATGGAGAACTACACAACACCCACAGATATGGAGAACTACACAACACCCACAGATATGGATCCGGAGAGCTACACAACACCCAGAGATATGGAGAACTACACAATACCCACAGATATGGAGAACTACACAACACCCACAGATATGGAGAACTACACAACACCCACAGATATGGAGAGCTACACAACACCCAGAGATATGGAGAGCTACACAATACCCACAGATATGGAGAACTACACAACACCCACATATATGGAGACCTACACAACACCCACAGATATGGAGAACTACACAACACCCACAGATATGGAGAGCTACACAACACCCAGAGATATGGAGAACTACACAACACCCACAGATATGGAGAACTATACAACACCCACATATATGGAGAACTACACAACACCCACAGATATGGAGAACTACACAACACCCACATATATGGAGAACTACACAACACATAGCAGTCAAGCCCTAGCCACACCCAGACCCATACAGTATAGTAAAGACTGCTACTGGCTTGGTGTCACTTTAATAGGGTCCACTTCCATACACATGTCCACCACACACCAACCAGTCCCACACTTCAAACAATCCATAGCTAGGTCACACCCACCTTGGCAGCTGCTAGGTACAGGGTCCTTATGGTGTAGCCATCACGAGCCTCCTGCTCCCCACTCTCAATGGTGAACTCTCCATAGCTCTCAATGCCTTGGTCCGGCCAGTACTGATGACACACCTCCTGCATACCACCAACTTAAGGGCAGCCTGGGCACCACCTAATGCTCCACCCACTCACCTTCCCTCCCTCCTCCAGCTGGGATAACATGACAATGGCTCCACATTTCCTGTCACACACCATCTTCCAGAAGTCTCTGCAAGTGGACTTCAAAGGTCCTTGAGCTATGATGAAGGCTTTCTGCTGCTTGTATCCCTGAGGATGGAACAATTGTATCCATGACAATCACTATTAACTTTAAAATAGTTACCAGCACTTACATTAACAAAGGTGGCATTGATGTAATCTGGATATTCTTGTTTCAGGATCACACGATATCGGTCAGCTGTGGACAGAGAAGTCATCACTAGTGTCTCCTCCCCTCTCTCTCCTACACTACTCACGTGGGAGGTAGTCCATACTTCTGTTCTTCCCCGCCTCCTCCAAGGCAACATCTCTGCGTACTGATTTAGGATCAGGGGACACTTGCTCCAAGACCTGCATGGTTACAGACTACATAATGATTTGCATCATTGGATTGTTACAAGCAAACCTCAAACTGTGACTCTAGTCCAGTTTTATTGGAGGTGGGGTCCTTTGTCTCAAATGTGTTCAGAGATATGTGGATGTTGGAAACTTGTATCTGTGTGTTCCCACACATCACAGACTCCAGAATGGCATCATGGAGGAATATGTACTGATCCTGTGGCCAAGGAAGTGGTAGGGGTTTAGTGAGGATGGGAGGGGCTACAGGAATGAGGCTTACAGGTGTCTGGACCATCTTCATCCTCTGTCGTCTCATCTTCCTGATGGTACCAGCATTGTCCACCAGCCCCTCCTTCTCTATCTGCTCCAGCACTGTGTCTATTGCAATCAGAGTTCCCGTACGTCCCACACCAGCACTGTGGGGTCAAAATGACACCATGCCACACATACACCTTCTCTCCTCCTCCTCCCTCCACCCACCTGCAGTGTACCAGGATAGGTCCTTTGCTTCCATCATGTTGGGACTTGACCTTCCTATGGAAGGCCAGGAGGGAGGTGGCGTACTCTGGTACCCCATGGTCAGGCCAGCTAGTGAAGTGGAACTGGGTCACCTTCCTTGCTGCTGACCCTGAGAGCTGTGGGGGAAGTGTGTGGAGGCATGAAGTAAGGGCTGCTCATCATGCCAGGCCACATGAAAAGCTATCAATATGATATTAATAACCAGCACTGCTCAATAATTCATGCAAGTTTTTAACGGTTTCCAGCACAAACAAATGCAAGAAATGGCACTCAGTGTGAGATCACTACACTCACAGTCACTTCAAATACTCTGATGACATAGTCTGCAAAGTCTTTCTGCTCAGTGATAGCTACACTGAACGGTCCATACTTCTGATGGCCTGACTCCGCCCAGTACTGCTGACATTTGACCTTGCCATCCTCCTTGATGTTGGTCACCATGACGATGGTGGACACACCCTCCTGCCACATCAATCTCCACAAGTCCACGACGGTGGATGGAAGAGGACCTTGGAGATGAGAAGATGAACGAGGTAAGAGGCACTCCTTGAAGAAGGGGTATTACCTTGGGTGGCTATGAATTTCTTTGGCTCAGAGTATCCCTGGTAAGAAGAAACACATCTTTGTCATTCTCAGAACACACCATCAACCCATGTGCTCACAGCAATGTACGATGCATTGATGTAGCTTCTCTGGCAGTCCTGCTGACCCTCCATTGGAGACAGCTGGATTAGATTCTCATCATCTGGGTGGGGGTGGGGGTGGGGTGAGTGGAGTGGGGTGTGGCATGACTCCTCAGTTCACACCTTAGTATGTATTATGGCATTGCTCATATGGTGGTCAATTACTCAAGAATAACAAACACCCCATGAGATCCTAGACTTACATGGTACTATGTTAGCAAATCTGTTAAGAGACTTATTTTCACTGCTTAAAGCCACCATTGAAGGACGTTTGGTAGTAGACTCCAAAGACTGATAAAGGACATGAAAGGGTTATATTTCTGCTTCCATGGCAATAGCCATTCACACTTACCCTGTACTGGTTATTGAATCCAGTATTATTTTTCTCATGGCTCTTTGCAACGTAGGGTCCAAACTTGGCCACAAGGACTGCTGGTACGGTCATCTGGTAGTCCCCAGGCAGCTCTATCTCACTCCCATACACTCCAAGAGACACCCGACGTCTGTCCACACCCAGTTCATTGGCCACCTCCAGTTCATACACCCCAGCATGCCCCATCTCTGCCGTGTGGATGACAAGGCTTCCATCCTCCCCAAGCGTGAAGGAGTGGTCTGTGGTCATCTTGGTCCCATTCTGGTACCAGGTGAAGGAGGGTCTTGGGTATCCTGTGACACGCACATTGAAGACCACCTCCTCCCCATCCACCACATCAGAGTCAGAGGGGAATTCCTTAATGGAGGGAGCTGGAGTGAGAGAATGTATGAGAGGGAGGGAGGGAGGGAGGGAGGGAGGGAGGGAGGGAGGGAGGGAGGGAGGAGGGAGGAAGGGGATAGGGTCCAGTATTGTGTGATGTTGATACCTTGGCGTGCTGGCTCTCCAGAAATGGTGGCATATTGCACCTCATCTGTATTCCCTGTACTGATGGTGTCCATTTCCATAGTATGGGAAGTGGTTTTCTTGACCTTCTCATAAGGTGATGTATTTGTCACAAAACTGGCGGTGTTGTGACCTCTGCACCTAGTGAATGTTGTGCATGTACATGCATGCGCACGTGTGTGTATGTGTTACGTGTGTGTTTCGAGTGTGTGCATGCGTATATGTGTGCATGTGTATGTGCATGTTGAATATTTTTAGGTGCATTTGGATTGAATGTGTGTTGCGGATGTGTATTTTAGTTAAGTGCTAATGTGTTTCATGTTTATGAAGCACGCATATGCTGACCTTAAGAGGATCACTATGACAACAACCACTGTGGCTGCAATCAGTACCAGCACCACACCTCCAACCACACCCCCCACAGCTCCTCCAATGGCAGCTCCACCAGCAGCAGAAGTGGGGCTTCCCTCTACATCGTGAGGGAACAGTAAGGACTTCATGGTGTGAGGATAAGCATGTGTGCATTGACTCTTCTGGGAAGTTTTTTTTGTATTTGTACTTACCGGTCACCACAAAGAGAAGAGAACTGTAAGGTCCCATGACTCCATCACTGTTGACTGCTGACACCTCAATGGAGTAGTTGGTATAGGGAGATAGTCCATTCACAGTCAATGTCCTCCCAGAGGTGGTTACTGTCCCTCCCACACCACTGGTCACAGCTCCATAGAGAACCCTGTACTCCACTATCACACTGTTCTGGTCCTGACAGGGGACTTCCCCCCAACTGATGGTCACGCTAGAGGAGGTCTTGGTCACTTCAGTGAGGTTGTTGGGAGGAGCAGAAGGAGCTGTGGGGAGAGAAGGGAAGGGAGTCAGCCATCTTGTGATGAGGTCATCTGACTCACCTGCTGAGGAGGTGTTGACTAACATACTAGCTGGAGGGCTGCTCCCTACTCCAATGGAGGCGGTGATGGTGAGGATGTAGGCACTGAACTCTTGCAGTCCAGTGATAGTGTACTGGGTAGCATTACCAACAGACACACTCCCACCACCTCCAGCTTCAGCACATGGTCCCTGGTAGGTGTAGGAAAGGTTGTAGGTGGTACCATTCTCTCCTTTAGGCTGTGACCACATGACAGTGATGGATGTGAAGGTGACCTGTGTTATGTTCAGTGGTACTGAAAAGAGAGGAATAATCGGATAGGAACATAGGACTGAGGTGGAGTAATATAGGAGGGAAGGATGGATAACTTTAATAATTATAAAATGAGACTCACTCAAAGTCCTTGTCACATTAGCACTTAGAGATGGCAGAGATGTGCCCACAGCTATGACAGAGATGTTGTACTGAACCCCAACTTGAAGTTTGGTTAGGACATAAGAGGTAGAATTGGTTGAATCTCCACTTGTACTTGGGCCTCCATTAGCCACATAGTAGATATCATATCTGGTCACTGGACCACTTGAGGTTGGTGCAGTCCAAGAGACACTGACAGATGTGGGACCAGACTGCACAGCAGTGACACCAGTGGGTGGGCCAGGAGGAGCTGTATAGAGGTACATGTCTATAGGTACAAGACACCCTTCATAGGCACTACTTACCTTGTACAGTGAGGGATGAGGTAGTGGACCTTGGATTGAGAGTAAACCCTCCACACACTGGTGAGCAGGTAGTGGTGACAGTGCATGTGTACATCCCATATGCTCTCCCAGTCACAGTCAGGGTGTTGTTGTAAGTAGATGTTGGTCGATCTGTCACTATCTGAGAGGAAGTATTACTCACTGGACTTCCATTAGTGGTCCACAGCACATCTGTAGGAGGAGAACTAGTGCTGGTGCAGGTCAACTGGAACACTGGTGGATCAACATTTGTAGGTGTCAACAGCTGAAACTGGACACCTCCTGTGATGTTAGGACCATCTGTGGGAGAGTCAACACTTCCATAACACATGTGATGTACTTTCTACTCTACTTACAAGTGGCTGATACAGAGAGAGCATAGTTGTAACCATTTGATGTAGGCAGACTGAGTGATGGTGATTGTGCTAGTGTGAGATCACTGTACATTCCAACACAGAGTGTGATGGTGGTATTGGTACAACATTGAACACCATGTGGGAAGACAGGAGGAGTTCCACGATACAGCTCTACTCCTCCTGACACATTTCGTTGACCCAAACCTCCACGAGGGAGTGTAACATTTACCATGTCTGGCATTGCTAGGGGAAACAGGACTCCACTTGGGTCATACCACTGTCCACCTGCAATTCCCTGGCATACCAGAGGATACTGTGGTGTAGCGGATGAGCTAACTCTGTTTTGAACTACTGAGAGGGTCACCAGGCTATTGTTTCTGAGCACTTGTCCATTCCAGGTGATGCTCTGGTCTGCATGTGTGTGGTTATGTTTACGTTATTCTTCTAGTAACACACAATGTGAATGCGCGATAACATGATACACACACACCACAGGTACTGTAACCGTACGTCGCTGGCACATAAGACATTACTGGCACATAAGACATCACTGGTACATAAGACATCACTGGCACATAAAACATCACTGGCACATAAGACATCACTGGCACATAAGACATCACTGGTACATAAGACATCACTGGTACATAAGACATCACTGGCACATAAGACATCACTGGCACATAAGACATCACTAGCACATAAGACATCACTGGTACATAAGACATCACTGGCACATAAGACATCACTGGTACATAAGACATCACTGGCACATAAGACATCAATGGTACATAAGACATCACGGGTACATAAGACATCACTGGCACATAAGACATCACTGATACATAAGACATCACTGGTACATAAGACATCACTGGCACATAAGACATCGCTGGTACATAAGACATCACTGGCACATAAGACATCACTATTACATAAGACATCACTGGTACATAAGACATCACTGGTACATAAGACATCACTGGCACATAAGACATCACTGGCACATAAGACATCACTGGTACATAAGACATCACTGGCACATAAGACATCACTGGCACATAAGACATCACTGGTACATAAGACATCACTGGTACATAAGACATCACTGGTACATAAGACATCACTGGCACATAAGATATCACTGGTACATAAGACATCACTGGCACACCCCAGAGGATAGTATGGGTAAGCGGATGTGATTACTTTGTTTGGAACTACTAAGAGGGTCACCAGGCTGTTGTTTCTGACCACTTGACCATTCCAGGTGATGCTCTGGCCTGCATGTATGCAATATTGCTGTCATAACGCACCTCGCCACTGATGTTAGCGACGGTCCGGATCCGTAGATCTTCGGCAATATGATTTATTCGGTAGAGAAACAAGCTCCAGCTCTTCCATTTGTTACTACCGTATTCTAAAGCTCAGCTTAGCTCAATGCATGCAATGAGCCCAGATCAGGTTGTAAAGTGTTACAAGATACTAAACTATGATTGTATTATAATTATAAACTCCGCGACGGATGCATACATTATGTAGTTTACTAGGATTACTAGTACATAGGTATACATCATGCACCGCTGAGCACGTTGGCTTCCGTTGTTGGCTTAGGTAATAGCGTACCAGTGTGGTTTAGCGGAGGGTACAATACTTGATTTCATTGACCATCTACGATTGTAGCCACGACCTCGGCGTGATGCGTAGTGCGGCGGAGTTTGTTATTAACAACTGTAGCTTTGCAAGAACGCAAATCAAGTTGGCCTATACCCGCTTGGTAATAAAGTTGGTAACTGGCTACCCGCGTGCAGTCACGCAGTGCAGAAAAGCAGGCACATTTTGCGGAATTGCACACATATGCCCGACTTGAATCAGTAAAACCAATTGGACGTACCTGAGGATAGATGTGGAAGAACACAAAGAACAGTGTATGCGAGCACGTACATGTACATGGGTTTCTCGGTCATGATCACGTGCACCACATATACATTCATGTGTAAATAGCTAGTGAAAGCACTAAAGAGTGTTTATACTAGTAGAATCACCATACCTAAACAGGATGTGTCTTAACGATAAATGTCACCTTCATGTACTGCCACCTTCATGTACTACCACCTTCATGTACTGCCACCTTCATGTACTGCCACCTTCATGTACTACCACCTTCATGTACTGCCACCTTCATGTACTGCCACCCTCATGACTGCCACCTTCATGTACTGCCACCCTCATGTACTGACACCTTCATGTACTGACACCTTCATGTACTGCCACCTTCATGTACTGCCCACCTTCATGTACTGCCACCTTCATGTACTGCCACCTTCATGTACTGCCACCCTCATGTACTACCACCTTCATGTGTTGCCACCCTCATGTACTGCCACCTTCATGTACTGCCACCTTCATGTACTGCCACCTTCATGTACTGCCACCTTCATGTACTGCCACCTCACATACAGAGTACACATAGCCTTCTATACTTCGTGTATCAAGCTTTGTAATCATGCAATATTTTTGACGATCGAAGATCATGTTTGGAATGAACAAGTATTTTTTTCTCTTAATTGTCATGTAGTCAAAATGGCCATCCCACCTTATCACCCACCCTCCCGCACGATTGATCTTCTTCATCAATGTGTCCCCCATCTCCTTCATCAATGTGTTCCCCCATCTCCTTCATCCCATGTGTTCCCCCATCTCCTTCATCAATGTGTTCCCCCATCTCCTTCATCAATGTGTTCTCCCATCTCCTTCATCAACGTGTTCCCCCATCTCCTTCATCCCATGTGTTCCCCCATCCCCTTCATCAATGTGTTCCCCCATCTCCTTCATCAATGCGTTCCCCCATCTCCCCATCAATGTGTTCCCCCATCTCCTTAATCAATGTGTTCCCCACACATATTGCACCTAGGGTACAGCCAACAGCAATAGGTTGAATACCACCATCTTTTAAGTGCAGCTAAGTGAAGCACCAAAGAAGAATGGATGATTAAAAACAAGTGTTTTATCCTCCAGAATATGAAGCAGAAAGTGATAATGGGTGTCACTTCCATTAAAAGGGGCAATCATATATTTGAGGTGTTGTGGTCTTTAATAACCACTGTTAGGGAAAGAATTGATGGTTCTTTTCACTGATGGAGAGTGGATGGTAATTCAGCAATGACAGAGTTAGCAGGTGGTGTAGGATGTTTCTGTTAAAGAGCTGTGAGTGTGGCTTGATCAATATCAGCAATGGAATCATCAGAGCATGCAATCCTTACAGTTCCCTTGAAATCAATCGCCTTCTTCCAGCTTAGCCGATATGACTTTCCAAATTAATCAATGGGTCAGCAGCATGATGCTTTAGAGTCCTCAATCGAGGTGGTGGGAAGGGTGTTCCACTAGCAAAACGAGAGTTAATACTTGAAGTTAAATTCCATTTATGTCCGGATCTTGATGGAGCAAAAAACAAATCACGCTATGCTCCATAGTTATTAATTTTCACTACCCTATCAATCACAGATGACAGTTTATGCGCCGCTAGGTCGACGAGGGACCCTCTGTAGAATCTTCGCATGCTTGGGTTCGAAATGAGTGTAGATGTCGTTTCATTGTGGATTTGTGTCTACCTGTAAAGCGGCACGATAATTGCGATGACACGTGGCGAATTCATTGTGTTAATATACAGTACATCGCAATAATAACATACATGAGCTCTAATAGTTATAAGCACTATACACACAATATGGAGCACACCATTTAACACTCATGAGGGGTATGGGGATGGTCTCAGTATAATGGCTTTTGCATTCTGCCTCGTTGGTGTGACAGTATATTTGGCTCAGTGCTTCTGTTTCATGTAGCGGTGAATGACAAGCCTTTATAATATGAATGCATTTGAATCAATAAAGGTTAAGTAGTTAAATGTAGTTAATTGCGAGGTTCACTGTGCAAAAAACCTAGTATACGCTACTGTATATATTTGCGCATATTTTGCGTTTACCACCAATATACCAAGGTCAGTGCATATTTCAAATATCCCCTGGTATATTTCATGAATCCACGGGCTACAATTATTCATAGCGCATATTCATAACACGGTCCAACAATGAATTTATGCAACTCATGCACGTGAGTGTTATTGTTATTATTTCAGGCGCGCGTGAATTCAAATGGATTCTTTCCTGCTGGATTCAGGAATGTCTCATGCAAAGGTGAGATTGAGCGTAGATCATAAGACTCAATGCTATGTAATATAAACGGACTCAAACGTTCACATGTTGAACTTCAAGCGTTGGTAGTATTTTAATGTCATAATAGCTTACCAAATGATAGAAACTTTCGACAAGGACCTAGTGGTCTGTAGGCCCTACGCCAAAGTTATGTGTTAACACGTGCAGTTAGGTTTATATTATAGGAGGCCATGTTTGATCACATTTTTTAACCCACGCCAGGACCATATGGCCCAGTCTGGTGGTGAACTATAGTGTACAACACTGGAGTTAAACAAGCATGTTGAATTTACAGCCTGTCATGCCATGCATCAAAGCAGGTTGCAGACAAGATGTTCCTTGGACTTTCCATGCAGTGCACCTCGAGTCATAAGACTCACGTGGTGGCACTTGACAGGTGAGTAGTACAATTCAATTTGTAGCACACTTGCCCTGTTTGAGGACCTGATGGTCCTTAAGCTTTTCATGCAATGACGTGACACCTTTTCACTTCATGAGAGTCATTGGATTCACGTGACCTTGGAGGGCGTGGCAATTGACAGGTGTATAATTCAATTTGTAGCACACTTGCCCCGTTCGCCACCATAACTTGAGAACAAGATGTGTGGTGTACCTGTGTAGGGTGGTGATAGAAGAGTAGTGTGGCCAGTGGTGTACTTGTGTAGGGTGGTGATGGAAGAGTAGTGTGGCCAGTAGGGTACTTGTGTAGGGTGGTGATGGAAGAGCAGTGTGGCCAGTGGTGTACTTGTGTAGGGTGGTGATGGAGGGGGAGTGGCCAGTAGTGTACTTGTGTAGGGTGGTGATGGAAGAGTAGTGTGGCCAGTGGTGTACTTGTGTAGGGTGGTGATGGAAGAGTAGTGTGGCCAGTAGGGTACTTGTGTAGGGTGGTGATGGAAGAGCAGTGTGGCCAGTGGTGTACTTGTGTAGGGTGGTGATGGAGGGGGAGTGGCCAGTAGTGTACTTGTGTAGGGTGGTGATGGAAGAGTAGTGTGGCCAGTGGTGTACTTGTGTAGGGTGGTGATGGAAGAGTAGTGTGGCCAGTAGGGTACTTGTGTAGGGTGGTGATGGAAGAGCAGTGTGGCCAGTGGTGTACTTGTGTAGGGTGGTGATGGAGGGGGAGTGGCCAGTAGTGTACTTGTGTAGGGTGGTGATGGAAGAGTAGTGTGGCCAGTGGTGTACTTGTGTAGGGTGGTGATGGGGCCAGTGGTGTACTTGTGTAGGTGGTGATGGAGGGGGCGTGGCCAGTGGTGTACTTGTGTAGGGTGGTGATGGAAGAGTAGTGTGGCCAGTGTGTACTGGTGTAGGGTGGTGATGGAAGAGTAGTGTGGCCAGTGGTGTACTTGTGTAGGGTGGTGATGGAAGAGTAGAGTGGCCGATGGTGTAATTGTGTAGGGTGGTGATGGAAGAGTAGAGTGGCCAGTGGTGTACTTGTGTAGGGTGGTGATGGAAGAGTAGTGTGGCCAGTGGTGTACTTGTGTAGGGTGGTGATGGAAGAGTAGATTGGCCAGTGGTGTACTTGTGTAGGGTGGTGATGGAAGAGTAGTGTGGCCAGTGGTGTACTTGTGTAGGGTGATGGAAGAGTAGTGTGGCCAGTGGTGTACTTGTGTAGGGTGGTGATGGAAGAGTAGAGTGGCCAGTGGTGTACTTGTGTAGGGTGGTGATGGAGGAGTAGTGTGGCCAGTGGTGTACTTGTGTAGGGTGGTGATGGGAGAGTAGTGTGGCCAGTGGTGTACTTGTGTAAGGTGGTGATGGAAGAGTAGAGTGGCCGATGGTGTAATTGTGTTGGGTGGTGATGGGAGAGTAGTGTGGCCAGTGGTGTACTTGTGTAGGGTGGTGATGGAAGAGTAGTGGCCAGTGGTGTACTTGTGTAGGGTGGTGATGGAAGAGTAGTGTGGCCAGTGGTGTACTTGTGTAGGGTGGTGATGGAAGAGTAGATTGGCCAGTGGTGTACTTGTGTAGGGTGGTGATGGAAGAGTAGTGTGGCCAGTGGTGTACTTGTGTAGGGTGGTGATGGAAGAGTAGTGTGGCCAGTGGTGTACTTGTGTAGGGTGGTGATGGAAGAGTAGTGTGGCCAGTGGTGTACTTGTGTAGGGTGGTGATGGAAGAGTAGAGTGGCCAGTGGTGTACTTGTGTAGGGTGGTGATGGAGGAGTAGTGTGGCCAGTGGTGTACTTGTGTAGGGTGGTGATGGAAGAGTAGTGTGACCAGTGGTGTACTTGTGTAGGGTGGTGATGGAAGAGCTGTGTGGTACTTGTGTAGGGTGGTGATGGAAGAGTAGTGTGGCCAGACACTTGCCCCGTTCACCACCATAACTTGAGGACAAGATGTTCCTTAAGCTTTTCATGCAGTGACACCTTTTCACCTCAAAGGGGTCATTGGATTCACGTGACCTTGGGGGGCGTGGCACTTGACAGTTGAGTTGTACAATTCAATTTGTAGCACACTTGCCCCGTTCACCACCATAACTTGAGGACAAGATGTTCCTTAAGCTTTTCATGTAGTGATACCTTTTCACTTCAAAGGGGTCATTGGATTCACGTGACCTTGGAGGGCGTGGCACTTGACAGGTGTGTTGTACAATTTAATTTGAAGCACACTTGTCCCGTTCACCACCATAACTTGAGGACAAGATGTTCCTTAAGCTTTTCATGTAGTGAAACCTTTTCTCCTCAAAAGGGTCATTGGATTCACGTGACCTTGGGGGGGGCGTGGCACTTGACAGTTGAGTTGTACAATTCAATTTGTAGCACACTTGCCCCGTTCACCACCATAACTTGAGGACAAGATGTTCCTTAAGCTTTTCATGTAGTGACACATTTTCACCTCAAAGGGGTCATTGGATTCACGTGACCTTGGAGGGCGTGGCACTTGACAGGTGAGTTGTACAATTCAATTTGTAGCACACCTGTCCAGTTCACCACCATAACTTGGGGACAAGATGTTCCTTAAGCTTTTCATGCAGTGACACCTTTTCACCTCATAGGGGTCATTGGATTCACGTGACTATGAGCAACATTCTCATCACACACTGGGAATCTCCATGGAAGTCTATAACCCCTGTTCTGTCGTTGCCATGGATTCTTTTGCAAAGAAGCATTTGTTTTCACCACAAACATTGACTTTTTTTGTACACTATCATTTTGCTTTTTGCAATGACATATTTGGAGGAGTAATGCTTAACATAACATCACCTGCATTCTGTCAATGGATCGTCATTACTTCCTATAGATCACTAGGCATACATCAAATGATTAATAGTCATTGCAATGAGAGTGTTACGGTCAACAAACTTTTCAAGTGTACCAGCTAGCTACATATAGATCTCCAATTAATGCTCTGTGTAATGATTAGTTTTTAAAAATAACTATTATGTTTGTCAATTAATAGAGCTACTCACCACGTGGCATATTTTCGATTGATGTCGTGCGTGTAAGGAAAGAAAGGAACTGTCTATGGTTAGTTGGTTGCAATTGCAAAATGCAACGATTGTGTTTCATCCAACAGATTCTCATTGCTGAGTGTATGTTGCTGACCTCAATCTTATCTCGAGGTCGTAGCTAGTTTGTGTCGTTTTTCCCTACCAAGTTTTCCGTAGCACAGCCCCATGCAACTTGTGGTAAATTTCACACACATGCACGCACACACACACACACACACACACACACACACACACACACACACACACACACACACACACACCAGGATCTTTCACTGCAGCGTACTTCTTTGTGACCGCGCCGTTACCATGGCTTCCAGAACGGCTTTTAGTTCGCACAAGTAAGTCTCTCTTGTTTTTCCCCCCCTCGAGTCATGATTAGAGACGTCATGAAAAGGTCAGCAAAATCGGATACGGCGCGGGTAAGAGATTGTGTTTTCATTCACAATTGCTGCTAATCTGTGTCTTTTCTTATATGTAAATAAAAGAGTGGAGTTGGAGCGTAAAAAGGTAAACGCTTCGCTAGGCTTTCTTTACCCCTTTTTCTATACTCTCAGCTAAGAGTCTGAGAGATCAAGGTGGTGTCAAGCGCAAGAAATCCCGCTAACTGCGTAGGCTAGCTGAGTGCATTTTAATTTTTACGGATGACCTTTTTTTTTTGCTATAGCTGTTCTGAGGGGAAGCAGTTTGAAGCGCTGGCCAGCACGACGCGCCACTCTCCCGTTGTCGCGTTGCAATGGATTGCTGAGCAACTCGTGCAGCGAGTTGAAGAGCCAGCAGTGGAGTCTTTCCTCGATAGCTGCAGAGTTTGAACGTTGAATATTGATTGTTGTACGTGTATGTTTTTGATTGTAGTAAATTAAGAATCCAACTAGTATACCATGAACAGAATCGGAGTGCGTACCCAGCACCGTATACGGTGCAAAGTGTCACAAAGTGGTATACGGAGACATTGTTTTGTGAATCCTTCTAAGCGCACGTGATGCGGTTGAGGATACTCGAAATATGCACAGTGCGAAACTGGTTCATTCCGCAAGTGGGATTCTTGATGCGTAAACTCGAAATATACGCAAAATATCCGATAGCGTATATCCAGTTTTTTGCACAGTGGTTCCTCACCTCTAGTCATGTGTTATCCCTTTCAAGCCACGAGCCAGGCAGATACCAGTTAGCCTATGTTCTTCACTTCAACATATCAGGTAGTTACCAAGTTCTATCTCTGTGCTAAGTAGTTGTCAAAACTGTATGAATGTGCAGTACAACAGATCTTGTTTTATTTTTCCAGTGAAATGCAAGTCCCCCTGGTAATGGTACTTTGTGCAATACATGTATGTGCTCCCATTTGCTTGCTTGATTTTATTTTAGAACAGGGAAAAAGCGCATATGAGTGGTGAAAACCTGCACTATCAGTGTTGGGGCTAAACTGCTGCAGTGAGATATTCATGCATGATACCAAACCTCAGTGTAGGAGAGAATGGCAGCTGTTAAATGTAGGAATCAAGGAAAATTTCTTTAATAATAAATTCTGCTCACTAATTTTCTTTCACCACAGAAGTAGCTTGAGCAGAAGATAGTCAGCACTTTTCCTGGTCTTCACTCCATAGCCGCAACACAGCTGAGACCTGGCATCTGTTAGAGTCCAAGCACCCCAAAGGACCAATTCCCACGCAGTCACTGATGTCCACATCTCCTATAGAGGTGCCCAGTGACTTGGTTTTATTATCCTCCTAAAGTAACAGCAGCCGGGCCTTATGGAATGCGAGTCCAACATCCCTGGGACGCAGCTACTGTCCCTTTGCCAACTCCATCTGCTCTTCCTTAAGACATGTTATGAATCTTCTTGCAGCTGGCAAAGCCCCACAACAGCTATCCATTGATCTTGCAAGGAGAAAACTTGTCTGCCCTCCCCTCTCCAACAATATGCCAGTGTGTCATCCTGATGTTGGTCCAATAGCAGTAGGTGAGGTGTTGAGAAGAGTAACCTGCAAGTGTCTGTGCTGTCCTATCCAACAGAAAGCTTCATCGATTTCAGTTTGGTGTAGCAATTTCTTCTGGCGCAGAGAAGATCATCCACAAACGTAGGCTATTATTGAAGATCAATGGATAGATGAAGAAATTGTAGTCCTGAAAATGGATATGACTACTGCAGTTTCAAGGCAGGCCTTGCTGGACAAGTGTGTTCATCATTTCCCGGAGTTGCCACTTCCTGGTGCTATAGTCAGCATCCATTTTTGTAAGGGGAGGGGAGGGGGAGGGGGAGGGGGAGGAAAGAGGGAGGGGGGAGGAAAGAGGGAGGGGGAGGAAAGAGGGAGGGGGAGGAAAGAGGGAAGGGGAAGGAGAGGGAAGGGGAGGGGAGGGGAGGGGAGGGGAGGGGAGGGGAGGGGAGGGGAGGGGAGGGGAGGGGAGGGGAGGGGAGGGGAGGGGAGGGGAGGGAGGGGAGGGAGGGGAGGGGAGGGGAGGGGAGGGGAGGGGAGGGGAGGGGAGGGGAGGGGAGGGGAGGGGAGGGGAGGGGAGGGGAGGGGAGGGAGAGGAAGGGCAGGGAAGGGGTGGGAGGGAGACCACTCACCTACCATCCCACCTCATCACCAACCCCCCACTTCATCACCCACCATTTCACTCTCCCAGAGTGACCCTTTCTAGTTCTATTTCACCCAGTAGTAGATTTGTTTATTTTGTGGTGGTATCCCTCGATTAATAGGTGTTTAGAGACATAGCGTGGGAGGTAAGCCAAGCAGGGAAAGCTCTGACTAGTTAGCTTAATTTCTTCTGTGGAGTACTATTTTGGCAAAGGGATCACAGCGATAGGACAGCATATGGCAGAAGCCTCCATGCAATTACCGGGACCAGCCTTTCTATACTTTCTATACTTTCTATACAGTATGCCACATAATGCAGGAAAATTCACGACAAGGAGATACATTAATGGGTATTGATGGTTGATCAAATTTGATAAAAAATATATATGCATAATCAAGTGCTCGGGGAACTTTTTTTTGCAATTAATAATTTTGCACTGGAAGTAGGTACATATAATTTTGAGTTTCAGTAATTAAAGCGTGAATAATTGCCATTGATAATTTTAACCTGAATATGGGTGGTCACATACTTGAAAAAAATTATTAACTGACTGCATGGCTGCAATTAGCTACAACTCAACAAGCGAGATATTCAATAATAGAGTACATATGTCATACAATTGTTTTGTGTCTAATTGATTATAGTTTATTTTAGTTCATGCATTGTACATATTGATTTAAACAGTACGTACAAATACAACGAAGAGTATAAACAAATCAATAACTAATATCATCTGTGCAGACAACAGAGCAGGATTGTGCTACAAAGGCTCTGACATTGGAGGGAACAAGAGAACAGCTCAACTTGCCATACAGGTTGGAAAAACTGTGGCCTTGCACAGTCTGGTTTGTGCTGCCAACCTAGAAGCCAATCTAGAGAAGGTATTGGTTGCTTTGTACCAAAAGAGTCTACTACAATAGGTAGACACTCCCATCGCAAAGCCTCACACGTATGACCATTGTCAATGGCAACAGTAGCAGCACCAGCAGCAATTACACTCGCTTCCAGATTTAAGTGGAGATGTCACAAATGCATCAAGAGCTGCAGCCTTACCACCCAGTCCCCAGCCTTACCAACCAGTCCCCAGTCTTACCAGCCAGTCCCCAGCCTTACCTCCCAGTCCCCAGCCTTACCATCCAGTCCTCAGTTGTCAATGAGAATATCAGCAGGGTGTGTTTTCTTGTGGACATGCCCAAGTCCACTACCTGCTCAAGTTTGGGGTAGCCATGCTTGCTTGCAGCTGTTTCTGAGGCTGTTGTGTTGAGCTATTACATGAGGGCCTTTTTTGAAGGTAATTGCATGATGGCTGGTGAGAAGTTTGTCTGGACAGAGATTGCAGAATGTGCTTGGTGTGGTGATAGGTAGCCCAAGCCACCACCTCAAGGCAAACTGCATCCCTGTGGGGGACAAAGCAAGGCGTAAGTTAGGGGATGGTACAACACTCGACCACTGACATGATAAGAGGAAACTGACATCAGACGATCCTTGTCTGCTATAGAGCTCTCAAGCAATAGCACTGCAAGTTCAGTACCTTCACATATTTGTGACAGTGCTCATTGAGTCATCATATTCTTTTCACCAAAATGTGAGGGCAGCAAACCTTCACCAGCGATGTAAATGTTTGTAGCATCATTTGGGTGACGGCCATTCAAGAACTCATCAGGTGCAGCAACAAAAACAGAACTCTAAAAGCTGCAGAGCAATGTGTATACAGCGGACATAAGCCCAGACCTTCCTGGCTCACTAGCGGATTCAGCCTGGACGGTTGGGGAGGGGGGGGGGGGGGGGGCTGAAAAGGGGAGGGGCTGACTGTAGGCGGAGCCGTCCCGGGGAGGGTGCGAGAGGGGGGTACCCCTCCCGCCCAGCTAGGGGGTATGGGGGAGCGCTGGATGCTCCCCCATGGGGGTCTGGGGCGGAGCCCCAGGAGCCAGCGCTTTTTGCGTTGGAAAACCCTCCAAAACTACGCAAAAACTGCAAGACGTCGATTGCGACGTGCCCAATCGCGAAAAGTGCTCGAAAAGAGACTCGGACTGTCTATATATTTATATTTTGAATTTAGCCTTTTTAGATGGTCCTGCCATGCTCTAGCTCTGCCATCGATGAAACACACGCACGTGCACTTAATTAACCACTTGCATATGAACAGCGGCGGATCTACTATAGCGTTGGGGGGGGGGGGGGGGGGGGGGCGGCCGCCCCCCCCCCCCCCCCCCCCCCCCCCCCTCCCCCCTCGATAGATATTACGCGTGTCACTGTGTTTCCACATAGCGGTGATGTAATCCACTCGCAGCTGTCGGGAATCGTGTCTAGGTACGGGACTACGGTTAAAATATTTGTTAAATCTTTATTATGAATTATCTGATCCTGAAGATAATTGATAATAAATGTACCGACAAATTAATTGGCGAATGATTGTTCATCACACGATGTCATCATAGCGTTCAGGAGCATCGTTTCGTAAAACAAAACGCTTAAAAAGAATCTAGCGGGGGGGGGGGGGGGGGGGGGAGAGTAGAGCGCGCTCCAAAATATGCCGCCCCTCCAATATGACCGCCCCCCCCCCCCCCCCCCCCCCCCCCATTGCCTTATTCCTGTATCCGCCACTGCATATGAACAGCTGTACTAATAATATTATCACCTAAAACACCCATGCAAAGTATACTATGAATTTTTAATTTGAAGGGGGAGGGGGGGGCTATAGCCCCCCCCCCCCCCCCCCCCCCCCCCCCGGATCCGCTACTGTCAGGCTAGGTCTTGACAAGCTTGTCTCCAGCTTGAACTGCTGGCAGAAAGGTTGACTGTGGTGGTGATTTTCAGTTAACTGTTTAGTTTTTATGACACAATGAATTTTAATTTTATCATGCAATACATTTATATTGACGTACATAATACATAGTAATATCAAGATAATACATACTCTTTCTTTACACACACAGAGTTAGCTATATCGATTGGTGTCCCCTAGCATGCAAGATGGAGGAGCAGATCTTGTTAGAATGGCTCTGCCCTGACCAAGGCTAAACCAAGCCGTCCAAGACTTTAGGCCATTGGTACAGTCAGCAATATGTAATGCCCACTGAGAAAATGTTTGTTTGGTTTCTTGACTCCATGCCACATACATCTCCACTGCTAGGGGAATGCAGTTCCAACCTAGTTCTTTACACTTTGTTTTCAGAGACAGTGCATTCTGCTGCCATGTGCTGCCACACCAGATGACACGCCCACATCCACTATCAGTGATGAGTTATGTGGGTTGCCTAGTGACATCAAAAGCAGCAGATGCACCTCCATTCCAGTTGTTACTAGGATGTCTGCTGGTCTTGTCCTAAGCTTGTCAACTCTCCATCCACATCCGACCTCAAGGTGTGTGGCCAAATCTGCTCGATGAAATGTATTGTATAGTCCATCTCTTAGGCATATTGTGCCTGGTGGTCACATCACCCCCACACCTGCAAGTGATGCAGTGGTAAGCCAGTGGATCTAAAGCACTGCCTGGGTATAGAGGGTACACCATGGAAGACTCACTGATCGTGAGGGTTCAGAACTGCAAGTCACCAATCGGTGCTCCCAGGATCTGATCTAGGTTTAGAGCACTAGATGCCTGGATTGTTGCTGGAAATAAAGACAGGTCCCCTGTATTGTATAACTTGCATTTCCTTCGATTGACATAGAAACCAAGTGGAGACAAAATAGTTACACCAAGCTAACTTGCCTGTCAGAGTGCCATCATCCAAGCACCATGTGCATGGTCTCCCGTATTGTAGAACATTTCCTTGGATAGACAAGGAAGTCAAGTGGATGACTTTGATATTTAGTGCTTACAGTGGGTGTTCGATTATAAGACCACCCGATTATAAGACCATAAAGTGCCGCTATCGATGAGATTAAGAAACCACAGTTGTTTACAATGTACTGGGATTGTACCGAAAATCCAGTGCACGCGACATAACTTTTTAAATAACTGCATACGCTCGATCGCAAACGTTTGTATCAATCGATCGATACCACCATATTACAAATCTTTCGTTACATTGCTACAAATTACGAGATTGAGGATGGTGCTGTGCATGCATGGTCGCCGGTCGGCCAATCATCAACGCATTGCATGTGCTTATATAGGTCGGTCTAGCTCGCTTGAAATAAAGACCTTTGTACGTTCCTACCCTATACATGCATAGAGACCTGATCCCACATTCACCTGCACACGTGATAACATATTCAACCATAAATGAACAAAATGAAACTAGTATAGGGACCAACATATTTATGGGCTGGTCCCCAAACTAGCACAAGACAGCAATACAAAGTTGTTGTGGTATATGTTCAAGAGAGCTACACTTTACCAGCTATGATCAATTTGCTGTGTGCAGACAACCATAACTGTTTGGCAATGGATAACAGCTGTGGATCGTTGAGCTCACCAGCAATGCAGTGTGCCTGACGTGCAGCCATCAACATTTTTTCACTGAATTCTTTGGTGACAGGAGGCTTCTCCAGGCCATTGTCACCTTCATCCTCATCATCATCATCATCACCACCACCACCACCATCATCAGGCTGTTCAACTGCAGCTTCATCCAAATCACTACAAATTTTGTCAAGGACTTGCAATTCAATAGATGCTGCAACTTCTTGGTCATCCTCAACGTCTATCCATTTCTCCATCAGCGAGGTGTCCCCTTTCCCCACAGCACTGACTGCATCTAAAATTCCAATTGATTGGAGTGTACCAACAGTGCTGTCAGATTGCAAGTCAAGACTCTTCAGTTGATCACACATTTTTGTTACAATACTATCAGTGGTAGCTTTGCGATAGTCACGGTGTTCACTTGCCACAATGGCTTCATCTGTAACAGGAAGGCAATGAGAGTGCACCCAGCAAGAGACAATAACTGATTGGTCCAATTCATCCCATGCCTTTTTCCAGATGATAGCTGTATCAAGCAGATTTGGAGGTAAGCAGTATTCAAGCCCTCGACATCCAGCTACAATGTGGCTAGCCATTAGGTGCAATTCATCATACTTATCAATGCCTGTCAGTAACCTGACCAGAACACAATACTTGTAAGTACACTTTACAGCTGAAATGATGCCTTGGTCAAGCGGCTGATACATTGAGGTCAAATTAGGTGGGAAAAACAAAACTGAGACTTGACCCTTAGGATCACCAATGTCTTTGCAATGGCCAGAGAACCCATCTAAAAGGAGAGCCACTTTGGAGTCTGTCCATTTTCGAATGCAGGGTAGGAATACATCATTTAAACCAGAATTTAAAGCGTTCTCCATCACTCCATGCATTGGGCTGTGAGGTATATGGAAACGGTTGGCCTTTGTTTTTTGAAACAGCGGGGATTTTTTGATGTACCAATCATCAATGGGGCAACTTTACAAGTACCAGTAGCATTGCAACAAAGCACTAAAGTCACTCGATCCTTAGCAGTCAAAGCTTTTGTCCCTCTTCCTTTTTGCCTCACATCAACGTCTGGTAATACATAACTCCGCTTAGGTAACGCTCGGTAAAAAAGCCCCGTTTCGTCCATGTTAAATATATTCTGTAAAGCATAGCCCCCCTCACTAAGTTGAGAACGCAAAACATCCATCTTCTTTTCAGCATCAATCAGACAAATATCTCCCGCTTCACCATGGAGGTGAACACTTGGTGGGACATTAAATCGCTTACGCCATCGCCTAACCCACCCACTGACGCTTTGAAGTTATGAACATTTCTTAATCTTGCCTCATGGCGAGCACGAGCTTGCAAAGCAGCTAGTGATACGGGTAAAGGCTTGCGGAGTCCCACTGGTGTTCTCACGCGACAAAACCAATCAAATACAGCCTTGTCAATGTCCGCAAATTTGCCAAATTTCGCTACCTTTGAGGTAAGTTGACGTTTATATAGCGCTGCTCTGCAGCGACTAATGTTTAAAACTTGAGTTTTTGATACGCCCAACTGTGCTGCTACCTCCCTCTGGGTCTTTCCTTTATCAAGCATTTCGATGACATCAAGCTTTTTCTGTACATCTAGCACCCTTCTCCCCTTTCTGGTACCTTTAAGAAATTCATTTCTTTGCTCTTCTACTGGGCTGCCAGCGCTGTTCTTCTTTCTCTTTGCCTTTGCCTTAGGCGCAGAGCCAGGCATCTCCATACTACACACACTGACAAACCCGCCAAAAAAAACGCGAATATTTAGAATCAAATATTCATATCATAATCATTGTGGCCTTAATTGCATTTAGGTAAATTCTAACATCGATAGCGGCACTTTATGGTCTTATAATCGGGTGGTCTTATAATCGAACACCCACTGTAACACAAAAGCTGTCTTGCCTGTAAGAGTGCCATCATCCAAGCACCACATGTGGTGTGACAACTCAGCACATTTGCGTCATTTTGTATAGCAATTACTATGAACTGCAAATAAAAATGGACCAAGTGGCTCTCCTGCAGCTGTTCAGAAGATAATGCCCTTCCCCTCACCTTCCCCACCATTTCCCCTCCTCCTCCCCTCCCCCACATACGTCCACCACTGGAATGTGTGTCTGTCATACACCATTCCCACTGTCTGTTGTGTGGTGCTTTTGGCCTTCCAGAGTGGAGTGATTACATGCAATGCATTTGTACACATGGTGTGAGGGTATATACACACTGAGTAAAGGATGGGCTGTTTGTATCCTTATGTATACTTTGGTGTGTGTGTGTGAGGTGTGTGTGTTTGTGTGAGTGACCGTGTGTGTATGTGCTGAGTATGTGTGAGAGCATGTGTATGTGAGTGTGTGTGTGTGTGTGTGTGTTACATTACATGTACACATGTATAAAGACCATGAAGGTATTCAAGAATAATGTCACCATGATCCCTCAAGTGGTCATTGTGCAAGGCCTGAGGCAGTGAGTGAAACAAACAATTGCAACCCATCCCTTGTTTATTTATCCACAGGAAAGGTATCTAAACATGCCTGTTATTCATCGCTGTGCCAGGTCTGGTCATGATTATTTCCCCTTTGCTCTGGAATTTGTCATTCCTGCATGAAGTGTGTCACAATAACTTGGCACTCCCACAACATTTCCTTATTAGAAAGTTCAGCAATGTGTATCTAATCCAGTAAGGGGTTTCCTCAGGTGAATGTGTGGTCTCTTTAGTAATGGCTCTGTGCTTTCCTTGACACACCTTGGTGTTTGGGTTGTGAATGCTTGTGTGAAGGAAACACCTTCACACCATACCCACTTCCCCCACATGCTACTGCTCATCTAAAAAGCAATTGTATTAAAAAGACACACACACACACACACACATGAACATACATAGGGCAAATGCACACACATATATTAAAAAACAATCATTGAGAAGGTAAATAAAACTATGGTTTATTTCATATTGATGTGGTCATTTCATCGGAAGTTTGAGTACTGATCGAATTGATCAAGAAGCACAACCATGGTCTTGAAGATAAGCTGATATTGGTCCTGTATCCATGGAGACATAATGCAGGTGGTAGCCATGTTGGACGACACATGAGGTATGGCTTACCACAGTGAGCACTGCTCCAGGCTTCTGGCTACGAATAGACTTGACTGTCTGGAACACATCCACCACTCCTTCTGTCTTACACTGCTGGGTTACCATGGTGATGGCACAGAACATACCAGACCTTCCCACTGTGTCACTGGATGGGGAGGAGGAAGCATCATGTGATCTCACATGATCCAAGGCACAGGGGAAGGACGGTACCTGCAGTGTACCACGATGGGCTGGTTCCCAGTCCTTCTCTGCACCTTGTCCACCTCTTCAATGACATCAGTGATGGTAGCAAGGTTGGTACACACCCCATCAGGTGACCAGTTGGTGATGTGGAACTGGGTCACCTGCTGTATTTGGGTGCTCTGTGTGTTTTGTGCAGACCAATCACAGATCATCATAAGGTATATGCTCCATATACATCGTGCTTCTCTCAATGCATGAATAGAATTATGAATGTACAGAGATACATGTAATTACCAGAGGCCAGGAGCACATGTGTGTGTGTCTTTATACCCTAGGCTATAATGTACTACAGTGTTGTGTGGTTGAGTGGCTGGTATGCTTGAAAGAATGTACTAGTTCTTCGTGTGGTCACTACATTGTCATACTCCAAACAATGCCACCTCTTCTCCATTAGCCAATGAGACTGGAGTGATGGTCTCAACCATTGCAATGATAACACTCCAGGCAGAGCACCAAGCATTGCTACACCCACATATATGGAGAACTACACAACACCCACAGATATGGAGAACTACACAACACCCACAGATATGGAGACCTACACAACACCCACAAATATGGAGAACTACACAACACCCACAGATATGGAGAACTACACAACACCCACAGATATGGAGAACTACACAACACCCACAGAAATGGAGAACTACACAACACCCACAGATATGGAGAACTACACAACACCCACAGATATGGAGAACTACACAACACCCACAGATATGGAGAACTACACAACACCCACAGATAGCTTGGTAGTATACTAAAGACTGCTACTGGCTTGGTGTCACAAGGGTCCACTTCCATACACATGCCAACCAGTCCCACACTTCAAGCAATCCATAGCTAGGTCACACCCCCTTGGCAGCTGCTAGGTACAGGGTTCTTATGGTGTAGCCATCACGAGCCTCCTGCTCCCCACTCTCAATGGTGAACTCTCCATAGCTCTCAATGCCTTGGTCCGGCCAGTACTGATGACACACCTCCTGCATACCACCAGGGTAAGAGCAGCCTGGGCACCACCTAATGCTCCACCCACTCACCTTCCCTCCCTCCTCCAGCTGGGATAACATGACAATGGCTCCATATTTTCTGTCACACACCATCTTCCAGAAGTCTCTGCAAGTGGACTTCAAGGGTCCTTGAGCTATGATGAAGGCTTTCTGCTGCTTGTATCCCTATGGTGGATGGAACAGTAGTAACCATGACAACTCCTATCTTTAAATACTTACATTAACAAAGGTGGCATTGATGTAATCTGGATATCTTGTTTCAGGATCACACGATATCGGTCAGCTGTGGACAGAGAAGTCATCACTAGTGTCTCCTCCCCTCTCTCTCCTACACTACTCACGTGGGAGGTAGTCCATACTTCTGTTCTTCCCCGCCTCCTCCAAGGCAACATCTCTGCGTACTGATTTAGGATCAGGGGACACTTGCTCCAAGACCTGCATGGTTACAGACTACATAATGATTTGCATCATTGGATTGTTACAAGCAAACCTCAAACTGTGACTCTAGTCCAGTTTTATTGGAGGTGGGGGTCCTTTGTCTCAAATGTGTTCAGAGATATGTGGATGTTGGAAACTTGTATCTGTGTGTTCCCACACATCACAGACTCCAGAATGGCATCATGGAGGAATATGTATTGATCCTGTGACCAAGGAGGTGGGAGGGGCTATGTGAGGATGGGAGGGGCTACAGGAATGGGGCTTACAGGTGTCTGGACCATCTTCATCCTCTGTCGTCTCATCTTCCTGATGGTACCAGCTATGTCCACCAGCCCCTCCTTCTCTATCTGCTCCAGCACTGTGTCTATTGCAATCAGAGTTCCCGTACGTCCCACACCAGCACTGTGGGGTCAAAATGACACCATGACACCCCTCCACACATACACCTTCCCTCCTCCCCCTCCCTCCACCCACCTGCAGTGTACCAGGATAGGTCCTTTGCTTCCATCATGTTGGCACTTGACCTTCCTATGGAAGGCCAGGAGGGAGGTGGCGTACTCTGGTACCCCATGGTCTGGCCAGCCAGTGAAGTGGAACTGGGTCACCTTCCTTGCTGCTGACCCTGAGAGCTGTGGGGGAAGTGTGTGGAGGCATGAAGGAAGGGCTGCCTATCATGCCAGGCCACATGAAAAGCTATCAACATGATATTAATAACCAGCACTGCTCAATTATTCATGCAAGTTATTAAAGCTTTGCTAATGCAAGAAATGGCACTCAGTGTGAGGTCACTACACTCACAGTCACTTCAAAGACTCTGATGACATAGTCTGCAAAGTCTTTCTGCTCAGTGATCTGCTGACATTTGACCTTCCCATCCTCCTTGATGTTGGTCACCATGACGATGGTGGACACACCCTCCTGCCACACCGATCTCCACAAGTCCACGACGGTGGATGGAAGAGGACCTTGGAGATGAGAAGATGAACGAGGTAAGAGGCACTCCTTGAAGAAGGTGTGTTACCTTGGGTGGCTATGAATTTCTTTGGCTCAGAGTATCCCTGGTAAGAAGAAAACACATCTTTGTAGTTCTCAGAACACACCATCAACCCATGTGCTCACAGCAATGTACGATGCATTGATGTAGCTTCTCTGGCAATCCTGCTGACCCTCCATAGGAGACAGCTGGATTAGATTCTCATTATCTGGGAGGGGGTGGGGTGGGGTGAGTGGAGTGGGGTGGGGCATGACTCCTCAGTTCACACCTCAGTAAATATTGTGATGTATTATTGCATTGCTCAAATGGTGGTCAATTACTCAAGAATAACAAACACCCCATGAGATCCTAGACTTACATGGTACTATGTTAGCAAATCTGTTAAGAGACTTATTTTCACTACTTAAAGCCACCGTTGAAGGACGTTTGGTAGTAGACTCCAGAGACTGATAAAGGACATGAAAGGGTTATGTTTCTGCTTCCATGGCAATAGCCATTCTCACTTACCCTGTACTGGTTATTGAATCCAGTATTATTTATCTCATGGCTCTTTGCAACGTAGGGTCCAAACTTGGCCAGAGGGACTGCTGGTACGGTCATCTGGTAGTCCCCAGGCAGCTCTATCTCACTCCCATACACTCCAAGAGACACCCGACGTCTGTCCACACCCAGTTCATTGGCCACCTCCAGTTCATACACCCCAGCATGCCCCATCTCTGCCGTGTGGATGACAAGGCTTCCATCCTCTCCAAGCGTGAAGGAGTGGTCTGTGGTCATCTTGGTCCCATTCCGGGTACCAGGTGAAGGAGGGTCTTGGGTATCCCGTGACACGCACATTGAAGACCACCTCCTCCCCATCCACCACATCAGAGTCAGAGGGGAACTCCTTAATGGAGGGAGCTGGAGTGAGAGAATGGAGGAGAGGGAGGGAGGGAGGGAGGAGCGGAGGTGAGGGAGGGAGGGAGGGAGGGAGGGAGGGAGGGAGGGAGGGAGGGAGGGAGGGACGGAGGGAGGGAGGGAGGGAGGGAGGGAGGGAGGGAGGGAGGGAGGGAGGGAGGGAGGGAGGGAGGAGGGAGGGAGGGAGGGAGGAGGGAGGGAGAGGGAGGGAGGGAGGGAGGGAGGGAGGGAGGGAGGGAGGGAGGGAGGGAGGGAGGGAAGGGAGGGAGGGAGGGAGGGAGGGAGGGAGGGAGGAGGGAGGGAGGGAGGGAGGGAGGGAGGGAGGGAGGGAGGGAGGGAGGAGGGAGGGAGGGAGGGAGGGAGGGAGGGAGGGAGGGAGGGGAGGGAGGGAGGGAGGGAGGGAGGGAGGGAGGGAGGGAGGGAGGAGGGAGGGAGGGAGGGAGGGAGGGAGGGAGGGGAGGGAGGGAGGGAGGGAGGGAGGGAGGGAGGGAGGGAGGGAGGGAGGGAGGGAGGGAGGGAGGGGAGGGAGGGAGGGAGGGAGGGGAGGAGGGAGGTGAGAGTGATGGAATGGAGAGAGAGGGAGGGAGGGTAGGATAGGGTCCAGTGTTGTGTGATGGTGTTACCCTGGCGTGCTGGTACTCCAGAAATGGTGGCATATTGCGCCTCTTCTATTTTCCCTGTATCGATGGTGTCCATTTCAGTAGTATGGGAAGTGGTTTTCTTGACCTTCTCATAAGGTGATGTATTTGTCACAGAACTTGTGGTGTCGTGACCTTTGCGTCTAGTGAATATTGTGCATGTACATGCATTCATGCGCATGTGTGTATGTGTAACGTGTGTGTGTGTGCATGCGTTTGTGCAGGTGTGTGTGCATGTGTGTGTGCATGTGTGTTGTGGATGTGTATTTTAGTTCAGTGGTATGTGTTTCATGTTCATGCAGGACAGGGTGTGTGCATATGCTGACCTTAAGAGAATCACTATGACAACAACCACTGTGGCTGCAATCAGTACCAACACCACACCTCCAACCACACACCCCACAGCTCCTCCAATGGCTGCTCCACCAGCAGCAGAAGTGGGGCTTCCCTCTACATCATGAGGGAACAGTAAGGACTTCACGATGTGAGAAGCAATGAATGCCAGCACCTCCTATCCTGTTGCTATGGTACTCCCTGATGAAGGGATGGCTCCACTGTACAACTGTCCCGTGATGTTCACCTGGGCAACCACACTGAACTGGTACACACCATTAGGATTGAGGTTGTTGATGTCTCCAGAGGTGGAGGTAGGTGGGAAGGTCTGATTGGTGTACCCACCCGACTGCCTCTTTGAAGTGTTGGGAAGAGAAAGATAATACACTGTGTACCCTGTAAGGATGCCATCTGGAGGGAGCTGGACAGCCAGCCAGGACACTCGGACAGATGTTGTGCTGATGGCTGAGACCATCACTCCAGTCACATTGGCTAATGAAGAAGAGGTGGCATCATATGGAGCATGACAATGACCACACGAAGAACTAGTACATTCTCTCAAGCATACAGTACGAGACATTCAACCACACAACACTGTAGTACATTATAACCTAACAACTAAGGGGGATAAAGACACACACACATGTGCTCCCAGCCTTTGATAATTATCTCTGTATGTTCATAATTCTATTTATGTATTAGAGAAGCAAGTAACACATGTACATGGGTTGCAGGAGGCTTAGCAGTAACACTTATACTGCCCATGTGTATGTGTGGAGGCCAGTCACTATCTGACTGACTATACGTAAAAATCACTATGACATGGATCATCTCTAGTTTGATAACCACCCTACAAGAGAAGTGGGAAGAGCTACAAGTGCTGGTGAAGATCACTCACGTATATCTGCAGTGCTGGTCTGTACTTGTAGTGGTTGTCCCTGGTCCTGTGATGGTGTAAGCAGTGACAGAGAAGGTGTAGGTGGTCCTTGGTACCAGCCCTGTTATTGTCACTGGGGGTGTGGCTGTGTTGACTACTCTATTGGTGGAGTAGGTCACCTGATACATGATGATCACCCCATTGGGGACAGGAGGAGGTTTGCCATGTGAGTGTGATGGTTGTGAAGGTCTTGTTGAAGGCTTGGAGTCCAGTCACTGGTCCAGGTGCTGGTGAGGAAGAGGATGACAGAGATGGATGCACAAGAAGAGAAAAGGACTAAATCAATCACAATCATACAAACAGAAACCAACTGTTCATGTAGCATATGTGTCCCATACTGGACAGATAACATCCCTAAATACAGCGTACAAGAAGAAGGGATTTTGTCTGTGCTCCCATATAAGACCATCATGCACAGTCCATCACTTATTACATAGGATGATCATCACATATCGTTCGTATGCTATTTACCCTATACACCTACACGATGTACGTGTATTTGCTGTACTGTATGTGTGTATTGACTCTTCTGGGAAGTTATTACGATTTTTTGTATTTGTACTTACCGGTCACCACAAAGAGAGGAGAACTGTAAGGGCCCATGGCTCCATCACTGTTGACTGCTGACACCTCAATGGAGTAGTTGGTATAGGGAGATAGTCCATTCACAGTCAATGTCCTCCCAGAGGTGGCTGCTGTCCCTCCCACACCACTGGTCACAGCTCCATAGAGAACCCTGTACTCCACTATCACACTGTTCTGGTCCTGACAGGGGACTTCCCCCCAACTGATGGTCACGCTAGAGGAGGTCTTGGTCACTTCAGTGAGGTTGTTAGGAGGAGCAGAAGGAGCTGTGGGGAGAGAAGGAAAGGGAGTCAGCCATCTTGTGATGAAGTCATCTTACTCACCTGCTGAGGAGGTGTTGACTAACACACTAGCTGGAGGACTGCCTCCCTACACCAATGGAGGCAGTGATGGTGAGGGTTGTAGGCACTGAACTCCTGCAGTCCAGTGATGGTGTACTGGGTTAGCATTACCAACAGACACATTCCCACCACCTCCAGCTCCAGCACATGGTCCCTGGTAGGTGTAGGAGAGGGTGTAGGTGGTACCTATCTCCCCACCAGGCTGTGACCACATGACTGTGATGGATGTGGAGGTGACCTGTGTTATGTTCAGTGGTACTGAAAGAGAGAAAAATCATTAACTTTAATAATTATAAAATGAGTCTCACTCAAAGTCCTTGTCACATTAGCACTCAGAGATGGCAGAGATGTGTCCACAGCTATGACAGAGATGTTGTACTGAACCCCAACTTGAAGGTTGGTTAGGACACAAGAGGTAGAGTGGTTGAACCTCCAATTGTACTTGGGCCTCTATTAGCTACATAGTAGATATCATATCTGGTCACTGGACCACCTGAGGTTGGTGCAGTCCAAGAGACACTGACAGATGTGGGACCAGACTGCACAGCAAGTGACACCAGTGGGTGGGCCAGGAGGAGCTGTATAGAAGGTACATGTCTACATGACACCCTTCATAGGCACTACTTACCTTGTACAGTGAGGGATGAGGTAGTGGACCTTGGATTGAGAGTAAACCCTCCACACACTGGTGAGCAGGTAGTGGTGACAGTGCATGTGTACATCCCATATGCTCTCCCAGTCACAGTCAGGGTATTGTTGTAAGTAGATGTTGGTCGATCTGTCACTATCTGAGAGGAAGTATTACTCACTGGACTTCCATTAGTGGTCCACAGCACATCTGTAGGAGGAGAACTAGTGCTGGTGCAGGTCAACTGGAACACTGGTGGATCAACATTTGTAGGTGTCAACAGCTGAAACTGGACATCTCCTGTGATGTTAGGACCATCTGTGGGAGAGTCAACACTTCCATAACACATGTGATGTACTTTCCTCTCTACTTACAAGTGGCTGCTACAGAGAGACCATAGTTGTTACCATTTGCTGTAGGCAGACTGACTGATGGTGATTGTGCTAGTGTGAGATCACTGTACTTTCCAACACAGAGTGTGATGGTGGTATTGGTACAACATTGAACACCATGTGGGAAGACAGGAGGAGTTCCACGATAGAGCTCTACTCCTCCTGACACATTTCTTGACCCAAACCTCCAGGAGTTGATACAGGGTCAGGTGTTGCTAGGGGAAACAGGACTCCACTTGGGTCATACCACTGTCCACCTGTACTTCCCTGGCACACCAGAGGATACCGTGGTGGTACAGATGAGTTAACTCTGTTTGGAACTGCAGAGAGAGTCACCAGGCTGTTGTTGTTGACCACTTGTCCATTCCAGGTGATGCTCTGGCCTGCATGTGTGTGGTTATGTTTACGTTATGCTTCTAGTTACACACAATGTGAATGCGCAATAAACTAGATACACACACACCACAGGTACAGTATCTGTACATCACTGGCACATAAGACATCACTGGTACATAAGACATCACTGGCACATAAGACATCACTGGTACATAAGACATCACTGGTACATAAGACATCACTGGCACATAAGACATCACTGGTACATAAGACATCACTGGTACATAAGACATCACTGGCACATAAGACATCACTGGTACATAAGACATCACTGGTACATAAGACATCACTGGCACATAAGACATCACTGACACATAAGTCATCACGGCACATAAGACATCACTGGCACATAAGACATCACTGGTACATAAGACATCACTGGCACATAAGACATCACTCGCAGATAAGACATCACTGGCACATAAGACATCACTGGCACATAAGACATCACTGACACATAAGACATCACTGGCACATAAGACATCACTGGCACATAAGACATCACAGGCACATAAGACATCACTGGCACATAAGACATCACAGGCACGTAAGACATCACTGGCACATAAGACATCACTCGCACATAAGACATCACTGGCACATAAGACATCACTGGTACATAAGACATCACTGGCACATAAGACATCACTGGCACATAAGACATCACTGGTACATAAGACATCACTGGCACAAGTACATATATTATATTATAATTATAAACTCCGCGACGGATGCATACATTATGTAGTTTACCAGGATTACTAGTACATAGGTATACATCATGCACCGCTGAGCAAGTTGGCTTCCGTTGTTGGCTTAGGTAATAGCGTATCAGTGTGGTTTAGTGGAGGGTACAATACTTGATTTCATTGACCATCTACGATTTATAGCCTCGCCCACGACCTCGGCGTAATGCGCAGTGCGGCGGAGTTTGTTATTAACAACGGTAGCTTTGCTAGAACGCAAATCAAGTTGGCCTATACCCACTTGGTAATAAAAGAGATTTGAGTTTATAACTGGCTACCCGCGTGCAGTCGTGCAGTGCAGAAAAACAGACACATTCCGCGGAATTGCACACATATGCCCGACTTGAATCAGTAAAACCAATTGGACGTACCTGAGGACAGATGTGGAAGCACACAAAGAACGGTGTATGCGAGCACGTACATGTACATGGGTTTCTCGGTCGTGATCACGTGCACAACATATACATTCATGTGAAACTGTTAAATAGTGTTTATACTAGTGAAAGCACTAAATAGTGTTTATACTAGTGGAATCACCACACCTAAACAAGGATGTGTCTTACATGCCACCTTCAAGTACTGCCACCTTCATGTACTGCCACCTTCATGTACTGCCACCTTCATGTACTGCCACCTTCATGTACTGCCACCTTCATGTACTGCCACCCTCATGTACTGCCACCTTCATGTACTGCCACCTTCATGTACTGCTACCTTCATGTACTACCACCTTCATGTACTGCCACCTTCATGTACTGCCACCTTCATGTACTGCCACCTTCATGTACTGCCACCTTCATGTACTGCCACCCTCATGTACTGCCACCTTCATGTACTGCCACCCTCATGTACTGCCACCTTCATGTACTGCAGCTTCATGTACTGCTACCTTCATGTACTGCCACCTCATGTACTGCCACCTTCATGTACTGCCACCTTCATGTACTGCCACCTTCATGTACTGCCACCTTCATGTAAGGTGTGTAACCTTTTTTTAAAAATTAAATCGATTATTTCGACTATGAAAAAAGTCTAATCGATTTTAGCAACTTGCAAATCGGTTATTAGAAACATACAATCGATTTTGGCGATTAATGCATTATTATTTTGCCAGCGATTACCTAGGTTTTTGCCGCCATTCATAGGGAAAATGTACATGTAGATTAAAACTAGTAACAAAATGGAACGTTCTATACGAAAATGGGTCTTGTGGATTTCATTTTATAGCATAACATTTAAATCGATATATCTTCCGTCATATTAACGCTATCGGGTTCCTATTTTTAACACAACATACCACACCATTACTACATCTGAATTTCATTTTGGTGTCTTACACATGCGGGGTACCGACGTTACAAGGTCCGATACCCCGTAGGACCACATCTTCAGATAGGAGTGTCCAAATCAGTTCAAAATAGGTACCTATGTAGAAGGGTCCTACCGCTATTGATTTGTTCTGTTCGTTAATTTTTGCTTTATCCGTTATCGAGATACAAGTGTGCAACTGAAGAAACTGCATATTTCCCGGGCGTTACGCGCCATTAACGTATTACGAAGACGTCCTCGAAGCCAGTCGTAATACGTTAATGGCGCGTAACGCCCGGGAAATATGCAATTTCTTTGCACACTTGTATCTCGCCAAAAAGTTCTGATCGAGCTATTGTGCCATGCGCGTGCACCCATGCTTGTATGAAAACACGGTATTTTGAAAGAAGGGCAGTGTTGATTAGTTTGCATGGTTACCTTTGATTACGTCAACACTGATTTTAAACCGGCCATTATAATTAGCAAACAATTGCCGTTAATAAAGCGAAGGGCGTATAAAATGGTAATCGATTTCTGACAGATTTTCAGAGACGAACACTCGATTAATCGCGACTAAGAAAAACAGAATCGGTTAAGGAAAGTCTGAAATCGGTAATCTGCTATTCTGCTAAATGCACAGTCGACCGAATAGGTAATCGCGAATAACCGATTAACCTACAAAACCTGAAAATCGGTTACACACCCTACCTTCATGTACTGCCACCTTCATGTACTGCCACCTTCATGTACTGCCACCTCATGTACTGCCACCCTCATGTACTGCCACCTTCATGTACTGCCACCTTCATGTACTGCCACCTTCATGTACTGCCACCTTCATGTACTGCCACCTTCATGTACTGCCACCTTCATGTACTGCCACCTTCATGTACTGCCACCTTCATGTACTGCCACCTTCATGTACTGCCACCTTCATGTACTGCCACCTTCATGTACTGCCACCTTCATGTACTGCCACCTTCATGTACTGTGTAGTGTGTGTGTGTGTGTGTGTACATCTCATCATGTTAGGTGCAGTTCATGGGAAAGTTGTTTTAGTCCTTTTCTAGTCTGCCACCCTCATGTACTGCCAACTTCATGTACTGCCACCTTCATGTACTGCCACCTTCATGTACTGCCACCCTCATGTACTGCCACCTTCATGTACTGCCACCTTCATGTACTGCCACCCTCATGTACTGCCACCTTCTGTACTGCCACCTTCATGTACTGACACCTTCATGTACTACCACCTTCATGTACTGCCACCTTCATGTACTGCCACCTTCATGTACTGCCACCTTCATGTACTGCCACCTTCATGTACTGCCACCTTCATGTACTGCCACCCCTCATGTACTGCCACCTTCATGTACTGCCACCTTCATGTACTGCCACCCTCATGTACTGCCATCTTCATGTACTGCCACCCTCATGTACTGCCACCTTCATGTACTGCCACCTTCATATACTGCTACCTTCATGTACTGCCTGCCACCTTCATGTACTGCCACCTTCATGTACTGACACCTTCATGTACTACCACCTTCATGTACTGCCACCTTCATGTACTGCCACCCTCATGTACTGCCACCTTCATGTACTGCCACCTTCATGTACTGCCACCTTCATGTACTGCCACCTTCATGTACTGCCACCTTCATGTACTGCCACCTTCATGTACTGCCACCCTCATGTACTGCCACCTTCATGTACTGCCACCTTCATGTTCTGCCACCTTCATGTACTGCCACCTTCATGTACTACCACCTTCATGTACTGCCACCTTCATGTACTGCCACCTTCATGTACTGCCACTTCATGTACTGCCACCTTCATGTACTGCACCTTCATGTACTGCCACCTTCATGTACTGCCACCTTCATATACTGCCACCTTCATGTACTGCCACCTTCATGTACTGCCACCTTCATGTACTGCCACCTTCATGTTCTGCCACCTTCATGTACTGACACCTTCATGTACTGCCACCTTCATGTACTGCCACCTTCATGTACTGCCCACCATCATGTACTGCCACCCTCATGTACTGCCACCTTCATGTACTGCCCCCTTCATGTTCTGCCACCTTCATGTACTGCCACCTTCATGTACTACCACCTTCATGTACTGCCACCTTCATGTACTGCCACCTTCATGTACTGCCACTTCATGTACTGCCACCTTCATGTACTGCCACCTTCATGTACTGCCACCTTCATGTACTGCCACCTTCATATACTGCCACCTTCATGTACTGCCACCTTCATGTACTGCCACCTTCATGTACTGCCCTTCATGTACTGCACCTTCATGTTCTGCCACCTTCATGTACTGACACCTTCATGTACTGCCACCTTCATGTACTGCCACCCTCATGTACTGCCACCTTCATGTACTGCCACCTTCATGTACTGACACCTTCATGTACTGCCACCTTCATGTACTGCCACCTTCATGTACTGCCACCTTCATGTACTGCCACCTTCATGTACTGCCACCTTCATGTACTGCCACCTTCATGTACCACCTTCATGTACTGTCACCTTCATGTACTGCCACCTTCATGTACTGCCACCTTCATGTACTGCCACCTTCATGTACTGCCACCTTCATGTACTGCCACCTTCATGTACTGCCACCTTCATGTACTGCCACCCTCATGTACTGCCACCTTCATGTACTGCCACCTCACATACGGAGTACACATAGCCTTCTATACTTCGTGTATCAAGCTTTGTAATCATGCAATATTTTGACGGTGGAAGACCATGTTTGGAATGATCCCAACAAGTATCGTTATCTCTTAATTGTCACCAGAGATATTTGATTTGAGATCAAGCCATTGCAATTCATCTATGCAAAGTGCATTAAATTAATTAATTGAATTAATTCTATTATTACCATTATATTCATTCTTCTATTGCAGTCAATTACACAAAACACTTCTGGTTCCACATGAAATTGAATACCTCACCCTCTCATATTGACGTCCCACTCTCATGTAAGCAAAATTGCCATACATTTGTATACTTGTTTGAATAATATGACTTGCTGAATAATTAATTTTCTGTGACCTTTAGGATAGCTTGAGCTTTGATATGTATAAGTTTGGTAACAACAAAGGATAATATGGAGTTGTAGCCATCAGATGTAAACATGATTAATTGCAACATGGGTTAATGGATGTACATCGTCTATTTACACAGTAAAGTGTTATCGTAACAGTGACACAAGAGCTACAAGCAAACTTACATTTTGTGTACGCGTGTAAGAAAAGGGGCTCCCGTCCAAGCTGCGCAGTTAATCAATGCATCACTATTGTTCAATACATGCCTCACTATAGCTTATACCACCTCGACATTTCAGTGTGCTGTGCTTTAGACTAGTGACACTTGGTGGTGTCTGTGTAAACAGACTATGTACAACGAGGAGAATTCAAAATGGCTACTAGTCTCTGAACTGGTATTACAGAGAAGTGGTTCATGTTTCAATAAAGCTGTCAGGCGAGTGTCTTAGTGGTATTAGCAGCTACCCGAATTTAAAAAAAAAAGGTTGGAAACAGAGGTTATTATTTTTTGCTACTTCATATGTCATTTGCTACTTCATATGCATATGTCATTAAAAATTCATTACATTAACCCATGCATTGTAATTAAATTATTTTTACTTCCGCAATTACATAATATCCTTCTTTGTAAAAAGCCCAAACGTATACATGTCAAGGCTCAGTTATCCTCTTTTAAAATGACAAAGGTCACAGAAAAATTTATTATTCAGCAAGTAATTATTTAAACGAGACATCATAGAGTATACATGTGTATGGCAATTTTGCGTATATGTGAGGTATTCAGGGTGGTACAATTTCATGTGGAATGACTCTCCTGTGGTTTGCATCATTGCTTTTCATAATTAGCAAGAACACTGGGAATTTTGATGCTCTTGAATACGCGAGGCCCTTTGAAATCATGTGTTTGTTAGAAAGCAGTTGTCTAGTGCCATTATTATTTATAATGGTGTGCATGAAATGTGTTGCAGCCAAACATACCTGTTGGAGTGCTGTACTCTGTGCTTCTTTCTTTTATGCATGGAATGCAACTCACTGCTCCAACTGGTCCTCTTTCCAAGGTGAAGATGATGCATGTAGTCAAAATGGCCATCCCACCTTATCACCCACCCTCCCACCACATCACAACCACCCCCACCTCATCACCCACCATTCCCACCTCATCATCCACCATTCCCAGAAGTACTCCTCCATCCAGCTTCTCTGAGTGGAAACAGGAGAGGTGCACAACTTGGGTATTGCAAATGAGTGACAAAGCAATAGCAGAGCATCATGTGCATCCAGATGTGCACAATATTTCATACATTTAATTCAAGAAATCAATTTTTGTACAGATGGTTGCAGATATTGAGGCAGTAGTACCCAGTAGTGTGGAGACATTTCTGGTATGACAGCGTTATTGTTGCTGATGATCTAAATTAGGTTGCAGATCCAATGATCTTCTTTGGTGATTAAATGGAGTTCATGAAACACATCATGTATAGCTCCACCAAGGGTTCCATCATCCAAGTAGAAGATGTGCGAATCCAATTTTAATTGAGAAAACATGTTGTGGATTGTGTGACAAAAAAGCAGAAGCTCTAGAGGGCCTCCGTGCTGCACTCCTTCTGAAGATCGAATAGCTTTCTTCCCAAATAAGGATGAAGATGAACAGTACACAGAATGCACAATAGGATACTATCTGGAAGCAAGATATTTCAATGCCAGGAGCATTCTTAAGATCAAGTTTAAGAATCAAGTGATCATGAAGTAGGTTGGACAGATAAACACAAGCAGAGTGTATGACAATTGCAACTGTAGTGGAAACGTAGATCCCAATCTCAGTAGTTATAGCAACTCATATTAGTCTGATCTCTACATCAATGCATACACATGATATACTTACAAGTCACACACAGAAAAGAGGGGTTCACAGATATTTGGTGCATACATGGGACACAGTACAACTAGAAATCCATTCAGATTAGTCAATGTGCATTCAACTGTTGATGACATAATAGATCCACTGATATTACATACCTTTCAAGCTTGACCTCAAGCTTAGCAGTGGTCTAAAAATAATCAGGTCGGTGTCTTACATGTAGAGGGTACCTGTGAGGGACCTCCTCAGGGTCTTCAGCCATGTGGTTTTCGGCAGGGAGCAGAACAGGAGGTAGGTCTTCTGACTGGTGCTTCTCAGTTAGAATGACATCATGGATCTCATGGTCAACTTGAGGTGCTTTGCCACTGTAGAGAGCAACCCTGATTTTCTTCTCTACGAGCAAGTCATCAAGCAGGTTGCTCATGCATTGCAATTGTCAAGTCGCCCTACAACTATCAATTGGTGGAAGCCCCCATTCAGGAGGTACTCTCAATTGTGGGCTCACCTTCTCGTAAAGGATGGCATTGTGTGGAGACATCATACACCTGGGCCAACCTCAAAGTCACAGTACCAGTTCTTCCAGTAATGCTCCAGAAAGATGCATTGCAGCAGTGTCATGACTCACCTCAAGCAGGCCATCAAGGTGCACAGAAGACCCTTTACCAACTGAGGCGTGACATACTGGATCAACATGGCACAAGATGTGGAGCGTCATTGTAAGGAATATATGGTTTGCCAGCAGACAAAGCCTACCATGCCTACAAAAGTGCAGATGACAAATGTGCCATACACTGCTGCCAAGCACTCCCGTTGTATGACACTGTAGTTACATTCAGCCTTGTTCATCACACAACTTGCATAGGCAATAACATGTCCATTCTGCTGCAGTATTGTACCCAATCCCCCGGCACTAGCATCAGTTTGAAGTACAAAGTGGCTAGCTTGCATGTCAAAGTGTGGGAATACTAGTATTGGTACCTCTGTCAGCGTCTTCTTCAAGCACTTGAAGGACTCATTGCCTTCTTTAGTCCCGCAGAACTGGGCTTCCTTTGTGTTAGGTGGTGCAGAGGTTCTGCAATGTCTGCAAACCTGACACCAATCACCTGTAGTAAGAAGCCAGTCCCAGAAACTGCTGCACATCTTTTGCATTGCACAGATAGGCCACTCTTCCAGTGTCTTGATCTTATCATTGTCTGGCATCATTCCCACTCCTGAGAAGACATGTACAAGGAATGCAACCTCAGGGAGTCCTATTTGGCATTTGCTGCCTCGTAGGGTCAACCCTGTCTCCTGCAGTCACTGAAGAACTTCTTCCAAATGGCTCCTCGAACAGGAGGTCATGTGGTGGTGATGTGGTGGAGGTCACTGTTCCCGGATTAGTGATGAAGAGATCCTTAAATATCCGTATAGTGGCTGCAAAACACGTCTTCACATCTTTGGGAAATTCGTAGTCCACCTTTTCTTCATAGTGTGGGACTGCACAGTCTTCAATCATCACCTCGCTGTTCATCTCTGCCATGTCAATTACTGCAATTGGACACCACTTTCTCTCCAGTGTCACCCCAGATTCCCAACCTGCACTGAATGTTTTGGAATCATGCTCGGGTGCAGGTACACGTACATGCACGTTGCCCTGCGTTTGGGTCACTGTGACTGGCATGGTGGACTATTCAATGCCTTTGAAGAAATCCGTCCCCAATATGGCAGGAGTGATCAGGCTTGCAACCACTGCTTCTTGAGCTCCCCAAGTTTCACTGTGACACTAACTTGATCCACAATGGGTAGATGTGCATCTGCTGCTGACACCAGATGTATATCAAGCTTAGGATCTGTGTGTTCAATTCCTATTGACATAATAGATCCACTGACATTACACAACCCCTCTCGTTATTTCATACCGCAACTGCTGTGGAAAAGTAATTCCCCTTTCATCAATGTGTTCTCCCATCTCCTTCATCAATGTGTTCTCCCATCTCCTTCATCAATGTGTTCCTCCATCTCCTTCATCAATGTGTTCCCCCATCTCCTTCATCAATGTGTTCCCCCATCTCCTCTATCAATGTGTTCCCCCATCTCCTTCATCAGTGTGTTCTCCCATCTCCTTCATCAATGTTTTCTCCCATCTCCTTCATCAATGTGTTCCCCCATCTCCTCCATCAATGTGTTCCCCCATCTCCTTCATCAATGTGTTCTCCCATCTCCTTCATCAATGTGTTCCTCCATCTCCTTCATCAATGTGTTCCCCCATCTCCTTCATCAATGTGTTCCCCCATCTCCTTCATCAATGTGTTCCCCCATCTCCTCTATCAATGTGTTCCCCCATCTCCTCTATCAATGTGTTCCCCATCTCCTCCATCAATGTGTTCCCCCATCTCCCCCATCAATGTGTTCCCCCATCTCCTTCATCAATGTGTTCCCCCATCTCCTCCATCAATGTGTTATTCACCCATCTCCTTCATCAATGTGTTCCTCCATCTCCTTCATCAATGTCTTCCTCCATCTCCTCCATCAATGTGTTCCTCCATCTCCTTCATCAATGTGTTCTCCCATCTCATTCATCAATGTGTTCTCCCATCTCCTTCATCGATGTGTCCCTCCATCTCCTCCATCAATGTGTTCCCCCATCTCCCCCATCAATGTGTTCCCCCATCTCCTCCATCAATGTGTTCCCCCATCTCCCCCATCCATGTGTTCCCCCATCTCCTCCATCAATGTGTTCCCTCATCTCCTCCATCCATGTGTTCCCCCATCTCCTCCATCAATGTGTTCCCCCATCTCCCCATCCATGTGTTCCCCCATCTCCTTCATCAATGTGTTCCCCCATCTCCCCCATCAATGTGTTCCCCCATCTCCTCCATCAATGTGTTCTCCCTTCTCATTCATCAATGTGTTCTCCCATCTCCTTCATCAATGTGTCCCTCCATCTCCTTCATCAATGTGTTCCCCCATCTCCTCCATCAATGTGTTCTCCCATCTCCTTCATCAATGTGTTCCCCCATCTCCTTCATCAATGTGTTCCCCCATCTCCTCCATCAATGTGTTCCCCCATCTCCTTCATCAATGTGTTCCCCCATCTCCCCCATCAATGTGTTCCCATCTCCTTCATCAATGTGTTCTCCCATCTCCTTCATCAATGTGTTCCCCCATCTCCTTCATCAATGTGTTCTCCCATCTCCCTTCTCAATGTTTCCCATCTCCTTCATCAGTGTGTTCCCCATCTCCTTCATCAATGTGTTCTCCCATCTCCTTCATCAATGTGTTCTCCCATCTCCCCCATCAATGTGTTCCTCCATCTCCTTCATCAATGTGTTCCCCCATCTCCTCCATCAATGTGTTCACCCATCTCCTCCATCAAGGTGATCCCCCATCTCCCCCATCAATGTGTTCCCCCATCTCCCCCATCAATGTGTTCCCAGCACATATTGCACCTAGGGTACAGCCAGCAGCAATAGGTCGAATACCACAATCTTTTAAGTACAGCTAAGTGAAGTACCAAAGAAGAATGCACAATTAAAGACAAGTGTTTTACCCTCCAGTATATGAAGCTGAATCTGATAATTGGTGCCATTTCCATTAAAAGGGCCGGGCCAATCATATCTTTGAGGTGTTGTGGTCTTAAACCATCAGGCTCACTGTTAGGGAAAGAACTGATGGTGGAACAATGTCCTTTTCACTGATGGAGAGTGGATGGTAATTCAGCAATGACAGAGTCTGCAGGTGGTGTAGGATGTTTCTTTTGAAGAGCTGTGAGTGTGGCTTGATCAACATCAGCAATGGAATCATCAGAGCATGCAATCCTTACAGCTCCCTTGAAATCGCCTTCTTCCAGCTTAGACTTTCCAAATTAATCAATGGATCAGCAGCTTGATGCTTTATAGTCTTCAGTCGAGGTGGTGGGAACGATGTTTCACTGGTAAAACAAGAGTTAATAGTTGAAGTTAAATTCCATTTATGTTCACCTCTTGTTGGAGCAAAAACATAAACTGAAACAAATCACACCATGCTCCTACATTACTAATTTTCACTACTCTACCAATCACAGATGACAGTTTATGCGCTGCTAGGTCTCTTGAACCACGAGGGACCCTCTGTAGAATCTTCGCAAGCTTGGGTTCGAAATGGGTGTAGATGACGTTTCTTTGTAGATTTGTGGTCTACCTGTAAAGTAGTTTCGATGACAGGTGGCGAATTCATTGTGTTTTGATAATACCGGTATACAGTACATCGCAATAATAACATACATGAGCTCTAATAGTTATAAGCACTATACACACAATATGGAGCACACCATTTAACACTCATGAGGGGTATGGGGATGGTCTCAGTAGAATGACTTTTGCATTCTGCCTCATTGGTGATGTGACACCTAGCAAATAGTATATTTGGCTCACGAGCCAGGCAGATGCCAGTTGTGCTTGGTGTGGTAATAAGTAGCCCAAGCTACCACCGCAAGGCAAACTGCATCCCTGTGGGGGACAAAGCAATGCAAGATCTAAGTTAGGGAATGGTACAACACTCAACCACTGACATGATAAGAGGAAACTGACATCAGACAAGCCCAGTCTGCTATAGAGCTCTCAAGCTATAGCACTGCAAGCTCAGTACCTTCAAGTTTTTGTGACAGTGCTCGTTGAGTCCTATTCTTTTCACCAAAATGTGAGGGCAGCAAACCTTCACCAGGCAATGTAAATGTTTGTAGCATCATTTGGATGATGGCCATTCCAGAACTCATCAGGTGCAGCGACAAAAACAGAACTCAAAAAGCTGCAGAGCAATGTGTAAACAGCGGACGTAAACCCACCCTGCTAGGACTTGACAAGCTTGTCTCCAGCTTGAACTGCTGGCAGAAAGGTCCACTGTGGTGCTGGTTTTCAGTTAATTATTTAGTATTATGACACAATGAATTTATTTAATTTTAATTTCATCGTGCAATACATTTATATTGACGTACATAATACATGGTAATATCAAGATAATACATACTCATTCTTTACACACACAGAGTTAGCTATTTCGACTTGTCCTCTAGCATGCAAGATGGAGGAGCAGGTCTTGTTAGAATGGTTCTGCCCTGACCAAGGTTAAACCAAGCCGTCCATAAAGATTTTGTATTTTCTTGGACTTCAGGCAGGCCATTGTTACGGTCAGCAATACATCATGCCAACTGAGAAAATGTTTGTTTGGCTTCTTGTCTTCATGCCACATACATCTCCACTGCTAGGGGAATGTAGTTCCAACCTAGTTCTTTACACTTCACTTTGTTTTCAGAGTCAGTGCATTCTGCTGCCATGTGCTGCCACACCAGATGACACGCCCACTTCCACTATCAGTGATGAGTTATGCGAGGATGCCTAGTGACATCAAAAGCAGCAGATGCACCTCCATTCCAGTTGTTACTAGGATGTCTGCAGGTCTCGTCCTAAGCTTGTCAACTCTCCATCCACATCCGACCACAAGGTGTGCGGCCAAACCTGCTTGATGAAATGTACCATATAGTCCATCTCTTAGGCATATTGTGCCTGGTGGGCACATGACCCCCACACTTGCAAGTGATGCAGTGGTAAGCCAGTGGATCTAAAGCACTGCCTGGGTATAGAGGGCACACCATGAAAGACTCACTCATCGTAAGGGGTTTAAATCCACCACGATTTGCAGCTCATTAGGGTGTAGATGTAGGCCCTGGCCAATGAAAGGACTAACCGATGTCCAAGATGATGTGGGGGGAGGGGGGGGTATAGTGATGAGTGGATGATTCACAACTCCAACCACCAATGCAGCAGATGAATTTTTTTCGAGCAAACGTAGCCCCAAATCTCATCTTCTTGGACTCAACTGGGCCTGCTGCCAGGCAGAATCTACCCCTGTGCATTCCGCAGATGTATTGTGAATGTCTGAGTCAAATATGAGCACTGATGGGGAAATAGTGATGGAGATGTAACTCTGGCAATGTGTACCAGTTTGCAGTAAGTGGCACACAGGTGTAACTAAACCAGTGCTAAGTGATGATCTATTGTACCACTGTATCCATTGACACATGCAAGTGCTAAAGCTGTCTTATGGGTTCAAAACACCAAGTCACCAATTGGTGCTCCCAGGATCTGATCTAGGTTTAGAGCACTAGATGCCTGGATTGTTGCTGGAAATAAAGACAGGTCCCCTGTATTGTATAACTTGCATTTCCTTCGATTGACATGGAAACCAAGTGGAGGCCTTGATATTACAAAATAGTTACACCAAGCTGACTTGCCTGTCAGAGTGCCATCATCCAAGCACCATGTGCATGGTCTCTCGTATTGTAGAACTCATTTCCTTGGATTGACATGGAAGTCAAGTGGAGGACTTTGATAATTAGTGCTTAACACCAAAGCTAACTTGCCTGTCAGAGTGCCATCATCCAAGCATCACATGTGGTGTGACAACTCAGCACATTTGCGTCATTTTGTATAGCAATCACTATGCACTGGAGCCACAAGTGCAAACAAAAATAGACCGAGTGGGTCTCCTGCAGTTGTTCAGAAGGTAATGCCCTTCCCCTCCCCTCCCCCACCATTTGCCCCTCTTCCTCCCCTCCCCTCCCCTCCCCTCCCCTCCTTATCCCCAACCCCCACATACGTCCACCACTGGAATGTGTGTCTGTCGTACACCATTCCCACTGTCTGTTGTGTGGTGCTTTTGGCCTTCCAGAGTGGAGTGATTACATGCGATGCATTTGTACACATGGTGTGAGGGTATATACACACTGAGTAAAGGATGGGCTGTTCGTGTCCTTTTGTGTACTTTGGTGTTTGATTTTGTGTATGACTGTGTGTATGTCAGTGTGTGTATATGTGTTAGTAAGTTGTGTGTGTGTGTGTGTGTGTGTGTGTGTGTGTGTGTGTGTGTGTGTGTGTGTGTGTGTGTGTGTGTGTGTGTGTGTGTGTGTGTGTGTGTGTGTGTGTGTGTGTGTTGTGTGTGTGTGTGTGTGTGTGTGTGTCTGTGTGTTACATTACAGGTCCGGGGCTAGATACATGTATAAAGACAATGAAGGTATTCAAGAATAAGGTCACCATGATGGTCAAGAGAGTGAGAAAATAAAACAAACAACCCATCCCGAAAGGGTGTCTGAATGAACCATAATTCATCGTTGTGTCGGGTCTGGTCATGACTATTTGTTATGCTTGCATATTGAACCCACAGTAGGGTATTCCTCAGGTGAATGTGTGGCTTCTTTACAAATGGCACTCTGCTTTCCTTAACACCTTTACACCACACACACGTCCACCACTGGAATGTGTGTCTGTCATACACCATTCCCACTGTCTGTTGTGTGGTGCTTTTGGCCTTCCAGAGTGGAGTGATTACATGCGATGCATTTGTACACATGGTGTGACATACATGGAAAGGATGGGCTGTTTTGTATACTTTGGTGTTTGATCTTGTGTGTGAGGTGTGTGTGTTTGTGTGAGTGACCGTTTGTGTATGTGCTGAGTATGTGTGAGAGCGTGTGTGAGTATGTGTGTGTATGTGAGTATGTGTGTGTGTTACATTACATGTGCGCACATGTATAAAGACCATGAAGATATTCAAGAATAATGTCACCATGATCCCTCAAGTGGTCATTGTGCAAGGCCTGAGGCAGTGAGTGAAACAAACAATTGCAACCCATCCCTTGTTTATTTGTACACAGGAAAGGTGTCTAAACAAGCCTGTTATTCATCGCTGTGCCAGGTCTGGTCATGAACTTATTTCCCCTTTGCTCTGGAATTTGTTATGCTTGCATGAAGTGTGTCACAATAACTTGGCACTCCCACAACATTTCCTTATTGGAAAGTTCAGCAATGTGTATCTAATCCAGTAAGGGGTTTCTTTTTTTAATGGCTCTGTGCTTTCCTTGACACCTTGGTGTTTGGGTTGTGAATGCTTGTGTGAAGGAAACACCTTCACACCACACCCATTTTCCCCACATGCCAATGCTCATCTAAAAAGCAATTGTAATAAAAAGACACACACACACACACACACACACACATGAACATACATAGGGCAAATGCACACACATCTATAAAAAAACAATCATTGATAAGGTAAAAAAAACGTTGGTTAATTTCATATTGATGTGGTCTTTTCATCGGAAGTTTGAGTACTGATCGAACTGATCAAGAAGCACAACCATGGTCTTGAAGATACTCTGGTATTGGTCCTGTATCCATGGAAACATAATGCAGGTAGCCATGTTGGATGACACATGAGGTATGGCTTACCACAGTGAGCACTGCTCCAGGCTTCTGGCTACGAATAGACTTGACTGTCTGGAACACATCTACCACTCCTTCTGTCTTACACTGCTGGGTTACCATGGTGATGGCACAGAACATACCAGACCTTCCCACTGTGTCACTGGATGGGGAGGAGGAAGCATCATGTGATCTCACATGATCCAAGGCACAGGGGAAGGAGGTACCTGCAGTGTACCACAATGGGCTGGTTCCCAGTCCTTCTCTGCACCTTGTCCACCTCTTCAATGACATCAGTGATGGTAGCAAGGTTAGTACACACCCCATCAGGTGACCAGCTAGTGATGTGGAACTGGGTCACCTGCTGTATTTGGGTGCTCTGTGTGTTTTGTGCAGACCAACCACAGATCATCATAAGGTATATGCTCCATATACATCGTGCTGCTCTCAATGCATGAATAGAATTATGAATGTACAGAGATACATGTAATTACCAGAGGCCAGGAGCACATGTGTGTGTGTGTCTTTGCTATAATGTACTACAGTGTTGTGTGGTTGAGTGGCTGGTATGCTTGAAAGAATGTACTAGTTCTTCGTGTGGTCACTACATTGTCATACTCCAAATAATGCCACCTCTTCTCCATTAGCCAATGAGACTGGAGTGATGGTCTCAGCCATTGCAATGATAACACTCCAGGCAGAGCACCAAGCATTGCTACACCCACACATATGGAGGACTACACAACACCCACAGATAGCTTGGTAGTATAGTAAAGACTGCTACTGGCTTGGTGTCACTTTAAAAGGGTCCACTTCCATACACATGCCCACCACACACCAACCAGTCCCACACTTCAAGCAATCCATAGCTAGGTCACACCCACCTTGGCAGCTGCTAGGTACAGGGTCCTTATGGTGTAGCCATCACGAGCCTCCTGCTCCCCACTCTCAATGGTGAACTCTCCATAGCTCTCAATGCCTTGGTCCGGCCAGTACTGATGACACACCTCCTGCATACCACCAACTTAAGAGCAGTCTGGGCACCACCTAATGCTCCACCCACTCACCTTCTCTCCCTCCTCAATTTATCAATTGATTTTCTTACGAATCAATTGTAGTATCCATTGTAAAATCACAAAAATCACTTTGTGATTTTGCATACGATTTTAGTATAGAGAATCTCGTGTAGAATCAAACGCACGATTTCATAAATGATTTCACAAATGATTACATGATCACAATCGAGGTTAAACACTATACAAATACAAAGAGAAAAAAATCAGTCTGTGTCGGAGTTGCTTGAAGTAGCAGCGCCTGCTGCAGTGAGTTCTGGCCTGTGAGCAATCTCATGCTCATGGCTATGGCTAGTTCCAGCTCCAACACTACGTACACGAGACGCTCTTGCCACTTCAAGGCTCAGCAGCCTTTTCTTTTGATAAACTGTACGTTCTTCTTCTTCTTCATCATCCGAGCCGGCGGCCAAGGTTTCTGGTAGCGGCACTGTTGGTACCGCCGCACGGACCTTTTTAATTGACTCAATGTCCTTGGCGTCGACCTCCCCAGCTTCAATCGCATCTTTCACGGCTTTGTCACGCGCAAACTGATCCGAGCAGATATTTGCTGCATGAATATATATACGTGTAAGTAGAAGTGGTGATATTGACTTACTAGAGTTAATCTACTTCGCTTGAGTGCCAGCCGCCTTTTCTTCGTTTTCTCCGCATTACCTTTAGTAAGGACAGTGTTTCTCCTCGAAGCATAGTAGTCCTATCATTAAATGAGAGATAATTAAAGGAGGCAGTACCAGTACATACATGTACGAAAAAGATGGGCCCCACCTTCAATCTCTTTCGTATTAGTTGCTCTCGTGGGACTGGTATCTTATTAAACTTCAGATTACCAACAAGAGACTATACGAGCTGTGCTTTTAAGTCTTCACTCAGATCACTCCACTTCTTCTCTATCAGTGGGAGTTGGTCTGAATACTGATGCGCATCACGTCTTGGAGAGTTGCCTATGTACATCAGTATAGATGCATACATTGTAGAAAAGCCGGTACATCAACTGCCTTTGCGCCTGTACATTCGGCGCCTTTTGATGCACCATCACTACCTATAGCAATACGTACATTCAAATATATATGCATGTCTTTTTAATAATCCTTACGATCTTCATTTTGCAATGTACCATGGCTCAAAGAAATCTGTGCCAATCGCTCTTCTAGTACATCAATCCGCTCTACTGCCTTCTCGAGTTCAATTATTCGTTCTTCCATTTGACGTACTTTGGTACGAAGGGACCTCACGTCATCAGATGTTTGCCCACCGCTATGCTTTTGAGCTTGAGAAGCCATCGTGACCAAAATGTGATAACACGTGAAAATTGGTGTGCAAAAAATAGAACGTATAGCTTTTTTTTTATTAAATTTTTTTTGTTTACGTACGCATCCCATGTCTTCAGGCTCAAGTAAAAATACAGTGCTATATGCCTGTGATTGTGCAAGTTGCAAGGGGACATTGTTTTATTGTTACGCTACCGTTCGAAGACACCGCTCAATATTCGGGGTCGCACAAGCAAGTCTACGCAAAGAAGACCTAGGGGTATCGGGCAGCACAAGAGAAGCTTCATTTGCTGGTGACGTGGGTTTTGTTAGTGGTCTGTGGGATTTGTTTGAGAATGATACATGTATTCATTAGATTCACAAGCATTTCACGACATGTAACCAACCTTGTATTCATAGTTTGGAATGCCATTCATGATCATGTATATTAATCATGTTGTCAGGAACATGTCATAAGGATAATGGTTGCACTTGTGTTGGATTGTTAACAACATCCTAAAGGGCAAAAAAAATTGCACCTATTCTCTAAAGCTCTTTTATGGAGTATTAATTTTGTTTTGTAGATGAGATTATGTATGCATTGGGACTAATATAGTAACGTGGAAGAATTTTTGGATAATGAACTAAATAACAGTAACTGTTTTAAACATCTTTGTCCTCTTATTCTTTTAGAAGATCAGTCTTCTGACATTGAGGCATCATCATCTGATGATGAAAAAGCCGCCGCAGCGACATTGGATACATCTACCGACGATGTGCTGTCATCTGATAATGATGAGATGCATGCACTTAATGATCAAATGACAACTCAGGCAGTAATAGATGAAATGATGACAGCTTACCAATCAATGCTGTTACTCTGTCAAATTGTTCAGTTTATTTCACAACCTATATCATTACTAATGAAGAAATTGCAACATTGTACAAATTGATTCACAACCATCATAAGTCCTACAAAGCTGCTCATGGACAATGGGAAGTGTCAATAAATTATCACTTGGCGTTACACATTCCAGATGTAATAGCAGACTTCGGACCTCCTCATGGTTATTGGTGTTTTGGATATGAACGCATAAATGGATTTCTGGATTTCCAAACAGCAAAGTAAACATTGAGCCACAAATTATGAATAGAATGTTGCTACAATTTTCATATGCTAGTTCTACTCTACCTGTAATTCCATCATCATCAGATGTGCCTAAGAGCTTGAGAAGTGTTACAGCGATAGAATCTCCAGTTGCCTATCGCTAAAGGCACTTAAACTCCATACTTCAAGACCCCCAGATTTGCGCTTTGCATTTCAGAGAAAGATTGATCAAGGCAATGTTGTTGATTGGCCCATTGAGTTGTTACATCCCAGTAAATGCAACCTGAAGATTGACAGAATGTTTTATGAAGAACTAGTAGAGTTTTGTAAGAATACATATGATGCAGAAGTACATATACATCCTAGGATGGACGTCAATGATCATGTGTACTCTTCAGAGTTTAACTCCACTGATAGAGGATCGATTGTTGCTCAATGTTTGTACTTAGAGAAAATAATGAACTGCATCCATACTATGGTTGCATTCAGTTTTTCTTCCGAATCTGCATCACATTGAGACATGACAGTCAGCAAGAAGAAATACGGGAATGTATATTGTCATATGTCAAATGGGTGTCTTTTAAATCACTTGAGCTAGATAAATTAAGTGGACTTTACATGGTTAGTAATAAGTTTTATGAACAGGATAAAATCATTAGTCCCAGGAGATTTGCAGATCGTTGTGTTCTAGCTCAAGCAGGAAAAGGGACATCCTTTTATGTTGTTGAACTTCAACGATAGCCTGTATCTAATGTATTAATCATTTTGTTTATGTACATGCAAGTGTATACATTATTATATCAGTTGATGTCTTCTCAATTAACAAGCTAGGGATCTATATATAACCAATCACATTTTGAGCATATGGCGCTCTGCTATCAATTGCTAATCCATATCCATTTACTACAGTAGGCCTACTTTCAGAAGGTGCAATGTACGCAAAAGAAATTCCAAAGGATGTAAAGAATCAATTGAAACATCACGTATAAAATCAAAACAGGATTCATCAATTGATTCGGATTCACTTGGAAAATCAATAACTGATTTGTATATCATTGCAAAATCATTACGTGATTTTTAATCAATTGAAGAATCATAGCGTGATTTCCCAATGTGAGAATCAATTGCAAATCACAAGCGACAACTGCGAAATCACTTATGAAATCAAAAATTGATTCGCGGTCTTGCTAAAATTCTTGTCACGCCCACTCAGCTACGCTTGCAATGATATCGGTCTTTTATTTATTTTTGCATTGTTGCGTATATAAACCTACCCCATCGTAATGGCATATTCTTATGCACAACACTCACGTACAGTACTTGTGGCACACAATAAACCAGTCTGATGATGATGACACACTCTCACACCACACTTTGTCACATGCACGGGATCTATTCCATTTAACTGTGTGCATTGTGTGTTTATGTGTGTGTGTGTGTGTGTGTGTGTGTGTGTGTGTGTGTGTGTGTGTGTGTGTGTGTGTGTGTGCGTGTAATATCTCTAGCGTGTGAAAATCTGGGGGGCGGGGTGTTTCACATTCATGGTAAAAGACTTCGAAGCTGTCAGCGAATACAATTTTAAAAATGACAGTTACATAGAAAGCAATTGAATGGGGAACGCTCGATCGCAAAGTCTCACTCATTCAGCGTGAGATTCACGCAGTTGCCAATCATGTCGCATATTTAAACACATGCATTAAACCTTGGCAATTAGAGGGTAAGTGAGGCTATAACATAACAAACTCACGGTCATATACTCGAGAGTCTCACAAACTCCAGTGACGATGTCTCGTGAACTAGCTAGCTAGCTAGTTAGTAATTCTAGTCTAGTTAAGTTCATATTATTTTTAATTTACAGCATGACATATTTGTTTTAATTATGCGCGGTACAAATTAAAAAATTGTCTTGAATGTAGCGTTACAATGTGTAACGCTAACTTGATGAAAAATACATATAATAAGGACAATTTTAAGCTAGTTTTGAATTCAATTTGAAAAAAATTGAAAGATGTCCTACAATGTATGGGCCATTTCTGGGCTACTTCAGCTCCTGTAAATAGAACCCAGCTGAAGAAATAATTCTCACTGAGCAACGAATGAGTATCAATTCGTTTCTGTCGAGAAAACGACAAGCATACATCACATATAATCATAATTACTGGGACCAAAACATAATAGAAACAAGAAAAAAGCGACGTACATGATGGGTTTGCACTACACATGAGTTGGTCAATGTACTAGTAGTAAAGTCTTTATAATTTTCCGTTCACACTATAATCTCTGCATGATCAAGAGCACTTCTTTGCAATGAGGGTTCAATCTATGGAGGTGGGAGAGGTACGAATGCTGTGAGAAATATAAATACATGCCGCTGGTGAAGTAAATTATTGTATGACATCACTTTAACCTATGTATGGGCCATTTCTGGATATGTCAAAGGAAGTAAAGTGTGTGTAGACTACCTTCATTAAACCCTGTGTGTGTGTGCACATAGTAGGGTAGCTCCTCGTATTGTGATGTGAAGATAACCACAAGGACTTTTTGAGCACACACACACATTTATGTAGACTACATACTATCCTTTGATACAGTACACACAGAGACACACACACAGACTCAGACACACAGATACACACACACATTCATGTAGACTACATACTATCCTTTGATGCAGTAGAAACCCTCCCATTGATGTGATGATAAGAAAACCACAGTGCTTAAACACATTCACACCAACCCACACAGAAACTTGCTTGGTACATGTCCATATATACAAGTTGTATACGTGCATGAAGATTGTAAACACACACACACACACATACTTTTACAACACTGAAACATTTTTGCATAAGCTCAAGTTGAGGTTGAACTGTGTATGGTGATGCTGCAGTGCCATCTGACACACTGCTATAGTTCTTTACATTGTTCAGAGGTGTGTGTGTGTGTGTGTGTGTGTGTGTGTGTGTGTGTGTGTGTGTGTGTGTGTGTGTGTGTGTGTGTGTGTGTGTGTGTGTGTGTGAGTTGCCCACACATCATTATTCATGGACCACAGTGAGTTTACACAAGATCAACGTGATGAAGCCTCCAGAGGAATGTAGGTTACAGAGCCAAAAAATGACAGGGAAGAGGGAGATAGAACAAGAGAGAGAGGTGTGGTGCGAGAAAACAAAGGCAGGAGGGGAAGACAGGGGGAAGAGGAAGGATAGAGGGTAGAGAAAAAGGAGGAAAGGAAAAATACCAGAAAAAAAATCGATGGAAGAGAGGTGATGTGAGGACCAAGGATGGGATGGAGAGAATGAGGACATGCCTTGATAATCAGTATATGTACATTAAGGCTGCAGGAGAGTGGAATCTTTGCTACTGCAGTATAATAGTTGTTCTCTGCTGCTAAAGTAGGAATTGTGTGTTCCTAGGTATTATGAAGTACAGCTTGATCCTGTTGTGCTCTCAAGTGATCTGTGTGTGTGTGCATGTGTGTGTGTGCGTGTGTGTGTGTGTGCGTGTGTGTGTGCGTGTGTGTGTGCGTGTGCGTATGTGTGTGTGTGTGCTGCATTAGCCTGCATGAGAGTGAAAGAGGGAGGAAGTTCAAATTTATAGTAATGACCTCGTCCAAGCTGTCAGCAAACACACTATAAGGAAAAGTATAGAATAGGAAATGCTCGTGCAAACTCGCACATCTCAAGCTAAATCTCCCCCCCCCCCCCCCCCACCCCCCCCCCCCTCTACATCTCTTCCTATCTTAACCCTATAGCGCACGTACATTCATACATATATGAAACTCACCGACGTATCAGAAATCAATATTGTTTGACACCATCCCATTGCCTTATCAATGCGCTGGATGCCTCCAGTGAGGATCCGCCGGTAGAGTCACGTACCGGTAGCAAACAAGATTGCCACGGTCTGCAGCTTAGTAGACGTCTCGTGAGCAAATGATCGTTAATATTCCTGATAATATTAACTCTTTTAATAAAATTATTCTTTTATGAATAAATTATCGAGCGGTTGTTTGTCTTGATTTATATTTTAGTTTCACGATACGTTACGTAAACTGAATGAAACATGCATATAATACTTAGAATTATTTTTAGAACACAGTAAGCTTGGGTAAAATTTGATTTGAAAAAAATTGCAAGATGTCCTCCGATGTATGGGACATTTCTGGATATGCAATACATGCCTCACTATAGCTTATACCACCGCGCGCGTCCGTATGCTCTGAAAGGTCAGAAAGGAAATTGGACGCGCTGTAGACTAACACTTGCGGTTACTGTAGCTGTCAGCCCAGTGCCTCAGTGGTATTAGCACTAGTCATATTTAAAAAAAAGGTTGGAAACGGAGTTTATCGTTTTTTAACCTTAAAATTCATTATAACATTAACCCATGCTTAGTAATTGAATTATTTTTACTTCTTATGGGTGCAACTCCATAATATCCTTTGTTGTGTGAAAAAGCCCAAACGTATACATGTCAAGGTTTAAGCTTAAGTTTAAGAATCAAGTGATCATGGAGTAGGTTGGACAGATAAACACAAGCAGAGTGTAGGACAATTGCAACTGTAGTGGAAACGTAGATCCCAATCTCAGTAGTTATAGCAACTCATATTAGTCTGAATCTCTACAGCAATGCATACACATGATATACTTACAAGTCACACACAGAAAAGAGGGGTTCACAGATATTTGGTGCATACATGGGACACAGTACAACTAGAGATCCATTCAGATTAGTCCATGTGCATTCAACTGCCCAAGGTATTGATGACATAATAGATCCACTGATATTACATACACCTCTCCATCAATTTCAAGCTTGACCTCAAGCTTAACAGTGGTCTAAAAATAATCAAACTGCATCCCTGTGTGGGACAAAGCAAGGCCTAAGTTAGGGGATGGTACAACACTCAACCACTGACATGATAAGAGGAAACTGACATCAGACAAGCCCAGTCTACTATAGAGCTCTCAAGCTATAGCACTGCAAGCTCAGTACCTTCAAGTTTTTGTGACAGTGCTCATTGAGTCATCATATTCTTTTCACCAACATGTGAGGGCAGCAAACCTTCACCAGGTGGTATAAATGTTTGTAGCTTCATTTGGGTGACGGCCATTCAAGAACTCATCAGGTGCAGCGACAAAAACAGAACTAAAAAAGCTGCAGAGAAATGTGTAAACAGCGGACTTAAGCCCAGACCTTCCTGGCTAGGACTTGACAAGCTTGTCTCCAGCTTGAACTGCTGGCAGAAAGGTCGACTGTGATGGTGGTTTTCAGTTAACTATTTAGTATTTATGACACAATGAATTTTTACTTACTTTAATTGTATCATGCAATACATTTTTATTGACATACATAATACATAGTAATATCAAGATAATACAAACATTCTTTACATACACAGAGTTAGCTGTATCGACTGGTGTCATGCAAGATGGAGGTACAGGTCTTGTTAGAATGGCTCTGGCATTTGCCTGAGCATGGTTAAACCAAGCTGTCCATAAAGATTTTGTATTTTAGGCCATTGGTACGGTCAGCAATACATAATGCCAACTGAGAAAATTTTTGTTTGGTTTCTTGCATGACTCCATGCTCCATACATCTCCACTGCTAAGGGAATGTACTTCCAACACTTCAGTTCTTTACACTTTGTTTTCAGAGTCAGTGCATTCTGCTGCCATGTGCTGCCACACCAGATGACACGCCCACTTCCACTTTCAGTGATGAGTTATGTGGGATGCCTAGTGACATCAAAAGCAGCAGATGCACCTCCATTCCAGTTGTTACTAGGATGTCTGCTGGTCTTGTCCTAAGCTTGTCAACTCTCCATCCACATCCAACCTCAAGGTGTGTGGCCAAACCTGCTTGATGAAATGTATTATATAATTCATCTCTTAGGCATATTGTGCCTGGTGGTCACATCACCCCCACACCTGCAAGTGATGCAGTGGTAAGCCAGTGGATCCAAAGCACTGCCTGGGCATAGAGGGCACATCATAGAACAACCATCCAGACCCACTGAGGGGTTTATACCCAATTCACCATGGTCTGCGGCTCTTTAAGTTGTAGATATAAGCAAACGTAGCCCAAAATCTCATCTTCTTGGACTCAACTGGGCCTGCTGCCAGGCAGAATGTACCCCTGTGCATTCTGCAAATGTATTGTGAATGTCTGAGTCAAATATGAGCACTGATGGGGAAATAAGTGATGGAGATGTAACTCTGGCAATGTGTACCAGTTTGCAGTAAGTGGCACACAGGTGTCACTAAACCAGTGCTATGTGATGATCTATTGTACCACTGTAACCATTGACACAAGTGCTAAAGCTGTTTTATGGGTTCAGAACACCAAGTCACCAATTGGTGCTCCCAGGATCTGATGCAGGTTTAGAGCACTAGATGCCTGGATTGTTGCTGGAAACAAAGACAGGTCTCCTGTATTGTATGTATAACCAGCATTCCTTGGATAGACAAGGAAACCAAGTGGATGACTTTGATATTTAGTGCTTAACACCAAAGCTGACTTGCCTGTCAGAGTGCCATTATCCAAGCACCACATGTGGTGTGACAACTCAGCACATTTGCGTCATTTTGCATAGCAATCACTATGTACTGGAGCCACAAGTGCAAACAAAAATAGACCAAGTGGCTCTCCTGCAGCTGTTCAGAAGATAATGCCCTTCCCCTCTCCTTCCCCCACCATTTCCCCCTCCTCCTCCCCTCCCCCACATACGTCCACCACTGGAATGTGTGTCTGTCATACACCATTCCCACTGTCTGTTGTGTGGTGCTTTTGGTCTTCCAGAGTGGAGTGATTACATGCGATGCATTTGTACACATGGTGTAACATACTTGGAAAGGATGGGCTGTTTGTGTCCTTGTGCCTACTTTAGTGAGGATATATACACACTGAGTAAAGGATGGGCTGTTTGTGTCCTATTGTGTACTTTGGTGTGTGAGGTGTGTGTGTGTGTGTATGTGCTGAGTATGTGTGTGAGAGTGTGTGTATGTGTGTGTTACATTATATGTACACATGTATAAAGACCATGTAGGTATTCAAGAATAATGTCACCATGATCCCTCAAGTGGTCATTGTGCAAGGCCTGAGGCAGTGAGTGAAATAAACAATCGCAACCCATCCTTTGTTGATTTGTCCACAGGAAAGGTGCCTGAATGAACCGTTATACATTGCTGTGCCAGGTCTGGTCATGACTATTTTCCCCTTTGCTCAGGAATTTGTTATGTTTGAATAAAGTGTGTCACAATAACTTGGTACTCCCACAACATTTCCTTATATGGAAGTTCAGCACTGTGTATCTAATCCAGTAAGGGGTTTCCTCAGGTTAATGTGTAGTTTCTTTAGTAATGGCTCTGTGCTTTCCTTGACACCTTGGTGTTTGGCTTATGAATGCTTGTGTGAGGGAAACACCTTCACACCACACCCACTTCCCCCACATGCCACTACTCATCTAAAAAGCAATTGTATTAAAAAGACACACACACACACAACACACACAACACACACACACACACACACACACACACACACACACACACACACACACACACACACACACACACACACACACACACACACACACACACACACACATGAACATACATAGGGCAAATGCACACACATCTATTAAAAAACAATCATTGATAAGGTAAATAAAACTTTGGTTTATTTCATATTGATGTGGTCTTTTCATCGGAAGTTTGAGTACTGATCGAATTGATCAAGAAGCACAACCATGGTCTTGAAGATACTCTGGTATTGGTCCTGTATCCATGGAGACATAATGCAGGTAGCCATGTTGGACGACACATGAGGTATGGCTTACCACAGTGAGCACTGCTCCAGGCTTCTGGCTACGAATAGACTTGACTGTCTGGAACACATCCACAATCCCTTCTGTCTTACACTGCTGAGTTACCATGGTGATGGCACAGAACATACCAGACCTTCCCACTGTGTCACTGGATGGGGAGGAGGAAGCATCATGTGATCTCACATGATCCAAGGCACAGGGGAAGGAGGTACCTGCAGTGTACCACGATGGGCTGGTTCCCAGTCCTTCTCTGCGCCTTGTCCACCTCTTCAATGACATCAGTGATGGTAGCAAGGTTGGTACACACCCCATCAGGTGACCAGTTGGTGATGTGGAACTGGGTCACCTGCTGTATTTGGGTGCTCTGTGTGTTTTGTGCAGACCAACCACAGATCATCATATATATACATACACCAAGGATTGCTACACCCACAGATATGGAGAACTACACAACACCCACAGATATGGAGAACTACACAACACCCACACATATGGAGAACTACACAACACCCACAGATATGGAGAACTACACAACACCCACAGATATGGAGAACTACACAACACCCACAGATATGGAGAACTACACAACACACACAGATATGGAGAACTACCCAAAGCCTAGCAATCGAGCCCTCTATAGTAAAAACTGCTACTGGCTTGGTGTCACTTTAAAAGGGTCCACTTACATACACATGCCCACCACACACCAACCAGTCCCACACTTCAAGCAATCCGTAGCTAGGTCACACCCACCTTGGCAGCTGCTAGGTACAGGGTCCTTATGGTGTAGCCATCATGAGCCTCCTGCTCCCCACTCTCAATGGTGAACTCTCCATAGCTCTCAATGCCTTGGTCCGGCCAGTACTGATGACACACCTCCTGCATACCACCAACTTAAGAGCAGTCTGGGCACCACCTAATGCTCCACCCACTCACCTTCCCTCCCTCCTCCAGCTGGGATAACATGACAATGGCTCCACATTTCCTGTCACACACCATCTTCCAGAAGTCTCTGCAAGTGGACTTCAAAGGTCCTTGAGCTATGATGAAGGCTTTCTGCTGCTTGTATCCCTATGTTGGATGGAACAGTAGTAACCATGACAACTCCTATCTTTAAATACTTACATTAACAAAGGTGGCATTGATGTAGTCTGGATATTCTTGTTTCAGGATCACACGATATCGGTCAGCTGTGGACAGAGAAGTCATCACTAGTGTCTCCTCCCCTCTCTCTCCTACACTACTCACGTGGGAGGTAGTCCATACTTCTGTTCTTCCCCGCCTCCTCCAAGGCAACATCTCTGTGTACTGATTTAGGATCAGGGGACACTTGCTCCAAGACCTGCATGGTTACAGACAACATAATGATTTGCATCATTGGATTGTTACAAGCAAACCTCAAACTGTGACTCTAGTCCAGTTTTATTGGAGGTGGGGTCCTTTGTCTCAAATGTGTTCAGAGATATGTGGATGTTGGAAACTTGTATCTGTGTGTTCCCACACATCACAGACTCCAGAATGGCATCATGGAGGAATATGTACTGATCCTGTGGCCAAGGAGGTGGGAGGGGCTATGTGAGGATGGGAGGGGCTACAGGAATGGGGCTTACAGGTGTCTGGACCATCTTCATCCTCTGTCGTCTCATCTTCCTGATGGTACCAGCTATGTCCACCAGCCCCTCCTTCTCTATCTGCTCCAGCACTGTGTCTATTGCAATCAGAGTTCCCGTACGTCCCACACCAGCACTGTGGGGTCAAAATGACACCATGACACCCCTCCACACATACACCTTCCCTCCTCCCCCTCCCTCCACTCACCTGCAGTGTACCAGGATAGGTCCTTTGTGTAGGATTATGATGTGTGTATTGACAATATAAATGCATTGCGCATGCGTGGTGCTTCGATTAGAGTGGTTTTTGCTAAGACACATTGTGGCGACCTTCGTTTCTCCTAATACGTTATCCTACATATTTGGCGACGAGGGTGATGAAGAATGAATGAAGCAGCGATTGCGGCTGTTACCCAGCGTTTTCGTTTTGACCGCTTTGACGCAAGCGGAGAGGAATGGGAATATTATATACAACGCTTTGAGACTGAGTTAGCGTTGCACAACCTGTTAGCAGGAGATGCTACTGCGGAGGCCCGCCGAAATCTCCTCCTATCCAAAATTGGACCAGACGCGTTTAAGGTCTTGGTAGACCATTTTCGCCCGGACGCAGTTACCTCCAAAACGTATGCCCAATTGAAAGAAATATTACGAAAGCACTACAGGAAAGACACTTGTATCTTGGCTGAGCGTGTCAAGTTTACTATGAGACATCGAAAGGATGGCGAGACTGTATCACAATTTTTGATAGCACTCAGGGCTATTGCCGGAAACTGCGACTTTGGCGAATCATTGAACGAGCGCCTCAGAGACCAACTCACGATTGGGATCAACGATGATTTTTGGCAACAGGAACTGTTCCGCCTCCATACTACAAATGACACAACCCTTCAACAAGTTGAAGCCTCAGCTTTGATCTTGGAACAGGCTTCAACACAGCAGAAACAAATAAGGTCAATGGCAAAAGGGGAGCAAGCTACAGAACCCTTACAAGTTCACAGAGTAAAAGGAACAAGTCAAACACCAAAGGTGAAACAGAAAAGAACTCCAAAAGAGCTCGATGACAGCATAGACTGTCTTAGGTGTGGTTTTCGGAAGCATGGGAGAGGCGAGAACTGCGCTGCAAAAGGATCAACTTGCAATGCTTGTGGGGGTCCAAATCATTTCGCAAGAGTGTGCTTGAAAACAGGGAATGCCTCAGTTATACACAGGAGAGAAAAACATACACGGAAACTTAACACTGTTGGACATGGATCAAGTACAGATGGTCCAGAGGAAAGTGACATTGATGACATTGACAGTGACATAAATGTTGTACATGTAAGAGCATTAAAGGGACTCTCAGCAAGACTGACGATAACAATCAACAAACACAGGGTAAAGATGTTATATGACCCGGGAGCAGCAAGATCCATAATAAATGAACATATCTGGAAAAGGATTGGATCTCCTGCACTTCAGCCTACAGTCCCTTTGGTAGCATATACAAATGTTACAGTAAACACACGTGGGGAAGCAGTAGTGAAGGTTAAAGCCTTCGGCAAAGAGTTGAAACTGCCAGTGATCGTGATCAATCAGCAGGACACACCATTATTTGGTTTAGACTGGTGTGTTGCGTTTGGCATCAAAATGCCAGATGGAGTTACTATCAGAAACATCAAGTCAAAGGACAGTACAGGGGCAGTAGATAGTCAAAAAGATACAAATTTGAAGATGCTGTTAACAGAGTTTGATGAATTATTTGGAGAAGATACAACCACAATTACAGGGCATAAGGCTGTGGTACACCTGAAGGATGGTGCTGTTCCTAAGATATTTCCAGCTCGCCCAGTACCTTTTCCCTTACGGAAAGCAGTGGAAACAGAAATCGAGCGCCTCATCAAAGAAGATATTCTTGAAGCAGTGGACACCACAGTCACACCTATAGAATGGGCATCACCAATAGTTTGTGTACCTAAGCCAAATGGTAAAATTCGTTTGTGTGTCGATTTCAAGGCCACCATCAATCAACATGTTTATGTTGACCCGCACCCCCTTCCGAGATTTGAAGATATTGTGTCCAAGCTTGGGGGAAGTGAATACTTTTCAAAAATCGACTTAAAGGATGCATTTCTACAAATGGAAGTTGATGTTCCCTCAAGAAAATACCTGGTGGTAGCCACTCATATGGGGTATTTTCGCTACAAGCGCCTCCCATTTGGGGTATGCTTTGCACCTGCCGTCTTTCAGAAGACAATGGATACGATTTTAGCAGGTATTCCAAAAACAGCAGCCTACATTGATGACATTGTAGTGGCAGGGCAAAGTAAGGAGGAACATCTGGAGCTGCTTCGAACAGTGTTCACAAGGCTAAAACAGGCCAACATACGTGCTAAACTTTCAAAATGTGAGTTTTTGAAAACAGAAGTGACTTATCTGGGATACCGTATCGACCGCCAGGGAATTCACCCGACTGAGGAACACATAGAGGCACTCCGCAACATGCCAGCACCCTCTAACAAGAAGGAGTTGCGGTCATTTCTGGGGGCAATAAACTATTATTCACGTTTCATTCCCAACTTGCAACCTATGTGTGCCCCACTTCATTCACTCACTAAAGACTCAGTTCCTTGGCATTGGTCCACAACCAGCAACAACATTTATCAGAATTTGAAACAGATCCTATCATCAAAGGATACATTGGTACACTACAACGAAGATCTACCTTTAGTACTAGTTACGGATGCAAGCAACCAGGGAGTGGGTGCAGTCCTTCTTCATACATTACACAATGGAACTGAAAGACCAGTAGCGTATGCATCAAGAACATTTAATGATCGCGAAAAACAATACTCGGTTCTGGACAAAGAAGCGCTGGCTATCATTTTTGGGGTAACCAAGTTCTATCAATACGTGTATGGTAGGAATTTCACGCTGCGAACAGACCACAAACCTTTGGAAAGAATCCTAGGAGCAAAACGGGAAATACCAAAAATGGCAGCAAACAGACTTCAACGCTGGGCACTTACTTTGTGTGCTTTTGATTATGACATACAGTATGTTAAGGGAAAAGAAAACATCCTAGCTGACCCGTTGTCAAGGCTTCCACTCAAATCTGCTGTTGCCCAGGCAGAAGAACAAAGCAGTTATTCATTACTGAATATCCGTCTGCAAGACTTGCCTCTGACTAGGAGGGAGCTACGGAAGCAGACAGCAAGCGATGCTGTGCTTTCCCAAATAATCAAGTACGTAGAGCGGGGCTGGCCGATAGACAAAAGACTGATCCCATCGGGATTATGCACCTTTTATGAAAAGAGAGACACATTGTCTTTTGAAGAAGGAATTTTGCTTTGGCAAGGGAGAATCATCATCCCAGACATTTTCCGAAAAACAGTTCTCTCAATGTTGCACGATGGTCATCCAGGAATTTGGGCGATGAGAGCATTGGCCCGGTTCTATGTGTGGTGGCCAAGCATAGATAAGGAGGTAGAGGAATTTGTTAAGAAATGTAGCGCATGTCAACAAAACCGACCACGTGAACCTGAGACCCTACTGTACTCCTGGTGTGCTCCCACAGAACCTTGGTCACGGATCCATGTAGATTATGCGGGTCCATTTGATGGATGCTTCTGGTTAGTGGCGATAGATGCTTTCTCCAAGTGGCTGGAAATTAAGCCCCAGACGTCAACAACTTCAGCAATTACTATAAAATCTCTACGTGAAATGTTTAGCCGATTTGGTCTTCCAAAAATGATTGTATCAGACAATGGACCTCAGTTCAGCTCACAGGAATTCCGGGAATTTTGTGAAAGCAACAATGTTATACATGTTCGCACCACGCCGTACCATCCAAAGTCAAATGGCTTAGCTGAGAGAGCAGTCAGGACTTTCAAAGAACGCTACAAAGCAGCCAGGGCAAACAAGACAGATGCAGACCTTGCTCTACAGAGATTTTTAATCTCTTACCGAAATACCCCTCAGAAGTCAACTGGCCGGGCTCCAGCAGAAATCCTTTTAGGGCGGAAGCTGCGTACAAAGCTGGACCTCTTAAAGCCAGATACTGCACGTCAAATTGATTACTCTTTATTGAAGCAGAAGATTTATCATGACAAGCGCAGTAAACCACGATGTTTTGATGAAGGGGAACTAGTGTGGGTACAAAGGACTCAAGGAAAAGGATATGATGAAGGGTGTATAGAAAAAAAAACTAATGATCATTCATATCTGGTGAAAAGTTGTGGGAAGATTCAGAGGAAACATGCAGATCAATTGCGAGTCAGGGAGTTACCAGAAGAGGATCTCATAAAACAGAATGGAAATTTACACACTAGTCAGAACACATTTGTAGAAGAACAACATCTAAATATACATACAGCACCGTACACACACACAAAAAGTTCTCAAGTGGTTGGAGCGCAGGATGCAGAGGAAGATGTGGTCAGTGGGGATGAGGGGATGGGAACCCCTATGTTGGAAGTGGGCACGGAGGGCGAACATGTGAGGGACTTAGATGACACAGATAATGGTGGTGAGACAGTTGATGGAAGTGGAACAAGGCTATCTGGGGCAGAGAGGCCTCCTGGAGATGGATGGCAGCCAGGTGACAGTACAGCAGGCTCATCTTCATCCAACAGGTGGCCCAAGAGATCAAGACGAGCTCCAGTGAGGCCATATGATAAATACCTGAACAACCCAAGAGCACAGTGAAAAAGGGGGACGAATGTAGGATTATGATGTGTGTATTGACAATATAAATGCATTGCGCATGCGTGGTGCTTCGATTAGAGTGGTTTTTGCTAAGACACATTGTGGCGACCTTCGTTTCTCCTAATACGTTATCCTACACTTTGCTTCCATCATGTTGGGACTTGACCTTCCTATGGAAGGCCAGGAGGGAGGTGGCGTACTCTGGTACCCCATGGTCAGGCCAGCCAGTGAAGTGGAACTGGGTCACCTTCCTTGCTGCTGACCCTGAGAGCTGTGGGGGAAGTGTGTGGAGGCATGAAGTAAGGGCTGCTCATCATGCCAGGCCACATGAAAAGCTATCAATATGATATTAATAACAGCATTGCTCAAGAATTCATGCAAGTTATTAAAGGTTTCCATCACAAGCAAATGCAAGAAATCGCACTCAGTGTGAGGTCACTACACTCACAGTCACTTCAAATACTCTGATGACATAGTCTGCAAAGTCTTTCTGCTCAGTGATGGCTACACTGAACGGTCCATACTTCTGATGGCCTGACTCCGCCCAGTACTGCTGACATTTGACCTTGCCATCCTCCTTGATGTTGGTCACCATGACGATGGTGGACACACCCTCCTGCCACACCAATCTCCACAGGTCCACGACGGTGGATGAAAGAGGACCTTGGGGATGAGAAGATGAATGAGGTAAGAGGCACTCCCCTTGAAGTAGGTGTGTTACCTTGGGTGGCTATGAACTTCTTTGGCTCAGAGTATCCCTGGTAAGAAGAAACACATCTTTGTAGTTCTCAGAACACATCATCAACCCACACTGCACCACAGCATTTAGTATGCAGAGCTGTGCAGAGTCTGCATATCAACCGTATGCAGATGAGTATCATTGAAGTGTTCATATGCAGACGTCTGCATATGAACACTTCAATGATACCCGTCTGCATATGGTTGATATGCAGACTCTGCACAGCTCTGCATACTAAATGCTGTGGCGCAGTGCCATGTGCTCACAGCAATGTACGATGCATTGATGTAGCTTCTCTGGCAGTCCTGCTGACCCTCCATTGGAGACAGCTGGATTAGATTCTCATCATCTGGGTGGGGGTGGGGTGGGTGGAGTAGAGTGGGGTGTGGCATGACTCCTCAGTTCACACCTCAGTAAAGTGATGTATTATTGCATTGCTCAAAAAGGTGGTCAATTACTCAAGAATAACAAACACCCCATGAGATCCTAGACTTACATGGTACTATGTTAGCAAATCTGTTAAGAGACTTATTTTCACTGCTTAAAGCCACTGTTGAAGGACGTTTGGTAGTAGACTCCAGAGACTGATAAAAGACATGAAAGGGTTGGCTCTTCTGTTTCCATGGTGATAACCATTCGCACTTACCCTGTACTGGTTATTGAATCCAGTATTATTGTTCTCATGGCTCTTTGCGACGTAGGGTCCAAACTTGGCCAGAGGGACTGCTGGTACGGTCATCTGGTAGTCCCCAGGCAGCTCTATCTCACTCCCATACACTCCAAGAGACACCCGACGTCTGTCCACACCCAGTTCATTGGCCACCTCCAGTTCATACACCCCAGCATGCCCCATCTCTGCCGTGTGGATGACAAGGCTTCCATCCTCCCCAAGTGTGAAGGAGTGGTCTGTGGTCATCTTGGTCCCATTCTGGTACCAGGTGAAGGAGGGTCTTGGGTATCCCGTGACACGCACATTGAAGACCACCTCTTCCCCATCCACCACATCAGAGTCAGAGGGGAACTCCTTAATGGAGGGAGCTGGAGTGAGAGAATGTATGAGAGGGAGGGAGGAGGGGAGGTAGAAGGAGGGATGGGTGGGAAGGAAGAGGAAAGAGAGGGAAAGTGGGAGGGAGCTGTAGTGAGAAAATGTATGTAAGGGAGAGAAGAAAGGGAGGAAGGTGGGAGGGGGAGGGGAGGGGGAGTGAGAGAATGAGGGAATGAGGAGTGGTAGAAGTGGGAGGGGGATGGAGGGATGGGGGAGGAGGGACGAGAAGAGTGATGGAAGGGAGAGAGAGGGAGTGAGGGAGGGATAGGTTCAGTGTGTTGTGTGATGGTGTTACCCTGGCGTGCTGGCTCTCCAGAAATGGTGGCATATTGCGCCTCTTCTATTTTCCCTGTATCGATGGTGTCCATTTCGGTAGTATGGGAAGTGGTTTTCTTGACCTTCTCATAAGGTGATGTATTTGTCACAGAACTTGTGGTGTCGTGACCTTTGCGCCTAGTGAAATTGTGCATGTACATGCGTGCATGCGCATGTGTGCATATGTGTTACGTGTGTGTTATGAGTGTGTGCATGTGTGTGTTCATGTGCATGTGCATGTGTGTTGTGGATGTGTGTATATGTGCATGTGTGTTGTGGATGTGTATTTTAGTTAAGTGGTATGTGTTTCATGTTTATGCAGCACAGGATATGTGCATATGCTGACCTTAAGAGAATCACTATGACAACAACCACTGCAGCTGCAATCAGTACCAACACCACACCTCCAACCATGCCCCCCACAGCTCCTCCACCAGCAGCAGAAGTTGGGCTTCCCTCTACATCACGAGGGAACAGTAAGGATTTCATGATGAGAGGATAAGCAATGGATGCCAGCACCTCCTAACCTGTTGCAATGATACTCCCTGATGAAGGGATGACTCCACTGTACAACTGTCCCGTGATGTTCACCTGGGCAACCACACTGAACTGGTACACACCATTAGGATTGAGGTTGCTGATGTCTCCATAGGTGGAGGCAGGTGGGAAGGTGTGACTGGTGTACCCACCCGACTGCTTCTTTGAAGTGTTGGGAAGAGAACGATAATACACTGTGTACCCTGTAAGGATGCCATCTGGAGGGAGCTGGACAGCCAGCCAGGACACTCGGACAGATGTTGTGTTGATGGCTGAAACCTTCACTCCAGTCACATTGGCTAATGTAGAAGTGGTGGCATCATATGGAGTATGACAATGTAGTGATCACACGAAGAACTAGTACATTCTTTCAAGCATACCAGACACTCAACCACACAACACTGTAGTGGGATAAAGACGCACACATGTGCTCCTGGCCTTTTTGATAATTATCTCTGTATGTTCATAATTCTATTCATGCATTAGAGAAGCATGTACCACATGTACATGTACATAGGTTGCAGGAGCTTTGCAGTAAAGTTCTTGTAGCCCATGAATATAGTCACTATCTAACTGAACATATAGGTGTATAAATATCACTATGACAGCAACGTGATGATCTATAGTCTCTAGTTTGATAACCACCCTGCAAGAGAAGTGGAAGTGCTACAAGTGCTGGTGAAGATCACTCACGTATATCTGCAGTGCTGGTCTGTACTTGTAGTGGTGTCCCTGGTCCTATGATGGTGTAAGCAGTGACAGAGAAGGTGTAGGTGGTCCTTGGTACCAGCCCTGTTATTGTCACTGGGGGTGTGGCTGTTTTGACTACTCTATTGGTGGAGTAGGTCAACTGATACATGATGATCACCCCATTGGGGACAGGAGGAGGTTGCCATGTGAGTGTGATGGTTGTGAAGGTCTTGTTGAAGGCTTGGAGTCCAGTCACTGGTCCAGGTGCTGGTGAGGAAGAGAATGAGAAAGATGGAGGCACAAGAAGAACCAGCGCATGGTGTCAAATGTGCCATACATAAATCTGTTTTTTGTATAAAAGTAACAACACTAGACATACTGCTTTGGTGAGTCACCACAAAGAGAAGAGAACTGTAAGGTCCCATGGCTCCATCACTGTTGACTGCTGACACCTCAGTGGAGTAGTTGGTATAGGGAGATAGTCCATTCACAGTCAATGTCCTCCCAGAGGTGGCTACTGTCCCTCCCACACCACTGGTCACAGCTCCATAGAGAACCCTGTACTCCACTATCACACTGTTCTGGTCCTGACAGGGGACTTCCCCCCAACTGATGGTCACGCTAGCGGAGGTCTTGCTCACTTCAGTGAGGTTGTTAGGAGGAGCAGAAGGAGCTGTGGGGAGAGAAGGGAAGGGAGTCAGCCATCTTGTGATGAGGTCATCTGACTCACCTGCTGAGGAGGTGTTGACTAGCACACTAGCTGGAGGACTGCTCCCTACACCAATGGAGGCAGTGATGGTGAGGGTGTAGGCACTGAACTCCTGCAGTCCAGTGATGTTGTACTGGGTAGCATTACCAATAGACACACTCCCACCACCTCCAGCTCCATCACATGAGCCCTGGTAGGTGTAGGAGAGGGTATAGGTGGTACCTATCTCCCCACCAGGCTGTGACCACATGGCAGTGATGGATGTGGAGGTGACCTGTGTTATGGTCAGTGGTACTGAAAGAGAAAAAAAATGGTGAACTTTAATAATTATAAAATGAGACTCACTCAAAGTCCTTGTCACATTAGCACTTAGAGATGGCAGAGATGTGCCCACAGCTATGACAGAGATGTTGTACTGAACCCCAGCTTGAAGGTTCGTTAGGACATAAGAGGCAGAATTGGTTGAACCTCCACTTGTACTTGGGCCTCCATTAGCCCCATAGTAGATATCATATCTGGTCACTGGACCACCTGAGGTTGGTGCAGTCCAAGAGACACTGACAGATGTGGGACCAGACTGCACAGCAGTGACACCAGTGGGTGGGCCAGGAGGAGCTGTATAGAGGTACATGTCTATAGGTACAAGACACCCTTCATAGGCACTACTTACCTTGTACAGTGAGGGATGAGGTAGTGGACCTTGGATTGAGTGTAAACCCTCCACACACTGGTAAGCAGGTAGTGGTGACAATGCATGTGTACATCCCATATGCTCTCCCAGTCACAGTCAGGGTGTTGTTGTAAGTAGATGTTGGTCGATCTGTCACTATCTGAGAGGAAGTATTACTCACTGGACTTCCATTAGTGGTCCACAGCACATCTGTAGGAGGAGAACTAGTGCTGGTGCAGGTCAACTGGAACACTGGTGGATCAACATTTGTAGGTGTCAACAGCTGAAACTGGACACCTCCTGTGATGTTAGGACCATCTGTGGGAGAGTCAACACTTCCATAACACATGTGATGTACTTTCCTCTCTACTTACAAGTGGCTGCTACAGAGAGAGCATAGTTGTAACCATTTGATGTAGGCAGACTGAGTGATGGTGATTGTGCTAGTGTGAGATCACTGTACATTCCAACACAGAGTGTGATGTTGGTTTTGGTACAACATTGAACACCATGTGGGAAGACAGAAGGAGTTCCACGATAGAGCTCTACTCCTCCTGACACATTTCGTTGACCCAAACCTCCAGGAGTTGATACAGGGTCAGGTGTTGCTAGGGGAAACAGGACTCCACTTGGTTCATACCACTGTCCACCTGAAATTCCCTGGCACACCAGAGGATACAGTGTTCCATTTGATGCACTTACTCTCTGCAAAACAACTGAGAGGGTCACCAGGCTGTTATTCTTGACAACTTGTCCATTCCAGGTGATGCTCTGGCCTGCATGTGTGTGGTTATGTTTACGTTATCCTTCTAGTTACACGCAATGTGAATGCGAGATAACGTGATACACACACACCACAGGTGCAGTAACCGTACATCACTGGCACATAAGACATCACTGGCACATAAGACATCACTGGCACATAAGACATCACTGGTACATAAGACATTACTGGCACATAAGACATCACTGGCACATAAGACATCACTGGCACATAAGACATCACTGGCACATAAGACATCATGGGTACATAAGACATTACTGGCACATAAGACATCACTGGCACATAAGACATCACTGGTACATAAGACATCACTGGCACATAAGACATCACTGGCACATAAGACATCACTGGCACATAAGACATCACTGGCACATAAGACATCACTGGTACATAAGACATTACTGGCACATAAGACATCACTGGCACATAAGACATCACTGGTACATAAGACATCACTGGCACATAAGACATCACTGGCACATAAGACATCACTGGTACATAAGACATCACTGGTACATAAGACATCACTGGTACATAAGACATCACTGGCACATAAGACATCACTGGAACATAAGACATCACTGGTACATAAGACATCACCGGCACATAAGACATCACCTGCACATAAGACATCACTGGCACATAAGACATCACTGGTACATAAGACATCACTGGCACATAAGACATCACTGGCACATAAGACATCACTGGTACATAAGACATCACTGGTACATAAGACATCACTGGTACATAAGACATCACTGGTACATAAGACATCACTGGAACATAAGACATCACTGGTACATAAGACATCACCGGCACATAAGACATCACCTGCACATAAGACATCACTGGCACATAAGACATCACTGGCACATAAGACATCACTGGTACATAAGACATCACTGGTACTTAAGACATCACTGGCACATAAGACATCACTGGCACATAAGACATCACCGGCACATAAGACATCATTGGTACATAAGACATCACTGGCATATAAGACATCACTGGCACATAAGACATCACTGACACATAAGACATCACAGGTAAATAAGACATCACTGGTACATAAGATGTCACTGGCGCACCAGAGGATGCAGTGATAGTATGGGTAGGCGGATGCTGTTTGGAACTACTAAGAGGGTCACCAGGCTGTTGTTGACCACTGGTCCATTCCAAGTGATGCTCTGGCATGCATGTATACAATATTGCTGTCATAACACACCTCGCCACTGGTGTTAGCGACGGTCCGGATCCGTAGATCTTCGGTAATATGATTTGTTTGGTAGAGAAACAAGCTCCATCTCTTCCATTTGTTACTACCGTATTCTAAAGCTCAGCTTAGCTCAATGCATGCAATGAGCACAGATCAGGTTGTAAAGTGTTACAGATACTAAACTATGATATAATTATAAACTCCTCGATGCATACATTATGTAGTTACTAGTACATAGGTATACATCATGCACCGCTGAGCATGTTGGCGTTCCGTTGTTGGATTAGGTAATAGCGTACTAGTGTGGTTTAGCTGAGGGTACAATACTTGATTTCATTGACCATCTACGATCTGTAGCCTCGCCCACGACCTCGGCGTGATGCGCAGTGCGGCGGAGTTTCGTTTAGTTGTTATTAACAACGGTAGCTTTGCAAGAACGCAAATCAAGTTGGCCTATACCCACTTGGTAATAAAGTTTGTAACTGGCGACCCGCGTGCAGTCGTGCAGTGCAGAAAACAGGCACATTAATATTTCGCGGAATTGCGCACATATACCCGACTTGAATAATACCAATTGGACGTACCTGACGATAGATGTGGAAGAACACAAAGAACAGTGTATGCGAGCACGTACATGTACATGGGTTTCTCGGTCGTCATCACGTGCACAACATATACATTCAGTGTTTATACTAATGGAAGCACTAAATAGTGTTTATTCTAGTGGAATCACCTCACCTAGACAAGAATGTGTCTTAACTATAAATGTCACCTTCATGTACTGCCACCTTCATGTACTGCCACCTTCATGTACTGCCACCCTCATGTACTGCCACCTTCATGTACTGTCACCCTCATGTACTGCCACCTTCATGTACTGCCACCCTCATGTACTGCCACCTTCATGTACTGCCACCCTCATGTACTGCCACCTCATATACGGAGTACACATAGCATTCTATACTTCGTGTATCAAGCTTTGTAATCATGCAATATTTTGACGATGGAAGACCATGTTTGGAATTATCCCAACAAGTATCGTTTTCTCTTGTCAACATAGATATTGGATTTGAGATCAAGCCATAGCAATTCATGTATACAAAGTGCATTAAATTAATTGAATTAATTCTATTATTACCATTATATTCATTCTTCTATTGTAGTCACGTACACAAAACACTTCTGGTTCCACATGAAATTGAATACCTCACCCTCTCATATTGACATCCCACTCTCATATAATATTCTCCCATAAGATATAAGCAAAATTGCCATACATTTGTATACTTGTTTAAATAATATGACTTGCTGAATAATTAATTTTTCTATGACCTTTAGGATAGCTTGAGCTTTGATATGTATAAGTTTAGTTCTGTTGCAAACAACAAAGGATATTATGGAGTTGTAGCCATCAGATGTAAAAATGATTAATTGCTATGCATGGGTTAATGGATATGGAGAATGATTTTTAATGAGATGTTACGATAAAAACTTCCATTTCCCAATTTCCCACCATTTTGTTTTTGTATGGGTAGCTGCTAATACCACTGAGGCACTCGCCTGACAGCATTATGGAGAAACGAACCACTAGACTGTAATACCAGTTCAGATACTAGTAGCCATTTTGAATTCTCCTCGTTGTACATCGTCTATTTACACAGTAAAGCGTTACCGTAACAGTGACACAAGAGCAACAAGCAAACTTACATTTTGTGTACGCGTGTAAGAAAAGGGGCTCCCGTCCAAGCTGCGCACTTAATCAATGCATCACTATTGTTCAATACATGCCTCACTATAGCTTATACCACCTCGACATTTCAGTGTGCTGTGCTTTAGACTAGTGACACTTGGTGGTTTCTGTGTAAACAGACTATGTACAACGAGAAGAATTCAAAATGGCTACTTGTCTCTGAACTGGTATTACAGAAAAATGGTTCATTTTTCAAGAAAGCTGTCAGGCGAGTGTCTTAGCGGTATTAGCAGCTACCCGTATTAAAAAGAAAAGGTTTGGAAACAGAGGTAATTATTTTTTGCTACTTCATATGTCATTTGCTACTTGATATGCATATGTCAATAAAAATTCATTGCATTAACCCATGCATAGTAATTAAATTATTTTTACTTCTTATAGTTGCAACTCCATAATATCCTTTGTTGTGTGAAAAAAAGCCCAAACGTATACATGTCAAGGCTCAAGCTATCCTCTTTTGATATGACAAAGGTCACAGAAAAATTAATTATTCAGCAAGTCATTATTTAAACAAGACATCATAGAGTATACATGTGTATGGCAATTTTGCGTATATGTGAGGTATTCAGGGTGATACAATTTCATGTGGAATGACTCTCCTGTGGTTTGCATCATTGCTTTTCATAATTAGCAAAAACACTGGGAATTTTGATGCTCTTGAATACGCAAGGCCCTTTAAATAATGTGTTTGTTAGAAAGCGGTTGTCTAGTGCCATCATTATTTATAATGGTGTGCATGAAATGTGTTGCAGCCAAACATATCTATTGGAGTGCTGTACTCTGTGCTTGTTTCTTTTATGCATGGAATTCCACTCACTGCTCCAACTGGTCCTCATTCCAAGGTGAAGATGATACATGTAGTCAAAATGGCCATCCCACCTTATCACCCACCCTCCCACCACATCACAACCACCCCCACCTCATCACCCACCATTCCCACCTCATCATCCACAGTTCCCAGGAGTCAACAAATCAATTATTGTACAGATGGTTGTAGATATTGAGGCAGTAGTACCCAGTAGTGTGGGGACATTCAGCGTTATTATTGCTGATGATCTATATATAAATTAGGTTGCAGATCCAGTGATTGACCTTCTTTGGTGATTAAATGGAGGTCATGAAACACATCATGTATAGCTCCACCAAGGGTTCCATCATCTAAGTAGAAGATGTGCAAATCTGATTTTAATTGAGAACACATGTTGTGGAATGTGTGACAAAAAAGCAGAGGCCCTAGAGGGTCTCCGTGCTGCACTCCTTCTGAAGATCAAATAGCATTCTTTCCACAAAACAAGGATGAAGATGAACACTACACAGAATGCACAAAAGGAAGGATAATACTGCAGCAGAATGGACATGTTATTGCCTATGCAAGTTGTGTGCTGAACAAGGCTGAATGTAACTACAACTGGAGTGCTTGGCAGCAGTGTATGGCACAAAGCAGTTCAGGCACTACCTGTTGGGACTACCATTTGAACATTGGACTGAACATGAGCCACTAAAGTGGTTGACAAACCAGACGTTGGAGGGAATGCTGAGACACTGGCCACTGGCTCTTCAAGAGTACAGTTTTACTGTTGTGTACTGTAGAGGCTGTCAGGACACCAATGCTGATGCAATATCCAGATGGTGAGACCCAAGCAGTACCACACTTCCAGCAGCAGTGACCAGAGTGGACATTCAAATGCCATTGCCTTGTATTCTAGCAGCTCAGAAGCAGGACCAAGTCATCAAGCAGGTTGCTCATGCATTGCAATCATCAAGTCACCCTACAACTATCAATTGGTGGAAGCCCCCATTCAGGAGGTACTCTCAATTGTGGGCTCACCTTCTCTTAAAGGATGGCATTGTGTGGAGACATCATACACCTGGGCCAACCTCAGACACAGCAACAGTACCAGTTCTTCCAGAAACGCTTCAGAAAGATGCATTGCAGCAGTGATCAAGGTGCACAGAAGACCCTTTACCAACTGAGATGTGACATACTGGATCAACATGGCACAAGATGTGGAGCGTCATTGTAAGGAAGGTACAGTTTGCCAGCAGACAAAGCCTACCATGTCTACAAGAGTGCAGATTACAAATGTGCCAATTGGAAGACCATGGCAAATGATAGCACAGAACATTCTGGAGGTGACAGTGTCATCTAATAACAACAGATATCTCCTTGTAGTCCAGGACTATTTTACTAAATGGGCTGATGCAAGGCCACTACCAGACCAAGCTGCCTCCAGGATAACCACAGAGCTGATGGACCCGTTCATCACATATGGAATACCAGAAATTGTACACTCAGTGACACTCAGGTTCTCTATATGCCTACAGGACAATAGTACACTCCTCTACTGGAGTGTCTCCTTTTGATGGTAGACAGCCTGTAAGAGACACACTAAACTTACCACCCCCAGCATATGCCTCTGGAGAGTATGGCAAGACACTGCATGCCAAGTTGGCTGAGTTCACTAATCTTGTAGTGGTGTACATGGCTGAAGCAGCTGAGGAACATAGGCAACAGTATAACAAACATTCAGAAGAGCGATTCTTTGAAGTGGATGATCCAGTCTGGCTGTCTATACCAACTGCTGGGATGTGGGACCCACGATGGGAAGGAAACTGGGTAGTGACTGGATGCAAGTCACCAGTTAATGTCCACATTTCAGGTGGAGCAAGGAGTAGTACATATGAGCAGGGTTAGGCAACCAGCCATGCAACTTTGCATGGAAGATGCTATTACAGAAGAAAATCAGGGTGGCTCTCTGCAGTGGCAAGCACCTCAATGCAACCATAAGATACATGATGTCATGCTAACTGAGAAGCACCAGCCAGAAGACCTACCTGTTCTGGTCCCTGCAGAAGACCACGTGGCTGAATACCCTGAGGAGGTCCTACATAGTGTGGGAATACTAGTATTGGTGCCTCTTGATAGACTCATTGCATTCCAGCAGAACTGAGGCTTCCTTTTGTGTTAGGCAGTGCAGAGGTTCTGCAAACCTTGACACCAATCACCTGTAGTAAGAAGCCAGTCCCAGAAACTGCTGCACTTATTTTGCATTGCATGGAGTAGGCCACTCTTCCAGTGTCTTGATCTTATCATTGTCTGGCATCACTCCCACTCCTGAGAAGACATGTTCAAGGAATGCAACCTCAGGGAGTCCTATTTGGCATTTGCTGCCTCGTAGGGTCAACCCTGCCTCCTGCAGTCACTGAAGAACTTCTTCCAAATGGCTCCTCAAACAGAAGGTCCTGTAGTGGTGGTGATGTGGTGGGAGGTCACTGTTGTGGTTCCAGGTATCTGTGATGGAGTGGGAACGAGCAAGCCCGAGTACGCTTGCGATGTGTGCAGCTGGTGACCGACGTGGTCACAAAGACAGATCGGTAACCAATCAGTGGTTCAGGATTGTGCACCAATAGCCTAGCAGTTCTAACGTGTATTTAAACTGAGTTCGTGCACGATTGAGGGACTTCTTTTCCAATGTTACCGTGTAGGCATGCAGTTGAATATCCATATTCAGTCCGATCCATGACGCTGATCTTATAATAAAATTAATAATACAGATACATATATACACTACAACAGAGGAACAGGTTTTTGTCAGACGCAGATCTTATCGGCGGCGGGGCGCGTATACGAGTGCGGAGGTGTCGGCACGCTACGCAGCGGATCTTTACAAATTTCCCTATAGGGGCTACAAAACACATCTTCACATCTTTGGGAAACTCATAGTCCACCTTTTCTTCATAGTGTGGGACTGCACAGTCTTCGATCATCACCTCGCTGTTCATCTATGCCATGTCAATTCCTGCAACTGGACACCACTTTCTATTCAGTGTCACCCCAGATTCCCAACCTGCACTGAATATTTTGGTATCGATATCATGCTCGGGTGCAGGTACACGTACATGTGCTTTGCCTAGCGTTTGTGTCCCTGTGACTGGCATGGTGGACTGTTCCATGCCTTTGAAGAAAATCCACCCCCAATATGGCAGGAGTGATCAGGCTTGCAACCACTAGGAAGTTGTGCTGCTTCTTGAGCTCCCCAAGTTTCACTGTGACACTAACTTGATCCACAATGGGTAGATGTGCATTTGCTGCTGACACCAGATGTATGTTTCAATTCATATTGATCACTGATATTACACAACCTGCCTCTTTATTTCATACCCCAACTGCTGTGGAAAAATAATTCCCCCATCTCCTCCATCAATGTGTTCCCCCATCTCCTTCATCAATGTGTTCCCCCATCTCCTTCATCAATGTGTTCCCCCATCTCCTTCATCAACGTGTTCCCCCATCTTCTTCATCAATGTGTTCCCCCATCTCTTTCATCAATGCGTTCCCCCATCAATGTGTTCCCCCATCTCCTCCATCAATGTGTTCCCCCATCCCTCCATCAATGTGTTCCCCCATCTTCTTCATCAATGTGTTCCCCCATCTCCTTCATCAATGTGTTCCCCCATCTCCTCCATCAATGTGTTCCCCCATCTCCTTCATCAATGTGTTCCCCCATCTCCTTCATCAATGTGTTCCCCGCACATATTGCACCTAGGGTACAGCCAACAGCAATAGGTCGAATACCACCATCTTTTAAGTGCAGCTAAGCGAAGCGCCAAAGAAGAATAAACGATTAAAGACAAGTGTTTTATCCTCCAGAATATGAAGCACAAAGTGATAATTGGTGCCACTTGCCATTAAAAGGGCCAATCATATCTTTGAACCATCAGGCCCACTGTTATGGAAAGAACGGATGGTGGAACAATGTCTTTTTCACTGATGGAGAGTGGATGGTTTCAGCAATGACAGTCTGCAGGTGGTGTAGGATGTTTCTGTTGAAGAGCTGTGAGTGTGACTTGATCAACATCAGCAATGGAATCATCAGAGCATGCAATCCTTACAGCTCCCTTGAAATCGCCTTCTTCCAGCTTAGCAGATACGACTTTCCAAATTAATCAATGGGTCAGCACCATGATGCTTTAGAGTCCTCAATCGAGGTGGTGGGAAGGGTGTTCCACTAGTAAAACGAGAGTTAATACTTGAAGTTAAATTCCATTTATGTCCGGCTCTTGATGGAGCAAAAAAACAAATCACACTATGCTTCCATCGTTATTAATTTTCACTACCCTATCAATCACAGATGACAGTTTATGCGCCGCTAGGTCGACGAGGGACCCTCTGTAGAATCTTCGCATGCTTGGGTTCGAAATGAGTGTAGATGTCGTTTCATTGTGGATTTGTGTCTACCTGTAAAGCGGCACGATAATTGCGATGACACGTGGCGAATTCATTGTTTTTGATAATATAATATACAGTACATCGCAATAATAACATACATGAGCTCTAATAGTTATAAGCACTATACACACAATATGGAGCGCACCATTTAACACTCATGAGGGGTATGGGGATGGTCTCAGTAGAATGGCTTTTGCATTCTGCCTCGTTGGTGTGACAGTATCTTTGGCTCAGTGCTTCTGTTTCATGTAGCGGTGAATGACAAGCCTTTGTAATATGAATGCATTTGAATCAATAAAGGTTAAGTAGTTAAATGTAGTTAATTGCGAGGTTCCTCACCTCTAGTCATGTGTTATCCCTTTCAAGCCACGAGCCAGGCAGATACCAGTTAGCCTATGTTCTTCACTTCAACATATCAGGTAATTACCAAGTTCCATCTCTGTGCTAAGTAGTTGTCAAAACAGTATGAATGTGCAGTACAACAGATCTTGTTTTATTTTTCCATTGAAATGCAAGTCCCCCTGGTACTGGTACTTTGTGCAATATATATATGTGCTCCCATTTGCTGTGCTTGATTTTATTTGTTTTGGCTTTTAGAACAGGGAAAAAGTGCATATGTAGTGGTGAAAACCTGCACTATCAGTGTTGGGGCTAAACTGCTGCAGTGAGATATTCATGCATGATACCAAACCTCAGTGTAGGAGAGAATGGCAGCTGTTAAATGTAGGAATCAAGGAAAATTTCTTTTATAATAAATTCTACTCACTAATTTTCTTTCACCACAGAAGTAGCTTGAGCAGAAGATAGTCAGCAATTTTCCTGGTCTTCACTCCATAGCCGCAACACAGCTGAGACCTGGCATCTGTTAGAGTCCAAGCACCCCAAGGGACCAATTCCCACTCAGTCACTGATGTCCAGATCTCCTATAGAGGCGCCCAGTGACTTGGTTTTATTATCCTCCTAAAGTAACAGCAGCCGGGCCTTATGGAATGCGAGTCCAACACCCCTGGGATGCAGCTACTGTCCCTTTGCCAACTCCATCTGCTCTTCCTTAAGACATGTTATGAATCTTCTTGCAGCTGGCAAAATCCCACAACAGCTATCCATTGATCTTGCAAGGGGAAACTTGCCTGCCCTCTCCAACAATATGCCAGTGTGTCATCCTGATGTTGGTCCAATAGCAGTAGGTGAGGTGTTGAGAAGAGTAACCTGCAAGTGTCTGTGCTATCCTATCCAACAGAAAGCTTCATCGATTTCAGTTTGGTGTAGCAATTTCTTCTGGTGCAGAGAAGATCATCCACAAACGTAGGCTATTATTGAAGATCAATGGATAGATGAAGACATTGTAGTCCTGAAAATGGATATGACTACTGCTGTTTCAAGGCAGGTCTTGCTGGACAAGTGTGTTCATCATTTCCCACACCTGGTGCTATAGTCAGCATCCAATTTTGTAAGGGGAGGGGAGGGAAGGGGGAGGGGGAGGAAAGAGGGAGGAGGAAGGGAGGGAGGAAAGA
>JABACO010000011.1:8732579-8810408 GCA_013339895.1 Ephydatia muelleri | reverse complement strand
CCCCCCCCCCCCCCCCTGGATCCGCTATATAGGTCTTGACAAGCTTGTCTCCAGCTTGAACTGCTGGCAGAAAGGTTGACTGTGGTACTGGTTTTCTGTTAAACTATTTAGTATTTGTGACACAATGAATTTTAATTTTATCATGCAATACATTTATATTGACGTACATAATACATGGTAATATCAAGATAATACATACTCATTCTTTACACACACAGAGTTAGCTATATCGATTGGTGTCCCCTAGCATGCAAGATGGAGGAGCAGATCTTGTTAGAATGGCTCTGCCCTGACCAAGGTTAAACCAAGCCGTCCAGGACTTTAGGCCATTGGTACAGTCAGCAATACGTAATGCCCACTGAGAAAATGTTTGTTTGGCTTCTTGTCTCCATGCCACATACACCTCCACTGCTAAGGGAATGTACTTCCAGCCTAGTTCTTTACACTTTGTTTTCAGAGTCAGTGCATTCTGCTGCCATGTGCTGCCACACCAGATGACACGCCCACTTCCACTATCAGTGATGAGTTATGTGGGATGCCTAGTGACATCAAAAGCAGCAGATGTACCTCCATTCCAGTTGTTACTAGGATGTCTGTAGGTCTTGTCCTAAGCTTGTCAACTCTCCATCCATATCCTACCACAAGGTGTGTGGCCAAACCTGCTTGATGAAATGTATTGTATAGTCCATCTCTTAGGCATATTGTGCCTGGTGGTCACATCACCCCCACACCTGCAAGTGATGCAGTGGTAAGCCAGTGGATCTAAAGCACTGCCTGGGCATAGAGGGCACACCATGGAAGACTCACTGATCGTGAGGGGTTTATATCCACCACGATTTGCAGCTCATTAGGGTGTAGATGTAGGCCCTGGCCAATGAAAGGACTAACCGATATCCAAGCTGATGTGGGGGGGAGGGGGATGAGTGGATGATTCACAACTCCAACCACCAATATGCTGCAGATGAATGTTTTCAAGCAAACGTAGCCCAAAATCTCATCTTCTTGGACTCAACTGGGCCTGCTGCCAGGCAGAATCTACCCCTATGCATTCCACAAATGTATTGTGAATGTCTGAGTCAAATATGAGCACTGATGGGAAATAAGTGATGGAGATGTAACTCTGGCAATGTGTACCAGTTTGCAGTAAGTGGCACACAGGTGTCACTAAACCAGTGCTATGTGATGATCTATTGTACCACTGTATCCATTGACACATGCAAGTGCTAAAGCTGTCTTATGGGTTCAAAACACCAAGTCACCAATTGGTGCTCCCAGGATCTGATCTAGGTTTAGAGCACTAGATGCCTGGATTGTTGCTGGAAATAAAGACAGGTCTCCTGTATTGTATAACTCGCATTTCCTTCGATTGACATGGAAACCAAGTGGAGGCCTTGATATTACAAAATAGTTATACCAAGCTAACTTGCCTGTCAGAGTGCCATCATCCAAGCACCATGTGCATGGTCTCTCGTATTGCAAAACTCGCATTTCCTTGGATTGACATCAGAAGGATGACTTTGATATTTAGTGCTTAACACCAAGCAGCTGTTCAGAAGATAATGCCCTTCCCCTCCCCTCCCCCACCATTTCCCCCTCCTCCTCCCCTCCCCCACATACGTCCACCACTGGAATGTGTGTCTGTCGTACACCATTCGCACTGTCTGTTGTGTGGTGCTTTTGGCCTTCCAGAGTGAAGTGATTACATGTGATGCATTTGTACACATGGTGTGACATACATGGAAAGGATGGGCTGTTTGTGTCCTTTTGTGTACTTCGATGTTTGATCTTGTGTGTGAGGTGTGTGTTTGTGCGTGTGTGTGTGTGTGTGTGTATGTGCTAAGTATATGTGTGAGAGCGTGTGTATGTGAGTATGTATGTGTGTGTGTGTGTGTTACATTACATGTACACATGTATAAAGACCATGTAGGTATTCAAGAATAATGTCACCATGATCTCTCAAGTGGTCATTGTGCAAGGCCTGAGGCAGTGAGTAAAATAAACAATCACAACCCATCCCTTGTTTATTTGTCCACAGGAAAGATGTCTAAACAAGCCTGTTATACATTGCTGTGCCAGGTCTGGTCATGATTATTTCCCCTTTGCTCAGGAATTTGTTATGCTTGAATAAAGTGTGTCACAATAACTTGGCACTCCCACAACATTTCCTTATTAGAAAGTTCAGCAATGTGTATCTAATCCAGTAAGGGGTTTCCTCAGGTGAATGTGTGGTCTCTTTAGTAATGGCTCTGTGCTTTCCTTGACCCACCTTGGTGTTTGGGCTGTGAATGCTTGTGTGAGGGAAACACCTTCACACCGCACCCACTTCCTCCCACATGCCACTGCTCATCTAAAAAGCAATTGTATTAAAAAGACACACACACACACACACACACACATGCTCATGAACATACATAGGGCAAATGCACACACATCTATAAAAAACAATCATTGAGAAGGTAAAAAAAACTTTGGTTTATTTCATATTGATGTGGTCTTTTCATCGGAAGTTTGAGTACTGATCGAACTGATCAAGAAGCACAACCATGGTCTTGAAGATACTCTGGTATTGGTCCTGTATCCATGGAGATATAATGCAGGTAGCCACGTTGGACGACACATGAGGTATGGCTTACCACAGTGAGCACTGCTCCAGGCTTCTGGCTACGAATAGACTTGACTGTCTGGAACACATCCACCACTCCTTCTGTCTTACACTGCTGGGTTACCATGGTGATAGCACAGAACATACCAGACCTTCCCACTGTGTCACTGTATGGGGAGGAGGAAGCATCATGTGATCTCACATGATCCAAGGCACAGGGGAAGGAGGTACCTGCAGTGTACCACGATGGGCTGGTTCCCAGTCCTTCTCTGCACCTTGTCCACCTCTTCAATGACATCAGTGATGGTAGCAAGGTTGGTACACACCCCATCAGGTGACCAGTTGGTGATGTGGAACTGGGTCACCTGCTGTATTTGGGTGCTCTGTGTGTTTTGTGCAGACCAATCACAGATCATCATAAGGTGTATGCTCCATGTACATCGTGCTTCTCTCAATGCATCTATACACAATGTGCTTCTCTCAGTGCACCAATAGAATTATGAACATTCAGAGATAATTATCAAAAAGGCCAGGAGCACATGTGTGTGTGTCTTTATCCCCACTACAGTGTTGTGTAGTTGAGTGTCTGGTTTGCTTGAAAGAATGTACTAGCTCTTCATGTGGTCACTACATTGTCATACTCCATAAGATGCCACCTCTTCTCCATTAGCCAATGTGACTGGAGTTATGGTCTCAGCCATTGCAATGATAAAATTCCAGGAAGAGCACCAAGCATTGCTACACCCACAGATATGGAGAACTACACAACACCCACAGATATGGAGAACTACACAACACCCACACATGTGGAGAACTACACAACACCCACAGATATGAAGACCTACACGACACCCACAGATGTGGAGAACTACACAACACCCACAGATATGGAGAACTACACAACACCCACACATATGGAGAACTACACAACACCCACACATATGGAGAACTACACAACACCCACAGATATGGAGACCTACACAACACCCACAGATATGGAGAACTACACAACACACACAGATATGGAGAACTACACAACACTCACAGATATGGAGAACTACACAACACCCACAGATATGGAGACCTACACAACACCCACAGATATGGAGAACTACACAACACCCACGGATATGGAGAACTACACAACACCTAGCAATCGAGCCCTCTATAGTAAAGACTGCTACTGGCTTGGTGTCACTTTAAAATGGTCCACTTCCATACACATGCCCACCACACACCCACACTTCATTCAATCCTAGCTAGGTCACACCCACCTTGGCAGCTGCTAGGTACAGGGTCCTTATGGTGTAGCCATCACGAGCCTCCTGCTCCCCACTCTCAATGGTGAACTCTCCATAGCTCTCAATGCCTTGGTCCGGCCAGTACTGATGACACACCTCCTGCATACCACCAGGGTAAGAGCAGTCTGGGCACCACCTAATGCTCCACCCACTCACCTTCCCTCCCTCCTCCAGCTGGGATAACATGACAATGGCTCCACATTTCCTGTCACACACCATCTTCCAGAAGTCTCTGCATGTGGACTTCAAGGGTCCTTGAGCTATGATGAAGGCTTTCTGCTGCTTGTATCCCTATGGTGGATGGAACAGTAGTAACCATGACAACTCCTATCTTTAAATACTTACATTAACAAAGGTGGCATTGATGTAATCTGGATATTCTTGTTTCAGGATCACACGATATCGGTCAGCTGTGGACAGAGAAGACATCACTAGTGTCTCCTCCCCTCTCTCTCCTACACTACTCACGTGGGAGGTAGTCCATACTTCTGTTCTTCCCCGCCTCCTCCAAGGCAACATCTCTGCGTACTGATTTAGGATCAGGGGACACTTGCTCCAAGACCTGCATGGTTACAGACAACATAATGATTTGCATCATTGGATTGTTACAAGCAAACCTCAAACTGTGACTCTAGTCCAGTTTTATTGGAGGTGGGGTCCTTTGTCTCAAATGTGTTCAGAGATATGTGGATGTTGGAAACTTGTATCTGTGTGTTCCCACACATCACAGACTCCAGAATGGCATCATGGAGGAATATGTACTGATCCTGTGGCCAAGGAGGTGGGAGGGGCTATGTGAGGATGGGAGGGGCTACAGGAATGGGGCTTACAGGTGTCTGGACCATCTTCATCCTCTGTCGTCTCATCTTCCTGATGGTACCAGCTATGTCCACCAGCCCCTCCTTCTCTATCTGCTCCAGCACTGTGTCTATTGCAATCAGAGTTCCCGTACGTCCCACACCAGCACTGTGGGGTCAAAATGACACCATGACACCCCTCCACACATACACCTTCCCTCCTCCCCCTCCCTCCACTCACCTGCAGTGTACCAGGATAGGTCCTTTGCTTCCATCATGTTGGGACTTGACCTTCCTATGGAAGGCCAGGAGGGAGGTGGCGTACTCTGGTACCCCATGGTCAGGCCAGCCAGTGAAGTGGAACTGGGTCACCTTCCTTGCTGCTGACCCTGAGAGCTGTGGGGGAAGTGTGTGGAGGCATGAAGTAAGGGCTGCTCATCATGCCAGGCCACATGAAAAGCAATCAATATGATATTAATAACCAGCACTGATCAATAATTCATGCAAGTAATTAAAGCTTTGCTACACAAACAAATGCAAGAAATGGCACTCAGTGTGAGGTCACTACACTCACAGTCACTTCAAAGACTCTGATGACATAGTCTGCAAAGTCCTTCTGCTCAGTGATGGCTACACTGAACGGTCCATACTTCTGATGGCCTGACTCCGCCCAGTACTGCTGACATTTGACCTTGCCATCCTCCTTGATGTTGGTCACCATGACGATGGTGGACACACCCTCCTGCCATACCAATCTCCACAAGTCCACAATGGTGGATGGAAGAGGACCTTGGAGATGAGAAGATGAACGAGGTAAGAGGCACTCCTTGAAGAAGGTGTGTTACCTTGGGTGGCTATGAACTTCTTTGGCTCAGAGTATCCCTGGCAAGAAGAAACACATCTTTGTAGTTCTCAGAACACACCATCAACCCATGTGCTCACAGCAATGTACGATGAATTGATGTAGCTTCTCTGGCAGTCCTGCTGACCCTCCATTGGAGATAGCTGGATTAGATTCTCATCATCTGGGTGGGGGTGGGGTGGGGTGAGTGGAGTGGGGTGTGGCATGATTCCTCAGTTCACACCTCAGTAAATATTGTGATGTATTATTGCATTGCTCAAATGGTGGTCAATTACTCAAGAATAACAAACACCCCCATGAGATCCTAGACTTACATGGTACTATGTTAGCAAATCTGTTAAGAGACTTATTTTCACTACTTAAAGCCACCGTTGAAGGACGTTTGGTAGTAGACTCCAGAGACTGATAAAGGACATGAAAGGGTTAACTCTTCTGTTTCCATGGCAATCGCCATTGACACTTACCCTGTACTGGTTATTGAATCCAGTATTGTTTTTCTCATGGCTCTTTGCGACGTAGGATCCAAACTTGGCCAGAGGGACTGCTGGTACGGTCATCTGGTAGTCCCCAGGCAGCTCTATCTCACTCCCATACACTCCAAGAGACACCCGACGTCTGTCCACACCCAGTTCATTGGCCACCTCCAATTCATACACCCCAGCATGCCCCATCTCTGCCGTGTGAATGACAAGGCTTCCATCCTCCCCAAGCGTGAAGGAGTGGTCTGTGGTCATCTTGGTCCCATTCCGGGTACCAGGTGAAGGAGGGTCTTGGGTATCCCGTGACACGCACATTGAAGACCACCTCCTCCCCATCCACCACATCAGAGTCAGAGGGGAACTCCTTAATGGAGGGAGCTAGAGTGAGAGAATGTATGAGAGTGAGGGAGGAGGGGAGAAGGTGGGAGGGGGAGAAGGGATGGGGAAGGAGGGATGGGGAAGGAGGGATGGGGGAAAGAGGGAGGGAGGGAGGGGGGAGGGAGGGAAGGAGGGATGGGGAAGGAGGGATGGGGGAAGGAGGGATGGGGAAGGAGAGAAGAGGAAAGAGGGGAGAAAATGTATGAGAGGGAGAGAAGGGGAGGAAGGTGGGATGGGAAAGGAGATGGAAAGGAGAGAGAGAGGGAGGGAGGGTCCAGTGTTGTGTGATGGTGTTACCCTGGCGTGCTGGCTCTCCAGAAATGGTGGCATATTGCACCTCTTCTATTTTTCCTGTATCGATGGCGTCCATTTCCGTAGTATGGGAAGCAGTTTTCTTGACCTTCTCATAAGGTGATGTATTGTCACAGAACTTGTTGTGTAGTGACCTTTGCGCCTAATGAATGTGCATGTACATGTATGCATGCGCATGTGTGTATGTGTGTTATGTGTGTGTTACGAGTGTGTGCATTCATGTGCATGGATGTGTGTTCATGTGCATGTGCATGTGTGTGTGTGTGTGTTGTGGATGTATATTTTAGTTCAGTGGTATGTTTTTTATGTTTATGCAGCACAGGGTGTGTGCATATGCTGACCTTAAGAGGATCACTATGACAACAACCACTGCAGCTGCAATCAGTACCAACACCACACCTCCAACCACACCCCCCACAGCTCCTCCAATGGCTGCTCCACCAGCAGCAGAAGTGGGGCTTCCCTCTACATCATGAGGGAACAGTAAGGACTTCATGATGTGAGGATAAGCAATGGATGCCAGCACCTCCTAACCTGTTGCAATGGTACTCCCTGATGAAGGGATGACTCCACTGTACAACTGTCCCGTGATGTTCACCTGGGCAACCACACTGAACTGGTACACACCATTAGGATTGAGGTTGTTGATGTCTCCAGAGGTGGAGGCAGGTGGGAAGGTGTGACTGGTGTACCCACCCGACTGCCTCTTTGAAGTGTTGGGAAGAGAAAGGTAATACACTGTGTACCCTGTAAGGATGCCATCTGGAGGGAGCTGGACAGCCAGCCAGGACACTCGGACAGATGTTGTGTTGATGGCTGAAACCTTCACTCCAGTCACATTGGCTAATGGAAAAGAGGTGGCATCATATGGAGTATGACAATGTAATGACCACACAAAGAACTAGTACATTCTTTCAAGCATACCGGCCACTTAACCACACAACACTGTAGTGAGGATAAAGACACACAAACATGTGCTCCTGGCCTTTTTGATAATTATCTCTGTATGTTCATAATTCTATTCATGCATTAGAGAAGCAAGTACCACATGTACATGTACATAGGTTGCAAGAGGCTTTGCAGTAAAGCTCTTGTAGCCCATGTATATAGTCACTATCTAACTGAACATATAGGTGTATAAATATCACTATGACAGCAACATGATGATCTCTAGTCTCTAGTTTGATAACCACACCCTACAAGAGAAGTGGAAGAGCTACAAGTGCTGGTGAAGATCACTCACGTATATCTGCAGTGCTGGTCTGTACTTGTAGTGGTGTCCCTGGTCCTGTGATGGTGTAAGCAGTGACAGAGAAGTTGTAGGTGGTCCTTGGTACCAGCCCTGCTATTATCACTGGGGGTGTGGCTGTGTTGTAGGTGTTGACTACTCCATTGGTGGAGTAGGTCAACTGATACATGATGATCACCCCATTGGGGACAGGAGGAGGTTGCCATGTGAGTGTGATGGTTGTGAAGGTCTTGTTGAAGGCTTGGAGTCCAGTCACTGGTCCAGGTGCTGGTGAGGAAGAGAATGAGAAAGATGGAGGCACAAGAAGAACCAGAGCATGGTGTCACATGTGCCATACATCAATCTGTATTTAGTACAAAGTAACAACACTTGACATACTGCTTTGGTCAGTCACCACAAAGAGAGGAGAACTGTAAGGTCCCAAGGCTCCATCACTGTTGACTGCTGACACCTTAATGGAGTAGTTGGTATAGGGAGATAGTCCATTCACAGTCAATGCCCTCCCAGAGGTGGCTACTGTCCCTCCCACACCACTGGTCACAGCTCCATAGAGAACACTGTACCCCACTATCACACTGTTCTGGTCCTGACAGGGGACTTCCCCCCAACTGATGGTCACGCTAGAGGAGGTCTTGGTCACTTCAGTGAGGTTGTTAGGAGGAGCAGAAGGAGCTGTGGGGAGAGAAGGGAAGGGAGTCAGCCATCTTGTAATGAGGTCATCTGACTCACCTGCTGAGGAGGTGTTGACTAGCACACTAGCTGGAGGACTGCTCCCTACACCAATGGAGGCAGTGATGGTGAGGGTGTAGGCACTGAACTCCTGCAGTCCAGTGATGGTGTACTGGGTAGCAGTGCCAACAGACACACTCCCACCACCTCCAGCTCCAGCACATGGTCCCTGGTAGGTGTGGGAGAGGGTGTAGGTGGTACCTATCTCCCCACCAGGCTGTGACCACATGACAGTGATGGATGTGGAGGCGACCTGTGCTATGGTAAGTGAGGGTGTGGATGGGACTGAGGTGGGGTGAGATAGGAGGGAAGGACGGATAACTTTAATAACTTTAAGATGAGACTCACTCATTATCGCATTAGCACTTTGAGATGGCAGAGATGTGCCCACAGCTATGACAGAGATGTTGGACTGAACCCCAAGTAGAAGGTTGGTTAGGTTATAAGAGGTAGAATTGGTTGAACCTCCACTTGTACTTGGGCCTCCATTAGCCACATAGTAGATATCATATCTGGTCACTGGACCACCTGAGGTTGGTGCAGTCCAAGAGACACTGACAGATGTGGGACCAGACTGCACAGCAGTGACACCAGTGGGTGGGTCAGGAGGAGCTGTATAGAGGTACATGTCTATAGGTACAAGACACCCTTCATACGCACTACTTACCTTGTACAGTGAGGGATGAGGTAGTGGACCTTGGATTGGGAGTAAACCCTGTAGCTCCGCACACTGGTGAGCAGGTAGTGGTGACAGTGCATGTGTACATCCCATATGCTCTCCCAGTCACAGTCAGGATGTTGTTGTAAGTAGATGTTGGTCGATCTGTCACTATCTGAGAGGAAGTATTACTCACTGGACTTCCATTAGTGGTCCACAGCACATCTGTAGGAGGAGAACTAGTGCTGGTGCAGGTCAACTGGAACACTGGTGGATCAACATTTGTAGGTGTCAACAGCTGAAACTGGACACCTCCTGTGATGTTAGGACCATCTGTAGGAGAGTCAACACTTCCATAACACATGTGATGTACTTTCCTCTCTACTTACAAGTGGCTGCTACAGAGAGAGCATAGTAGTAACCATTTGATGTAGTCAGACTGACTGATGGTGATTGTGCTAGTGTGAGATCACTGTACATTCCAACACAGAGAGTGATGGAGGTATTGTTACAACATTGAACACCATGTGGGAAGACAGGAGGAGTTCCACGATACAGCTCTACTCCTCCTGACACATTTCGTTGACCCAAACCTCCACGAGGGAGTGTAACATTTACCATGTCAGGCATTGCTAGGGGAAACAGGACTCCACTTGGGTCATACCACTGTCCACCTGTAATTCCCTGGCACACCAGAGGATACTGTGGTGGAGCGGATGAGCTAACTCTGTTTGGAACTACTGTGAGGGTCACCAGACTGTTGTTTCTGACCACTTGTCCATTCCAGGTGATGTTCTGACCTGCATGTGTGTGGTTATGTTTACGTTATCCTTCTAGTTACACACAATGTGAATGCGCGATAACGTGATACACACACACACCACAGGTACAGTAACCGTACGTCACTGGCGCATAAGACTACGTAGGCCACCCATCGTAGCGGGTTTGTACATAACACGCACAAACATTACCGTAGATGCGACAAGGCGCGCTGATGAGGAGCATGGACGTCAGAAGTAGTGAAAGTAGTTCCATTTGTAGAGAAGGTCGATCCACACTCTACTCGGTCGCACCCACTACTAATATGCATACCACGCAAACGTTCTTATGACGTACATTGATCACAGCTCGTCCCACGCTCACATGCATTACGTCACGACTAATATCCGTGACGTGATGAAATACGCAGCACGAACTACATACACAATGACATACAGGCCTGATGAGCAAAACACACAGCGTTTGTACGCGTTTCATATTTGATCCAGCTGTACTTTGCTTCCAACTGAGCTCGCCGAAACCTGAACGTCGTGACATAGCTTATCAGGTGCATAGATTCATTGCCGAAACCGCACTAGTCTCGTACCCCACCTGATTACGTAAGCATAATGTTATGCTAAGCAGCATTATAAAACACAAAAAATTTTTATTAACAATATGGAACGTTCTATACGAAAATGGGTCTTGTGGATTTCATTTTATAACATAAAATTTAAATCGATATATCTTCCGTAATATTAACGCTATCGGGTTCCTATTTTTAACACAACATACCACACCATTACTATATGTGAAAATCCATTTTGGTGTCTTACACATGCGGGGTACCGACGTTGCAAGGTCCGATACCCCGTAGGGTTCAAAACGGCCACATCTTCAGGTAGGAGTGTCCAAATCGGTTCAAAATAGGTACCTATGTAGAAGGGTCCTACCGCTATTGATTTGTTCTGTTCGTTAATTTTTGCTTTATCCGTTATGGAGATACAAGTGTGCAAAGAAATTGCATATTTCCCGGGCGTTACGCGCCATGAACGTATTACGACTGGCTTCGAGGACGTCCTCGTAATACGTTAATGGCGCGTAACGCCCGGGAAATATGCAATTTCTTTGCACACTTGTATCTCCATAACGGATAAAGCAAAAATTAACGAACAGAACAAATCAATAGCGGTAGGACCCTTCTACATAGGTACCTATTTTGAACCGATTTGGACACTCCTACCTGAAGATGTGGCCGTTTTGAACCCTACGGGGTATCGGACCTTGCAACGTCGGTACCCCGCATGTGTAAGACACCAAAATGGATTTTCACATATAGTAATGGTGTGGTATGTTGTGTTAAAAATAGGAATCCGATAGCGGTAATATGACGGAAGATATATCGATTTAAATTTTATGTTATAAAATGAAATCCACAAGACCCATTTTCGCATAGAACGTTCCATATTACAAAACATAACAAAACAAGAATAGAAAGAATGCTAAAGCCTATTGCATAATTGTAGGAAGTGATGCCCTATCATCAAAGCGTAGTCCACTCCTCCACTTTACCCTACATCCTCTTACATGTAGACACAAGCTTGATGCTCGAACCAGGGCAAATAAAAGTCAAGCTCTGACAAATGCACATAATTCTGCATATGACTTTTCCCATTTGGCTGCTATGCTGGTAGCTATGTGCTTCAAAAAATATTCTGTCTCTCTGTGGAGAAGCCCATCAACGGATGTTACGAAAGGATACCTCGCCTATCTTCCACTGCCTTTTTATATAGCTTCTTCTTCTCTAGAGCCCGTGTCCAAAATGTGTTCTGGTGTTCGATGCAGGTGTGATGGTGCGTCTGTGTCAATGACTTTTATATCAAACAACACTTCCACCTGAGGAGTCCCAACACCTCGAATGCCTAGATCGGCCCTCAATCCTGGACCATCTGCTTTGGAGTCAGCCTCTTTGACAATTGGTTCGCGTACAACCTGACTCCATACTTGAGCAGCCATATCCCCAAGACAGTCCCGAACTTTGTTATGTCGTTGGATGACAAGACCACCTGTCTTACAGTCTAATGCATGTTTCAGCGTGAAATTTGCACTGTACATCCATCACACTTGATAGGTATACAGGAGGGTTGTTGATATCGAATTGCCAAACCATCCCTAAACTGAGTGGTGCTAGGTCAAAGTGACAACCCTCTAATGGGACCACATTCAGCCAAGCTGATGGTTTGCCTTTTATTGCCCTTCATATTGATCTCTGTCACTCATATGTGAACTTTGTTAGAATTGACTCCCAGCTGGACTGGTATAAATTCTCTTGAACTTTACAGTGAATCTGTCTGGCCTCATTAATTGCACCCAGATGACTAACATGGCAAATTGTATCCTTACCTATTAAGGCATTGGCAACAACAACTGTGCCTTGTTTAGAAGATATCTGTTGGCATAGATGTAGGGTCAAGTACTCCTAGACCTGCTAGGCGTGTTGGCAGCGCAAACAGCTGCAGTTCAGCATCAGATAGGCTTCCATCAAACAAGGCAGGCAAAAAAACTTCTTGATTGTGTCTTGTAGTACTATATGTATGAATTTAACACTGCAATCTGGCACTAACCTTCGTATGAAGCCCCATTATACATTATGTGATAATACTTATGTAAACAGGTCTGGGTACAAGACTAAAACCACACAATGTCCGTGAACGCCATCAGCTCCATCCTCCACAGGATACTCACCTGCAGTATACATGTACTGCACTCTGGCTACTAGATTCAGTCGTGGTCACCCACCTTTTTTTTAGGCTTCATCGTTGTTGTGCACGTCCACGATTGCAAATAGAAGTACATGTCATGCATACATGCTACATATGGGATCGTTTCTGCGTAAAGGGACCTACATGTAACGTATGTTTTTTTTAAGATTTCAATTTTTTTTATATTCTAGAAGTCTGAAATGTCCTCTATACATTGCTTCTTACGCACTGAGAATCGGAGTATCTGTCATGGAGTGGTAAGGCTCTGAATTTATTAGCCATAGATTTCAACGCACAATTGTATTGCGCGTACTGGAAACGATCCCATATAATCCCAGGTACCTTGGTTTTATCATCATTGCTGCTAAAATTCAATATTGCGAAGAAGTGCAACAACTCAACAGGTGTACGCATGCATATTAATCACATGGACAAGTCCCCACGTAGCCTAATATATTAATCACATGAACAAGTCCCCATGTAGCCTAATATATTAATCACATGAACAAGTCCCCATGTAGCCTAATAATTATTATTAATCACATGAACAAGTCCCCACGTAGCCTAATATATTAATCACATGGACAAGTCCCCATGCAGCCTATGCCCAGTAAGCCTAATGCAAACGTCCTGAAGCTAATCTTTGTGCCACATAGAGGTTTAATTTGTTGTTGTCGATAGGATGCTTATTTTACACAACAGCTAGAGCACTACCACTACCCAAAAAATGTGACCACCAAAATGGCGAGCTACATCCCTAGGTAATGATTTCACATATTCATCCCTATAGGTAATGGCAACAATATTCATACATTGTTACCTAGGCAGTGGCAGCAAGCATTCTATCAACATCAGCACCTCGGATACTGGTACGTTTTGACTGGTGGCCTTCACCTCTGAATAACCAGGCCATGCACCCACATTACAGTAGTGTTCCACATCCCATCCATGATGAGTGAAAAATACATGGTCTATAAATTAATGGTGTCATGGGTCAGCTAGCTAGACATTTCGGATCCATACAATTGTAGTAATACGTGTAAATCATGCATTATAAAAACTAAAAAAACTGGTGAAAGTCACTCCTAATCCAGGAGTGAATGTCGCCCTCGAAATTTCACTCCTATTTTAAGAGCGAAGAGCACTCTACGCAGAGTGCTCTTCACTCTCGATGTGAAGATTGCGCGTCACTCTTCCTTATGGTTGACGCGCACTCTTTTAATAAATAAGAGTGAGATAATTGCGATTATTCCCTACTGCATATCAAACTAATACATCAAACAACAGTACACCCAGCAACCATGTGTACAGACAACAAAGATAGCAGTCTTGTAGTTAATATTGAACTGCAGCTTCCAAAAAGGCATTGTAGCTTCAGGGTGAACTGTATCTTCGAACAATATTGACATCCCGCCAAGTAATTTTGAATAGTGATTGAATGGTTATAATGATACTTAAGTTGTTACCTTCATGCTTTTCTTGGCAGAACAAGTCTCGTACCCAAAGTTACGCAGCTGTGGGTGGATTACATCACTGCTACGTGTTAGTAGCCAGAATTTTGGGGAACCAATCAGATTAGAGGTATGCAATAATTGCATATCTTTGTTTTAGGAGAGGTTAAGTATAGGAATTTGTGACGGTATGTGGTGACATGTGACAGTCTTCTAAGGCGCGTGGGCCGATTTGCCAGCTTCTACGGTGGGGTTACACTGCCCCTGTGTGTGTGTGTGTGTGTGTGTGTGTGTGTGTGTGTGTGTGTGTGTGTGTGTGTGTGTGTGTGTGTGTGTGTGTATGTGTGTGTGTGTGTGTGTGCGTGTGTGTGTGTGTGTGTGTGTGTGTGTGTGTGTGTATGTTGCATGTCACCACATACCATCACGAATTCCTAATTAACCTCTCGACTATAACAAAGATATGCAATTATTGCAAAACTTAATCTGATTGGTTCCCCAAAATTCTGGTGACCATGGACAGAATTTAGTACAGCAGTTCACCAGACCCTACTTACATGTAGAGGTGATGTAATCCACCTGCGGCTGCATAACTTTGGGTCTGGGTACGAGTCTATGGCAGCAGGAGTCAGTCAGCGATGTCAGTCAGTCATGTTCACAGCATTCTAAATGCAGTAAAAAAGGAATATTTAACACTTTACAACAATGTGCTCAATATTTTTCCCGTAGAATTAAATAAATGAATACACATGACAAAAACTATAAACAAATCAATCACTAATATCATCTGTGCAGACAACCTCTACAATTGTGCTCATTAATAATATTAGCTATTCATTTCCACACATCCCAGCAACACCCATCTATCCTTTCTTCAATAATCACTCTATCATGGGCGAAGCCAATCATTGTGGTACCATGTAGTGCCATTTTGCGTGTTGCAGGAAAACATAGTTTATAAACACCTTACGCTAATATGATGAGGAAACAACGTTTGCTCTGATCAATGTGTTGTTGACTACAAAAGTCTTAATGGTTTAGGTAAACAAAGTGGCTTTAGTATAGTACCTGCGGCACAATATTGCTCTGTTGCCCGTGGAAGAGTTAAAAATATTATGGAGGTACATGCAACAGTACACGCATGCACACACACACACGCGCACGCACACACACACACACACGCACACACGCACGCACACGCACACACACACACACACACACACACACACACACACACACACACACACACACACACACACACACACACACACACACACACACCTCGAACCATACCTTCCATCAGCAGCCAGCATGACCACCAGTTCCTTCTCCTGCCTGTGCAGAGCAATGCTCTCTTTTTGATCACACACTTTTTTTGCACTGCTATGGTATCATCTCCCATCAACTCCTCCTGTGGGGATAGAAAGAAGATCACCTCTGGTGACCTGTACAACCACTGGTCATGAATAGTGGACTATTTTAGAGATAAGACCCTACATAATACCTCCAACCCTGACACCCGACACCACCTACAATCCTAGTACACGCCCAACACTCATATAATCCTCCTACACACCACCTAGGTATGTATGGAGGTAGAAATTGGATGCGCGCTATAATTGGAATTTACTTCAAAATGAGTTATCGTTTTTCAAACACTAGCTAGCTGGAAACAACGACATTTTAATTACAAGAAACGCAATAAAGGACCCCTTACTTAGTACTCCGACTGAAGAAACAGACCTTTGCGTCTCTGCCAAAGTAGTGCTGGTTTCACCATATTGCGTACCGTATTTTATACACGAGCGCGACCGATACAAAACCAGGGATCGCGACTACACAATAGCATGAAAATGCCAGGGATTGTACACAAATGATAGAATGTAACTTGCAGATACACATTTCGCTGTATTCTTGTATGTAGCTCAAACACCATTCGTTTAAGAACCAAGAGGCTATGTAATTGCGGATCGCAATGATTAATTCGCCCGGTAATCATTTCGTTCATTTGGACAACTGGTATAGCTACCACTACTTGATTCAGTGGAGTGATCTTTTAGTTTTATTTTGTATCTTTTATCGACGTGTGATAGAAATATTATGATTATGAAATCAATGCGTCGGTAAAAGATATAAAGTAAACATGTGACGCTTACATGCGTTCAACAATAAGCTAAGCATCGCTCTTTCACGGGCAAAGCCAATTATTACATGTATGGTACACATGTTTTGCAGAAAAAAAAGTGTTGTGCGTTGCAGGAAAACGTAGTTAGCAAATAACTGACACACTATATGACCAGGAAACAACTGATCAATACGTTGTTGTTTGCAAAGCATTAACTGCTTAGATAAACAGAGTGGCTTTAGTATAGCACCTGCAGCACAATATTGCTCTGTTGCCCGTGAAAGAGCCTGCGCTAGTGTCACTATATAGTGTCATCAGGCACCCTTTTTTATCACTAAATTCAACCAATAGTTTGTCAGTAAATACCACAGAATGAACGTCACTCTTCAGAAATTGATCCTCACTCTTTTGCTAAAGAGTGAAGCTAGCAAAGAGTGACCTTCACTCTTGCGCTCGCGCCAGACCCGACTGACGTAAGCATTATCGCATAATGTATAATGTCTAGTGGGTAGTCGAGTTCACGGCACTGGAATTCGGGTGCCCAATCAAATTGCAGCGTTTTCGTGACGTCATATTACGTATGTAATTATTTTTCAATAATTGGGAGAAAATTGCCCCACGGTTAAAATGTTATAAAAATGCATCGCGTTTGAATCGCTATAACTTCCCAACGGATAACGCTATCGACTTTTTAGTTTCAACACTTCATATTGAAATGGTGTATTATGAAGTATTGAAAATAGGAAGTCGATAGCGTTATCCGTTGGGAAGTTATAGCGATTCAAACGCGATGCATTTTTATAACATTTTAACCGTGGGGCAATTTTCGCGGAAACTGTCCTAATAATTATATATTCCAACTCCATCATATGCCTTATGCCCTGAAAAAGCACTAGATCCTTTATGCCATCACAACATCACCTCACAGCATCACCTGTAAACGTGGAAGCGATGTAACAAACCGACACAATCATCTTCGCAATACTGTCTTCAGTGCATGTCAACGTGCTTCATTACCTGCTCGCCTTGAGGCAGGATGTGGTTTAGGCAGTGATGAACTCAGAACTAGGCCTGCTGATATCCTAGTGTCAAGTTGGGGAGTTAAAGATACTGCTGCTTTTGACATCACAGTAACTTCACCGCTAAGTTCCAAAATTGTTTCAGAAGTGGGGGGTCTGCTGGTGTAGCTACAGAAGCTGCAGAATCAAGAAAACATGAACAAAATGACACAAAATGTTCAGAGCTTGGTTGGCAGTGCATTCCACTAGCAGTGGAAACATATGGAGCCTGGGCATGTAATGCTTTCTCTTGCATAAGCCATACTCACAAACTGCAGCAAAACCCATGTTTTGGGGGATCTATATGGCAGACTGAGCATTGTACTTACAAGTGAGAGCAAACGCCAGGGCTATCCTTGCAAGATCCTTGCAGGTGGCAGACATACAAGTCGACGCAATGGATTATATTGATATGTTAATTCATTCTGTGTGTAGTTGTATTATGTTATACTAGAAATGTTGATATATAATAATTATATTAACATACAAGAAAACAACAAAATAAATAAAATACTGTCAACCAGTGATGACCAATGAAGGTCCAGCTCTTGACAGCAGAGCTCTTTCACAGGACCTCACCAAAGTGAGGCTGAGTTTGCCATAAATGGCAGCAGTGGCCTGGGACTTGGTGCACCTCATGGATATATGGCCAGACGAGTGGCAAGACGTGATAGTGTTTCCCTGGCCTCAGCACCCCAGCAGCCATAGGTCTCCACTGCTAGTGGTGTACATTTCCAGCCCAACTCCAAGCACTTTGGGTCATTCAAATCATGCTTGCAACACTCTGCCACTTTTGCTGCAGACCCTGCCGTCACTCCCACTTCAGAAAAAATAGAAGGGTTTAGCGGTGAGGTAATGGTAAGATCAAATGCAGCTGGCTTCCCAAGAGACCAGTTGGGGACCAGAACATCTTAATTATTTAATTTTTTATTTTTTATTTTGGTATTTATTTTGCCTTTCTTAAATGAACGCTCCCTAAATGATAGCGGAGATACGCAATACAGACACAAATAACTACATGCACAGCTCAGATTCTTGTTGTAGTGTTTGGGGATAGGAGCGGACCAGGATTGATTGCACGTTAGCTCTAATCAATGACAAGCTAAGGCGGCCATAAAACTCTGCTACCACTTTCAATTTGGGTTTTTTATCACGAATAGCTAAATGAGAAGCCTCAGTGCCTCTGGTCCCCAGGCCCCATAGTTCTCCACTGCTAGTGGTACACATAGCCAGCCCAACTCAGCACACTTGGGATCATTTTCTGAATGTTTCCTCTGCTCTGCTGCCTTAGCTGAAACACCCTGGTACATGCCCGCTTCCAACATATTAATTGAATTAAGCAAGGATACAACAGTAATGTCAAACGCAGCTGAGGTACCACAATCCCAATTGGTAATTAGAATGTCTGCTGGACGTGTTCTGGTCCCCATCCGCAGCCAACTTCTAGGTGTGCAGATAAACCAGCTCGCTGAAAGGTGTTGTACACCACATTGCGAAGAGTGTTTGCCTGGTTGCTACATCACCTCCTCTTTTGCATGTGATACAGTGGTAACCCAGAGGGTCATGTGCACAGTTGGGACACAGGGGACAAACCATTGGGTTTACATCCAAGCTCACAGTAGGATTGACTCCCAACCACCATTTCACTGCAGTTTGGAACTCATTCGGGTCAAGGTGCAGCCCCAGCTGAGAGAATGAACAACTGACACCCACGCTGATGCATGTGGTGAAGATAGAGACAGCAGTCTGGCCTTATCAGCTATGAAACAGCTATTAAGGAGAGTTGAACTGCATCTCTTCGATCATATCAGAAAGGTTCTTTTGTGTGGGAGTACAGACCTCCAAGCTGCTAATTGACACAGAATCTGAAAGTGGAACACAGGTGTTGTAATGGATAATGACCTTTTCCAAATGGGGTGTGGAGATCATACTGTCAGAACCACACACGGATGCTACATAGGCAGCTGATGAATGAAGAGCTGAAGAGCGCAGACCAAATCCCCCTCTTCTTAAACTCAACTGGGCCTGCCTCCAAGCTGAGTCAGGAACATCACAACCAGTGCACTCAGCAAAGGAATGGCGAACATCTGTGTCAAACTTCTCCATAGGGCCCAAAATGAGGTGTGGAGGCGTTGCCCTAACAATGTGGGCAAGTTTGCAGAAGCTGGAACAGATGACAAGAGCAACTTGGGGATCTACGCTACCAAGATCATTAATGGTTGACAAGAGAGCGAGGGCTGCCTGATGTTTATCCAGCACAGCTTGCCTTGAAACAAGCATTGGTCATGTCAACTTTGAGCATCACGAAGTTGTTGACTGCCCAATGGTCTTCAATGCAGCACCTTAGTCGATGTACGATTTTTTCAGCCCCTCGTGGTCAGGCCACCCCAAATTGGAACGGGTGGTGGCCTTATCTTTGATTTGTTGACATACACATTTACTACTAAGCCTTCTAAGCACTTCACCTATTGCAATAGGTCTGACATCAGGAGGAAAATCTCTTTGATAGAGCTGTTAAAGTCGCACCAGAAAGATAAATGGACAACTCTTTTGATGCCTTGCCTGCAACAAAGAGATTTGCAACATACTACAAGGATGAGGATATGGAAGTAGGCAATGGGACTTGTTGAACCCTCATGCCAGAAGGACCGGCAGCCGTCAATTTAGGAAAGGACTTTAGGATTGCCCTGATATCAAGCTCATGGGATATGTTGACTGGGACAGCAGATGACATGGGTTGTATCGGTGTTGATGGACCTTGGGGGTGTTTTTATTCCAACAATTTTCAAGTTTCGGGTGTGTTTGGTGCTATACCCGAAGATGTTAGTACTTGGCATGCTTTGGAATAGAGGTCATCTTGAGCAAATGAAATTGTACTCAAGCCTCGGTCTGAGTAACTTGTTGCAACTTCTCGTAGCAGATCCAACTTTTGAATGACATAAGGCCAGGCGCCACAAAATACCGAACTGGCCCCTAGACCACAGATCACAGAGTATCTTGATGTCAATTGGCTTGTTATTATTATTTTGCTTTACTAGCTCTGTATTACATACAAAATAGTACCCGTATATAATCTTGATTTCATGGGTCTTATTTTCATATATGTATTGTGGAAGTAAACATGGCGTAAAATTGTTATTAACTCATTCTAGGATATGCCATTCCTGGTACACACAAGTAGTTGTAACTGTCTTATTTTAATTCTGTCCCATTTGCCCCTTAGATGATATATAAGGCAATGTGTGTGTGTGCGTGTGCGTGTGTGTGTGTGTGTGTGTGTGTGTGTGTGCATGTGTGTGTGTGATTGTGCATGTGTGCATGCAAGTTCTAGCTTTAAATCATGTAGACATGAGTGGTAAAGGGTAAGTTTGGATGTGACCCTCACAGAGGTTGTGGAAGGTATGTGCAGCAAGCTTACGTCACCACATTGTTAGGGTTAGGACCATATGATGAGGCTCCTGGGAGCATGAGGTATGTGTAGCAAGCTTAAGTCACCACACTGTTAAGGTTAGGACCATATGATGAGGCTCCTGGGAGCATGTGGTATGTGTAGCAAGCTTAAGTCACCACACTGTTAGGGTTAGGACCATATGATGAGGCTCCTGGGAGCATGTGGTATGTGTAGCAAGCTTAAGTCACCACACTGTTAAGGTTAGGACCATATGATGAGGCTCCTGGGAGCATGTGGTATGTGTAGCAAGCTTAAGTCACCACACTGTTAAGGTTAGGACCATATGATGAGGCTCCTGGGAGCATGTGGTATGTGTAGCAAGCTTAAGTCACCACACTGTTAAGGTTAGGACCATATGATGAGGCTCCTGGGAGCATGAGGTGAGTAGAGAGAGCAGCATGAGAATGCTCTGAGTGTTTTTTGTAACAGTTAATATTTAGATTAGCCGAATAGTTCATACTGCACTGGATGGTGAGTCACGTTACTAGTGTTGCTTGTACATCAGCACACCTCAAAATGGAAGCCACACATGGTCTCATTGTACTATAAACCCCTGACGAAAATGTTGTGTTAGCCTGTAAAAAGGATCAAAGCTTGAATGTGATGGTCATGGCATTTCAAGGAGCTGCTATGTGTTCTGTGTGTGTGTGTGGGGGGGGGGGGGGGGGGGGAATCAGTTGTCATTACTTTAAAGACATTTGCTTTAGATTTTTAAGCATTGTGTTTGTTCACAAACTGGTGTGCAAGTAGCCATTGTATTTTGCAGGTACAATATAATTACAAGTTATATAGTCATATTTGTCATGATGCTATATTACTCAGTCTTTTCAGAATCCAGCAACAATTAAACTCTTATGGCATGCAGTATTTTGTGCTGGTATTGACAGTGCTAAATGGCAGGATAGGAGCACATAATGAATGGCTCTGTGTTTCATCATTCCATCAGTACTGTATGTAACACTGTTATTTCACCAGAGTGAATCCTGAGGATCTGCACCACAAGCCTGAAACAGTGCATGGAGAGTATGGACCATGGATGTGAACATGCATTTAGTTTGTATGTACGCTCATGTGTTTCTGTATGTGTGTGTGTGTTTGTGTTTGTGTGCATGAATGCTCGTTGTAACAGACATGCACATGGCATTAGTGCCTCTGTCCTATAATTAGAAACAATAGACTATGCATACGTCTAAGCCTTACATCAATCCTGCTGGTGGTTCCATTTTGTGTGTTTAGAGCAACGTATTGATCAGTTCAATGAATGTGAAGTATGTGCTATCCATAAATAACATGGTATCCACAAATAACAATCCACAAATAACATTGTATCCACAGATGTTAATGTGTGCATCAATTTGTACACCACAAGACTAAAAGAGCACTTCATACATGTATACATTGTACATATAGAGGGAGAGGGTATAGCCTCACTAGCTGGGCAACTATTAGATTTATGATGCCTCTTTAAAGTTAGAATAAGTGTCAAATGTTTCCACGAAATCTGTCAGCACCTCGTGACAATAGATGTACTGGTCCTGGGGATGAGGGAAAAGACTTAATTAAATAGAAGAGAAGTGGTGTGACACAAATTGAGGATGTGAGATAATGTAGGAAAGCAATGCAAGCATGCTAAATCATGTAAAGTGTAGTCTGGCAGTAAAGGATGCTAAACCTCTGAACACTCATCTAGCCACACATCAGGAACAAACATTGACCCTTTTGGAGTCACATAGGCACTGAAACCCCACCGTCGCTAAACTCTCACCAGTTCTGGCACCATTCCTGATCGGAGTGCCCTGGAGCGCTTCACACGTTGGAAGATATCAGCGATTCCTTCTGTCTTGACTCTCTCCAGCTCTGCATGCATACAGATGAGCGTTCCTGTACGACCTACACCATCACTGTGAAGTGGTGGGCAACATTTAAAATGTGGACACATGATGAGGGAAGGAGAGTACATACTTGCAGTGGACAACAATAGGCTTGTTCCCAGTGCTGATCTGGGTCCTGGTGAGGGTGTCCATCAGCTCCACCATTGAAGCTGAATTGGGAGGCCTTCCATTCTCAGGCCACTCTGTGTAGTGAAGCTGGGTGACCACTGTGTCCTGCTCCTCACTCTGGAATGATGAAGAAAGACAAGTAATGCAGAAGAAATAGGGTGATGGATGACTCATGCATAGAGTAATATAACTGCGATGGTCCCACATATGATGGTCAGTGTACACATATGATGGTCCACCAGTGTACACATATGATGTTCAGTGTACACATATGATGGTCCACCAGTGTACACATATGATGTTCAGTGTACACATATGATGGTCCACCAGTGTACACATATGATGTTCAGTGTACACATATGATGGTCCACCAGTGTACACATATGATGTTCAGTGTACACATATGATGGTCCACCAGTGTACACATATGATGGTCCACCAGTGTACACATATGATGGTCCACCAGTGTACACATATGATGGTCCACCAGTGTACACATATGATGGTCCACCAGTGTACACATATGATGGTCCACCAGTGTACACATATGATGGTCCACCAGTGTACACATATGATGGTCCACCAGTGTACACATATGATGGTCCACCAGTGTACACATATGATGGTCCACCAGTGTACACATATGATGGTCAGTGTACACATATGATGGTCCACCAGTGTACACATATGATGGTCAGTGTACACATATGATGGTCCACCAGTGTACACATATGATGGTCCACCAGTGTACACATATGATGGTCCACCAGTGTGCACATATGATGGTCCACCAGTGTACACATATGATGGTCCACCAGTGTACACATATGATGGTCCACCAGTGTGCACATATGATGGTCAGTGTACACATATGATGGTCCACCAGTGTACACATATGATGGTCCACCAGTGTACACATATGATGGTCCACCAGTGTACACATATGATGGTCCACCAGTGTACACATATGATGGTCCACCAGTGTACACATATGATGGTCCAGCAAGCTCCACAATGATCTTATGCTTGACTGCATTACCCAGCACTGCAGCACTGATTAGTTTACATCAACTGTAGTGCTTGGATGCTGAACGCACAGTGAGCTCCATCCTCATGCTACATAAGACCCTTAAGGCACATCCCATGAGCACCGTCCCATGAGCACCGTCCCATGAGCACCGTCCCATGAGCACCATAACACCTCATTGCATCGTATCACCAGCGCGTGGCTCAATGGACAGGTACGTGGCTCAATGGACAGGTACGTATACCGCACATGTATTTATGGTTCCCAATGACTCGGCATTTCCTCCAGGGCTCCCCAAGGGGTGTGCTATGTTCCCCAAATGGTGCTACTGCAATTCCCATCACTACATTCATGGTGCAGCCTTTTGGACGTTCTGCACCAATTCCCACCAGCACACCTACACATGAATATAGTTAAATACTTGCCTTCTCCTCTCTGACGTTGAATTTCCTCATCTGGAAGACATCGTAGGACACTGTAGACTGCAAGGTAACCATGAGCTTCCCGTAAGACACACACTCCCCCTCCTTTGTGGGCCAGTAGCAGTAAGAGGATTCACTACCATTCTCAGTTAGAGGACACAACATGACAATGACCCTGCACTTGAACTCCCACACCATCCTCCAGAAGTCTTCCACTGTGTTCTGGAGAGGACCCTGGGTGGCTATGTAAGCATTGAGCTGCTTGTAGCCCTGAAGTGATGGAAAGCACAAAACAATGTCATTCCCACCGGATGAAATGCTGAAGGGATTTGGCTTTACAGCCTTCCAATGTTTACTGAATGCACTTATTTACACAACACATCTACATCAGCACACTTAGAGCACATGACTGGGCATATGGAAGTACACCGTACATCAACATAGCTGGCGTTGATGTACTCCGAGCCTTGGGCGCCTGTTGTCTTCAAGAATATCTGTTTTGAGTTGTCTGCAAGTGAGAGCAACGAGCAATGATAGCCAGCACATAACAAACTATGAGTACTTGCTAGTGGCCAATGAGCGATGGTAGAGCACAACACACACACACACATACACACACATACACACACACATACACACACACACATACACACACATACACACACACATGCACACACACACATACACACACATACACACATGCACACACACACACACACATACACACACACATGCACACACACACACACATACACACACATACACATGCACACACACACACATACACATGCACACACACAACACAACACACACACACTAGTGGCCAACACTACTTAATGCATTGTGTGATTGCACACACATATGAATGCATGTGCTAAAAATGTGCACACATGTATAATTGTGCATGTGTGTGTCAGGTGTACATAAATGAATATGTGTCTGTCTCCACACAGTGTCCATACATGAATGCGTGTCTGTCTGCCAAGTCTCAATACATGAATGTGTGCGTGTCCATACATGGGCATATTAGGTAGTGCATGCATGCGTGTGCTGGTGTGCCTAGCTGTATTGCCTTGGTAACACACTTACAGGGTAGCTTGTTCAAGTATCGGTTCTTGTTCTTGTTGTAAAACTCCAAACCAACAGTGCAGTTGTCTTCCGTTGCACGGGAGCTCACCTGTTCCAGGAGCTGGGACAATTTGACAAGACAGTATTGAAGGCATCTTGAAGGGGACATGGGCACAGCAAAGCTTACCTGGAATTGCTCCATAAAACCAGTGATTCCCTTCTCGGGGATGTGCTTCCTGAGTTTGTTCATCCTGGCCCTTAAGTTGGATACCGCCACATCTGTCTCTCCACAGGTGATGTACTCGTCCAGGGCATCATGGAGGAACACATACTGGTCCTGAGGTTTTAAGGTGGAGGTCATGTGGGATGACCAGCAATGCCTTTCACAGCGACTCACCTCTGTCTGTACCATGAGTGTTCTCCTCCTTCGCATGTCTTGCAGGTAGCTGTAGATGTTGAGAGAGTCTTCTGCCCTGAGGCGCTCTGTCATGGCGTCCAGGGCAATGAAGGTTCCAGTACGCCCCACCCCTGCACTGCAGTGGACCAGGAGGGGAACCCCCTTGCTCTTGTCGTGGGCCTTCTGTACTTTTCTCACAAAGCTGAGGATGGAGGTGGCGAACTGGGGTACCCCATGGTCCGGCCAGGAGGTATAGTGGTAGTGAGTTATCTTGAGTGGCTCTGAATCAGGTTCTGCCTTCTGTGAGTAAGAGGAAGGGGTGTGGTGAGGGGACACCACATCTTTGCACATCTCCTCCCACTCACGTTTTTCACTGTCAGCTTCTTGATTTCAAAGTCAGCATAGGGGACTACAGAGAGAGTGGTGACCATCATGGCGTCCGTCTCAAATGTTCCACCAGGCAATTCAGAGAAGTACTGCTCACACTTTTTCTGTTCAACCACACAAGAGATGCAACCGGACCATTTCATTTTAAAATCACACAAAACACACATATTGCTAAACAAGTATATGAATTGTACAAGCCAGCAGGATGCTCCATCCTCCTGCACCATTATTGTCCTTTCTTCCTTCCATACTTCTTCTTTATCTCCCCTAACATGTACACTGACTCTGCCCTTAACTCCACCTCCTACGTACCTTGCCTCCTTCAATGCATTTTGTCAGCATGACAATATTTTGGACTCGGTTCTCCCAAATCATCCTCCAGAATGTGGCAAGAGTATTCTCAGTAGGCCCTGGAAGGAGAGTTGCTATGGTGAAGTCATCACCTGGTACAATGTACGAGCTTTACCTTGAGCAGCAATGTAGCAGTTTTCGTACTTGTACCCCTAATGGTTGTGGAGGCAGTAGCACCAGTTAAGGAAGCAGTAACAATGGGGGCAGTTATGGAAGCAGTAACAATGGGGGCAGTTATGGAAGCAGTACAATGGAGGCAGTCATGGAGGCAGTACAATGGGGGCAGTTATGGAAGCAGTAACAATGGGGGCAGTCATGGAGGCAGTAACAATGGGGCAGTTAAAGGCAATGGCTTACATTGATGTAGCTGGCATTGATGTAGTCAGAACCAGCCACACCTGGTATCTCTTTCAGTTTCACCCTGCCATCATCATCTGCAAATATTATTCAGGCAGGTGATTCATTACAATGGAAAGAGCCATAACCTTTCTATCGCATTGCAAGCGACACCTTAGGATCAGTGTCACATGACATATTCTAACTCACATGGGTATATGTTTGCAAATCGGTTCTTTGAAGCGTTGCAGGGCATTTTGGCTATATCACGAGATCCTTCAGACTGTTGCTTCAGTGACTGTATTGAAAGATGAACAACAAGGGTGAATGCAATGTTGGTAGAATTGCACATTAAGGACACACCCACCTTGTATTCCTGCTCAAACCCTTTGTTTCTTTCCATATGCATTGTCTGAACATGATCCCTGAAGCTGGTAATGCTGATTGGCCTTGTTCGGTCACCAACTGCAGAGAAAAGCCTTCCTATGGCACACAGAATCTGTACCCATCACTCATGGGCACACATAACAGTACATGTTTACCAATCATACCACAAACCATATACTCACCATCACATTCTCATCTACTGCACCATCACATGCCCACCTACTGCACCATCACATGCCCACCTACTGCACCATCACATGCCCACCTACTGCACCATCACATGCCCACCTACTGCACCATCACATGCCCACCTACTGCACCATCACATGCCCACCTACTGCACCATCACATGCCCACCTACTGCACCATCACATGCCCACCTACTGCACCATCACATTCTCACCTACTGCACCATCACATGCCCACCTACTGCACCATCACATTCTCACCTACTGCACCATCACATGCCCACCTACTGCACCATCACATGCCCACCTACTGCACCATCACATGCCCACCTACTGCACCATCACATGCCCACCTACTGCACCATCACATGCCCACCTACTGCACCATCACATGCCCACCTACTGCACCATCACATGCCCACCTACTGCACCATCACATGCCCACCTACTGCACCATCACATGCCCACCTACTGCACCATCACATGCCCACCTACTGCACCATCACATGCCCACCTACTGCACCATCACATGCCCACCTACTGCACCATCACATGCCCACTATCACGTTTACTCTTCGCACACCTCACCACCTCACCTTCTGTAGCAATGGCAGACTCTTTTTCTGTGACATCATCTGGATTTGTTTCTACCACTTCACTTGGGGGTGGAACCTCCTCCTCTTGCTTCACTTTCATCTCCATATATCCAGTTGTCTCAATTGTGCTGTTTCGATGGCCGTTGCTTATCACTTCCACTGGGCTGAAGAGGTCTCTGGTCTTGGACTTCATTGTCAGCTTCCCCTGCTTCCTTGAACTACAAACCCATGTGTATATGAGTTGGCCACCACAAGTACTAGTGAACCTACCGTACGAGATGAACAGCTACCACGGCTACCACAATCACTATGGCAACAATCAACACTCCAACAACTGATCCTGCAGCAATGGCTCCTGCCAAATTGGTATGTGATTAGAATGATGGAGATGGCCTGATTGGCCGTTGAGCCTACCTGTTGGGGGTGGAATGCTCACTGGAGATACAGATAGAACGGGTGAGCTTGAAGGTCCCTGCCCTGCTGAAGTCTGACCACTGACTGTCACTGAGTATGTTCCTGTGGCCTCCAATCCTGACACCGTGGCAAACGAGCCATTGACTGTACGTGGCATTGACAAGGTTTGACGTTTGAGGCCAACGGGAGGTCCATAGGAGATGATGTAGTTCACAAACCCTCTGGCCTGTGAGAGGGTCAGAGGTGACCAGCTGATGTTCATGCTCAGACCATCTGATGACCTTGTCACCACCACTCCCATTGGAGCCACACTGGGGACTGGGCATATATGATGTCATTGCCACACCTCCATGATGTCACATGACCTCATGGCTTACCCTCCTCTTTTGTGAAGAAGACCTTACACCACGGGTCCCCAGGACCAAGTGGGTTAACTGCACTGATGCAGGTCTGGTAGGGTACTCCTGAGTCTGGTGCAGAAAGGGTTAATATCACTAAGAGGGATAATAGTATAACCATGCTCACATAGTCTACTCCAATTGTATGATGTCATTATGACATCAACAGTAGTATTGATAGCACTTCCATTAACAGGCATGCCATAGTCCAGTAGCTGTACAATGGAGAGGGCATAGCCTGTTAGTCGTCCATTGCTCAGCTGTGGTGGGCTCCAACTGATCACAGAGCTACTGTCTGATGGAGTAGCCAATGCTGGACCACTAACCAGTCCTGGAGCTGTGGGGTGGAAATATATTTGAAGTGGTCTGTTTGAAAGAGATGGTCAAAACTCACTTCTCACAGCTACATCTGCAGCTGCTGAACCAACACTGTAAATGCCCTTATATGGTAATGAGATCACAGCTGTGCAGGTGTACAAGGTGAGATCAGACATGTTTAGTGGAGTTAGGAGGAGTGTTCCATTGGATCCTAGGGATTGTGATGGCATTCCATCAGCTCTGGTCCAGGTGAGAGCAATAGGTAAGACTAGACCAGCCACCCCCATGGCCTGACATGTTAGGGAGTATGCAACACCAAGAGATGGAGAAGGGAGGGAAGGAGTGATGGTGACATTGGGAGCAGGGAGAGCTGATGGAAGAGGAGGAGGCAGAGATGATGAGGATGAATGGAGTGTGTTGGTACCACTGACCTAGGACCTGAAGGAATAGTGAGCCGCCTCCCACTCCTGAGATGACATATGGAGTCCCAGGTTGAACAGAGACATTACAGTTGTACCATCCACTGTCATTAGTACCCAGAGGGTTAAAGATGAGTGTGGTGACATAGGAGGAGGAGCCAATCATTGGTGAGATGGTGGTGTAGTTATCAATAGTTATGTTTGATGATCCATCACTGAACCATTCAGGGGTTACAGTGACATCAGTGTCCACTTGTGGGAGGAGCTGAACAGTGCAGGTGAGGTTGAGTGGTGTACCAGCATAGTATGAGGTAGTGATGGGTGTGGAGGTGAGGGTGACAGTGGGAGGAGGGACTGAAGGATGGGAGACAATATTAAATGTTCTGCATTGAAATGTGAAATACTTACTTTGTACAGTGATATTCATTGTGGCAGTCGTTGAGCTGATTGGAGAGCTCAGTGTAGACTGGCAGGTGTATTGTCCTCCATGAGAGGTGTGGAGAGGGTTAAATGTGAGGACACCATTGGATACAGTGATGTCATTTCCATTGGTAACCGCTCCATTTGAGTTGTTCCATGTCACCAGAGGGGTGAGTGAAGTGTCTCCCACTATCCTCCCTGTGCAGGTGAGTGTGTACATCTGTCCTGCCACTGGACTGCCTGAAGTACTGATGTCTATTGTGTGCACTGAAACTGAAAAAATGACATAATGTTTAAAAAGTGAGGACATTTTTGACAATTAGAACTCAACCTATGATTGATGATGTTCCTGAGGTCTGAAGAAGGAATGGATTGTTAAGAGGCAAGATGATTGGTGAGCATGTATAGCTCCCAGCATCTCGGGTCCCCAGAGAAGTCAACATCAGTGTGCTCTGATTAGATGACCCAATCCACAAAGGGTTACTACCATTGAGGGTAGCTCCTCCTGGTGCAGTCCATGTGCTGGTCACCATCACTGTACTGTTCACTGATGGGTCCAACGTGACATTACATGTCAAATTGATACTACCACCAACAAGTACAACAGGGTTAGGTGTTGTTATGGTTACACGTGGACTGGGTACTAGGAAGAATACATAGTAAATGTAAACGAATGTGAGCACCTGTATCTTACTTTGAACAATAGCATTTTGATCCTTTGTCATAATTGAGGGAACAGGATAACTCAAGTTGGACTGGCAAGTGTAGTTTCCAGCATCCATGGTATAGAGAGGGACAAATGAGACACTCAGAGTGGTTGTATTTCCAACAGTACTCTGGGTCCCAGGGAACACATTTTGACCCATCATTTTGTTCCATGACAGCTGAGGAGCAGATGGCACATTTGCAGACCTTACAGCCGTACAGGTGATTGTGTAGTTCATTCCTGAAGTGGGCGTGTTGGTTGAGGCTGTCACTGTGATGGTATGAAGGGCAACTGCAGGACAACACAAAGATCACTTCAACCTCTAATCTACAACACACATGTATTTACCTTCTATTGTGGAGTAACTCAATATTTCTGACACATACTGTGTGCTAGGAAGGACAGACACTGAACAGTTGTACGTGCCAACTCCTTCTGGTTCTAATGACATCAATGTTAATGAGCTTTGATATCTTCCCCCTACTATGGTAGTGTTGGATCCTGCCACTCCCACTCCTCCTGGTCCAGCCCATGTGTTTGCTACCAACACTGGAGTGTCCACATAAGCATTCAGCTGGCTGCCACAGGTCAGAACCATGTCATTTCCCTCTGAGATAGTTTGACTTGGGCTAGCCGTAGGAGTGATAGTGGGTGGAGGAACTGTGGGTGTGGCTTTGGTGAGACATATTACCATGGGTGTATCGCTTACTCTGAACAGTGGTGATATACAGTGATGTAGTGTAGAGACTTGTGATGGATATTACAGGGAGGGAGATATTGGCTATGCAGGAGTACTGGCCTCCATTAGATGTATATAATGGGTTGAATTGGAGAGTGAGGGTGGTTGTGTTAGCTGACACCACTCCAGAAGCAAATGAGATACTATTTCCAACAGCAACAGTCACACCATTCTTGAACCACATCACCTGAGGAACAACTACCAGTCCATTTACTACCATCACTGTACATGTGAGGTTGTATGGACTTCCTGCAGTGGAGCTCCCTGATGGAGTGATGGTCACCTGAGGAGCAGGGAGAGCTGTGAGGGAAGAGGGGTGGATGGTCAACATCAGATGTCACCTGGTCTAACAACTACTAACCTGTCACTGTGATTGATGTGATGGAAGAACTGACAGCTATTGAGGTGTCCACATACTGCTGACCTGATGCAGAAACACTCACTGAACAGTTGTACACTCCAGTATCAGTGGTGTTGAGAGGATAGAACTGTACAGTGGTCTGGTTGACACCAGAGGAGAGTGAGACTCTACCAACACCACTGGAGATCTGTCCTCCTGGTCCAGTCCACAAGGAGTTAAAGATGACATTAGTGTCCACTTGTGGGATGAGCTGAACAGTGCAGGTGAGGTCGAGTGGTGTACCAGCATAGTATGAGGTAGTGATGGGTGTGGAGGTGATGGTGACAGTGGGAGGAGGGACTGTGGAATAAATGATATGGGATTGTTTCAAAAGAAGGGAGCTAGCCCATACATTATAAAACTTCTAATACACACAATAAAAACGTGTTGAAATGTATGGCTCATTAAAATTCAGAGCCTCAACTCCATGACAGAAATTCAGATTCTCAGTGTGTAAGATTCACTGTGTAGCAGGATACTTCAGACTTCTAGAATATACAAAAATTGAAATCCCCTTCTGCAGAACGATCCCATACATTGTAGTACACTGTATTTTCCTTCCTTTTCATAATTCATGTAATTGCATATGATTGCAATTACAGTTTTTTCAAAATGCTAATAATGTTTGCTTTTTTAACTCAGAAAAATTTCCTACATAACATACCAGTCTCATCTGAGCGTGAGTAGATTGCATGAGTTGTGAAACCTTGAATTATTTATGACAACATGCAAGAAGTAAACAGTTGTTTCATGTAGAGAATATGAACATGCTGTGAGTGCACTCCAATTAGGAATAATACATTTATAGAGGTGGATATGGTGAAATCACTGCCGTACATAAATATTTATTCTTAAATATCGAAATGCCTGATGGTAAGCTATGGAAATTAGTAATGCTTACCTTGAATTGTAACATTAGAGTATGATCGTGTGTAGAGACTTGTGATGGATATTACAGGGAGGGAGACATTGGCTATGCAGGAGTACTGGCCTCCATTAGATGTATATAATGGGTTGAATTGGAGAGTGAGGGTGGTTGTGTTAGCTGATACCACTCCAGAAGCAAACGAGATACTATTTCCAACAGCAACATTCACACCATTCTTGAACCACATCACCTGAGGAACAACTACCAGTCCATTTACTACCATCACTGTACATGTGAGGTTGTATGGACTTCCTGCAGTGGAGCTCCCTGATGGAGTGATGGTCACCTGAGGAGCAGGGAGAGCTGTGAGGGAGGAGGGGTGGATGGTCAACATCAGATGTCACCTGGTCTAACAACTACTAACCTGTCACTGTGATTGATGTGATGGAAGAACTGACAGCTATTGAGGTGTCCACATACTGCTGACCTGATGCAGAAACACTCACTGAACAGTTGTACACTCCAGTATCAGTGGTGTTGAGAGGATAGAACTGTACAGTGGTCTGGTTGACACCAGAGGAGAGTGAGACTCTACCAACACCACTGGAGATCTGTCCTCCTGGTCCAGTCCACAAGGAGTTAAAGATGACATTAGTGTCCACTTGTGGGATGAGCTGAACAGTGCAGGTGAGGTTGAGTGGTGTACCAGCATAGTATGAGGTAGTGATGGGTGTGGAGGTGATGGTGACAGTGGGAGGTGGGACTGTAGGAGGGAATTGCTAAACCATTATCGACTATGTACGCTTTCACATACTTTGGACCATGACATTTGTCATGTTAGTAGCTGTGGAGTTGAATGGGTAGGTGAGTGTAGACAAGCAGGTGTACTGTCCTCCATGAGAAGTTCTCAAAGGGTTAAAAGTAAGAGTACCACCTGACACTGTGATGTCATTTCCAGTTGGAACTCCACCCACTGCATTCCTCCACATTGTTGTGGAAACAATGGATGCATTCCCCACAAGTGCTCCAGTGCAGGTGAGTGTGTACATCTGTCCAGCCACTGGACTACCAGATGCTGTGATGTTCACTGCCTGGGCTGACACTGATGGAAAGGATCAGCAACACAGGTAATTTGTATGATTATGAAGGTCTGGGTACACATTTAGCCCTCATGACTCTTTTTGGGGGGAATATGGTTAAATGCTAGAGCAGTGCCATCATTTCAGGTGCCCCTGGCTAGGTCCTGTAGTAGTATATGTACCGCCTTGCTTTTTTTTTGGTTTTATCGAGGGTCAAATACTTTGAGTACATTTGGGGATCCTAAGTGTTTCTTGTGAGTATGGTGCTACATGTACAATGTGCAGGCTACTATTACTGTCCATAGGTAGGTGTGGGTACGTGTATAATGTTGCAAAAACATTACATGTGTACCTTGGATGGTTCCACTGACTGTTGTTTGTACTATGAACTGTGGCACAACTGCAGACACTGTCATTGAACAGGTGTAAATGCCAACATCTGTTGTTTTCAGAGAGATGAGGCTGAGTGTGGTCTGGTAGATGGATCCATTCTTATTTGGAGCACTCCCACCAAGGGATGTTCCTGCTGGTCCGGTCCATGTACGGTTCACTGTGACATTACTGTCCACTGATGGGTCCAGCTGGATGTTACATGTCAGAGTGATGTTGCTCCCAATAGCTATCACTTGGCTAAGGGCAACAGCAGTAATATTTATTATTGGTTGAGGTACTGTGGAAATAACACACAAGTTATTAATGAATGTAGTACATTGTGCATCATAGCACTAACTTTGAACTATCACACTGGATGCAGATGTGTTGGAGAGACTTGTGATGGATATTACAGGGAGGGAGACATTGGCTATGCAGGAGTACTGGCCTCCATTAGATGTGCGAAGAGGGTTAAACTGAAGAGTCAGGGTTGTTGTGTTACCAGAAATCATTCCATTTCCTCCAGTAATACTTGTTCCATTCTTAAACCACATCACCTGAGGAACAACTACCAGTCCATTTACTACCATCACTGTACATGTGAGGTTGTATGGACTTCCTGCAGTGGAGCTCCCTGATGGAGTGATGGTCACCTGAGGAGCAGGGAGAGCTGGGAGGGAGGAGGGGTGGATGGTCAACATCAGATGTCACCTGGTCTATCAACTACTGACCTTTCACTGTGATTGATGTGATGGAAGAACTGACAGCTATTGAGGTGTCCACATACTGCTGACCTGATGCAGAAATATTAACTGAACAGTTGTACACTCCAGTATCAGTGGTGTTGAGAGGATAGAACTGTACAGTGGTCTGGTTGACGCCAGAGGAGAGTGAGACTCTTCCAACACCACTGGAGATCTGTCCTCCTGGTCCAGTCCACAAGGAGTTAAAGATGACATTAGTGTCCACTTGTGGGATGAGCTGAACAGTGCAGGTGAGGTTGAGTGGTGTACCAGCATAGTATGAGGTAGTGATGGGTGTGGAGGTGAGGGTGACAGTGGGAGGAGGGACTGCAAGAAGAGGGTATATTAAGTACACGTGTGAATATATTAATTACATACCTTGAACAACTATATTCATTGATGCAAGTGCTGTAGAATTTAATGGAGGATCCAGAGTGGATTGACATATGTATTGTCCACCATGGGATGTACGAATAGGGTTGAATGTGAGGTTGCCACCAGAAACAATGATGCCACCTCCATTGGTAATCACTCCATTTGAGTTCTTCCATGACACCACTGGAGTGATGGAAGTGTTTCCCACCAGTGACCCCACACACATCAGTGTGTATGTCTGCCCGGCTGATGGGCTTCCTGTGGCTGTGATGGTCACCAACTGTGCCAACACTGGGAATGGAAAATAGTTAGCCACACCCACCCATCGATAACCACACCCATCTTAGTCAGTACCTTGAATAATTGCCCCTCCAGTTGCTGAGATAATGTACTGAGGGTTGGCTGGGGTCACAGGCACTGAACAGTTGTATGCTCCAACATCTGTAGTCTTCAATGACACCAGTGTGAGAATGCTCTGATAACTGAAACCATTTTTAGTTGGAGCAGTGCCATTATATATCCTTCCCCCTGGTCCAATCCATGTAGTGTTCACCATGGCTGCATTGTCCACTGATGGGTCCAGTGTGATATTACAGGTCAGAGTGACATTGCTTCCAATTGGAACAACTGGACTTGGGATGGCAGCAATGATGGATACTGCAGGAGTTGGGACTGGGGAGGAGTTAGGAAGACCTGAAATATAAATGTGTGTACGTCCTGATGACTTACTTTGAACTATGACATTTGTGATTGCAGAGGCTGTTGAGATGCTCAATGAAGTGACCACAGACTGGCAGGTGTACTGTCCTCCATGAGAGGTGCGGAGAGGGTTAAATGTGAGGACACCATTGGATACAGTGATGCCACTCCCATTGGTGACCACTCCAGTTGAGTTCCTCCATGTTACCACAGGGATGAGTGAAGTGTTTCCAAATAATGATGTGCCACAATTCAGTGAGAAGATCTGTCCTGCCACTGGACTGCCTGATATAGTGATGCTGGCTGAGTGTACTGAAACTGAAGTTCAAAACATAATTAGATAAAGATATGACTACTGCATCCCATCTGACCTAAAATGGAGGCATTGCTTCCCATTGGTCCAGTAATGTACTGTGTGTTAATGGGAGCGACTGATACTCCACAGACATAGCTCCCAGCATTCCCAGTCCCCAGAGAAGTCAACATCAGTGTGCTCTGATTAGATGACCCAATCCACAAAGGGTTACTACCACTGAGGGTAGCTCCTCCTGGTGCAGTCCATGTGCTGGTCACCATCACTGTACTGTCCACTGATGGGTCCAACTGGACATTACATACCAGGGTCAGATTGCTGCCAGCAGCAACAACTTGGTTGGAGATTGCAGAGACAGTTAGAAGTGGTGGTGGAACTGAGGAAGCATAGGTATTTGTTAGTTACTGCAAAACCTTCAGAGCTGTTACTTACTTTGAACAGTAATGGATCTGTTGATAGCTGTTGTTGAGATGTTGAGTGAATTCACTAATGATTGGCAGGTGTACTGTCCTCCATGAGAGGTGCGGAGAGGGTTAAATGTGAGGACACCATTGGATACAGTGATGCCACTCCCATTGGTGACCACTCCAGTTGAGTTCCTCCATGTTACCACAGGGATGAGTGAAGTGTTTCCTGCTAGAGTACCATTGCAGATAAGTGAGTACACCTGTCCTGCCACTGGACTGCCTGAAGTGTTGAGGCTGATGGAGTGTACTGACACTAAGAGATCAAATGAATGCATTCAACTTGTTGATCGAACAGGAACTAGTGGTTATCAAACTTAATCAGTTTTCTTCAACTAACATTCCAAAACTACCTCTAGGCCTTGTTTAGAGACAAGAAATTGTTTCGTATCTATAATTGTGAAATGACTCAATCAGCAATAAATTACTCTTATGATGGAATGCATCTGTTTTTTTTTTAATGCAGCAGTGTGCAAAACCTGCTTTAGATGGTGACTTACAACATTATCAAATTCAATAAAAAAACTCATGCTTGGATGACATCAGCAATTTATACCATATCAAACTACAGTGGCATTCCACTGACTCTGTAATATATTTGAGCTCCAATTCCCTTTGCCTAACAACCATATCAAAGTTGAATATAGAGAGGTGATGTGTGTGTAAAAATAACATATATGATACTGTACCTAAAATGGCGGCGTTACTTCCCATTGGTCCAGTAATGTACTGTGTGTTAATGGGAGTGACTGATACTCCACAGACATAGCTCCCAGCATTCCCAGTCCCCAGAGAAGTCAACATCAGTGTGCTCTGATTAGATGACCCAATCCACAAAGGGTTACTACCACTGAGGGTAGCTCCTCCTGGTGCAGTCCATGTGCTGGTCACCATCACTGTACTGTCCACTGATGGGTCCAACTGGACATTACATACCAGGGTGATGTTGCTTCCAGTGATGGCAACTTGACCTGGGACAGCAGTGGTAGTGATAATGGGTGGAGGAACTGCAGTGGAAGGAAGATGGCAAATGAGCAATGGTACACATAATATATCTATAGAACATTTAATTAGATGTGTTCTCAGAAGGACATTGTATAGGTAAACATCAGAGTCCCAGTATTAAGTACAGTGGTGATCACTGCTTATCTCATTACTTTGAACATTAAGAAGCTGTGTGCTTGATGTTATCGTTGAGTTGAATGCACTCAGCGTGGACTGGCAGGTGTACTGTCCTCCATGAGAGGTGTGGAGAGGGTTAAATGTGAGGACACCATTGGATACAGTGATGCCACTCCCATTGGTAACCACTCCAGTTGAGTTCCTCCATGTTACCACAGGGATGAGTGAAGTGTTTCCTGCTGGAGTACCCTTGCAGATAAGTGAGTACACCTGTCCTGCCACTGGACTGCCTGATGTAGTGATGTTTATTGCGTGCACTGAAACTGAGACGAAAATCTTATTAACTATTGGCACTAACTGTACTAGGAAGTGGAGCTTGGCAACTGTCAACCACCTTACCAAGAATGGTGGTTCTCTGTGTTGTTTGATTAATGAATGTATTTTTGTCTGGAGAGACCAACACTGAACAGGCATAGTTGCCTGCACCTGTGGTGGTCAATGAACCCAACATGAGTGTGCTCTGATATGGGCTAGCCAGTATGGAGCTGGATGTGAGAGAGTTTGGACCAATCCATGTACTGTTCACTGTGACATTACTGTCCACTGATGGGTCCAACTGGATATCACAGGTTAAGGTGATGTTGCCTCCAATAGTTGTCACCTGACTAGGAGCAGCAGTGATGGTGACAGTGGGAGGAGGGACTGTAATGAACACATAAGGTAAGCCATGCTGATCATCCCATAAGATACAAGCTTACTCTGAACAGCAAGACTTGAGACTAAGGTGCTGTAGAGACTTGTGATGGATATTACAGGGAGGGAGACATTGGCTATGCAGGAGTACTGGCCTCCATTAGATGTATATAATGGGTTGAATTGGAGAGTGAGGGTGGTTGTGTTAGCTGACACCACTCCAGAAGCAAATGAGATACTATTTCCAACAGCAACATTCACACCATTCTTAAACCACATCACCTGAGGAACAACTACCAGTTCATTTACTACCATCACTGTACATGTGAGGTTGTATGGACTTCCTGCAGTGGAGCTCCCTGATGGAGTGATGGTCACCTGAGGAGCAGGAAGAGCTGTGAGGGAGGAGGGGTGGATGGTTAACATCAGATGTCACCTGGTCTAACAACTACTGACCTTTCACTGTGATTGATGTGATGGAAGAACTGACAGCTATTGAGGTGTCCACATACTGCTGACCTGATGCAGAAACACTCACTGAACAGTTGTACATTCCAGTATCAGTGGTGTTGAGAGGATAGAACTGTACAGTGGTCTGGTTGACACCAGAGGAGAGTGAGACTCTACCAACACCACTGGAGATCTGTCCTCCTAGTCCAGTCCACAAGGAGTTAAAGATGACATTAGTGTCCACTTGTGGGATGAGCTGAACAGTGCAGGTGAGGCTGAGTGGTGTACCAGCATAGTATGAGGTAGTGATGGGTGTGGAGGTGATGGTGACAGTGGGAGGTGGGACTGTGAGAGAAATGTTGTGATTAATGCTGATACAAAAATGGACTATGAAATGGCATACTTTGGACTGTGACATTTATCACTGAGGTAATAACTGAAGTCACTGGAGAACTCAGTGCAGTTTGACATGTGTACTGTCCTCCATGAGAGGTGTGGAGAGGGTTAAATTTGAGAATACCGTTGGATACAGTGATGTCATTTCCATTGGTAACCACTCCATTTGAGTTGCTCCACATCACCATAGGAGTGAGGGAAAGGTTTCCTAGGACAGTACCATTGCAGTACAATGTGTAGCTCTGTCCTGCCACCAGTGGAGTGCTTAATGATGTAATGCTGATCACGTGAATGGAGACTGGTGGGAGGAGCCATGGTGATGTCATATAGTATGGATTAATTATAATGATGGCAAAGTTGCTGCACTTTACCTTGAGTGGTACTGTTTAGTGTCAATGGTACCACATATGTTCCGTTAACTTTTGTTGAGCATGTATAGTTCCCAGCCTGTTCTGCTTTCAGTGAAGTCAACATCAGTGTGCTCTGATACTCCATTGGGCTTATCATGGTATCCACATCATCCTGTAAGCTACCTCCTGGACCAAACCATGTTATGACCACAGTCACTGGTATGTCTACTGATGGGTCCAACTGGATGGCACATGTGAGGTTGACATTGTCTCCAAGATGAGCTGGCAATGTTGAGGTGGATGTGATCACTGCTCTGGGGCTGGGGACTAGATGAGGACAACTCCAGTTCACATATGCCACAGACATGTTATTGATACTCACTTGTCACGTTGATAACAGATGATGTCATGACACTGGTCAATCCAGGAGATGACACCACACAGGAGTATAGTCCTCCATCAGATGTGTGTAGAGGGGAGAATGGCCACTGGAGTGTGTAGTTCATCCCTGGACTAACTGATGACACATTGCTGATGAGCATGCTTCCATTTGGAGCTGTCAGTTGGATGGTCAGTATTCCATTCCATCCAATCACAGGAACAGTGCACATGAGTGTGTATGGGGACCCAGCAGTGGGTGTGGTCACACTACCACTGATGGTCAACTGACCTATAGCTGTGTAGAGATAACCAGTGAAAGCAAAGCTACTCATGGATCATCATGGTGTGGGGATGAGGGAGTGTGGACTACTTCAGGTGTACCTGGTACTACAACAACTGATGAAGCATTCTGAGATCCAAAGTAAATGCCCACAGCTATGACAGAGATGTTGTACTGAGCCCCAACTTGAAGGTTGGTTAGAACATAAGAGGTAGAAGTGGTTGAACCTCCACTTGTACTTGGGCCTCCATTAGCCACATAGTAGATATCATATCTGGTCACTGGACCACCTGAGATTGGTGCAGTCCAAGAGACACTGACAGATGTGGGACCAGACTGCACAGCAGTGACACCAGTGGGTGGGCCAGGAGGAGCTGTATAGAGGTACATGTCTATAGGTACAAGACACCCTTCATAGGCACTACTTACCTGGTACAGTGAGGGATGAGGTAGTGGACCTTGGATTGAGAGTAAACCCTGGACCTCCACACACTGGTGAGCAGGTAGTGGTGACAGTGCATGTGTACATCCCATATGCTCTCCCAGTCACAGTCAGGGTGTTGTTGTAAGTAGATGTTGGTCGATCTGTCACTATCTGAGAGGAAGTATTACTCACTGGACTTCCATTAGTGGTCCACAGCACATCTGTAGGAGGAGAACTAGTGCTGGTGCAGGTCAACTGGAACACTGGTGGATCAACATTTGTAGGTGTCAACAGCTGAAACTGGACACCTCCTGTGATGTTAGGACCATCTGTGGGAGAGTCAACACTTCCATAACACATGTGATGTACTTTCCTCTCTACTTACAAGTGGCTGCTACAGAAAGAGCATAGCTATAACCATTTGATGTAGGCAGACTGACTGATGCTGATTGTGCTAGTGTGAGATCACTGTACATTCCAACACAGAGTGTGATGGTGGTATTGGTACAACATTGAACACCATGTGGGAAGACAGCAGGACCTCCACGATACAGCGCTACTCCTCCTGACACATTTCGTTGACCATAACCTCCCAAAGTTACAGGGTCTGTTGTTGCTAGTCGAAACAGGACTCCACTTGGGTCGTACCACTGTCCACCTGTAATTCCCTGGCACAACAGAGGAGCCTGTGCTGCAGATGTTGTTGCATTCACTCTGGGCTGAACTGCTGAGAGGGACACCAAACTGTTGTTCTTGACCGTTTGTCCATTCCAGGTGATCCCAACAGCCTGACCTGTGTGTGGTCAATGTACGTGTTTAGCCAGCACAGCATCACGCACACATGCATAGCACACGAACACGCGGACGTGCACACACACTCAGCGCACACACACGCACACTATCATGCAGCACCTGGCATGCACGCAGTCTGCTACGCATACAGACTCTTGCTTTGCAGTCGTTTCCTTATACAACTGGTGCTATACGTAACAGTATGTATTTCCTAGCTGCATGTTGTTTTTTGCAAGGTATTGTTAAACATTTCAGCACGGCTCATACGTACGCCAAATTAACTTACTGCGTGTGCATCGCAGTGACGAGAGCAACACCACAGCCGTCAGTCCTATGCAAACACCTATTCTTGGGAACATCGCAACGCTGTAGGCTGGAACCTTTCTCCCTGTATCCTAACTCGGCTTCTAGCTATGTTAGAAAACCTTCGCAGTGGAGTAAAAGTTAGTTGTAGCGCTGAGTTCAGCAATATGGTAGAAGGAATTCATACCTCCCGCAGCAATGTTTGCCCGCTTCATGAATATGGGGTGCCTGTAGCCCTTCCCTTCTTTGCAGTGTAACTTGCGCTACGGCATTCGAACGGCAGTTCGTTAAGGTTGCGGCTTGGCACCTTCTCTCCGCACACGCATCACCAGACCGCAGTGCACGTCGCCAATCCGTTAGCTCGTCCGTTGCGTCATTTGCAACGTGTGTTGAGCATTTGTATGCATGTATACCACCTGCAGCGCAGTAGGAAACCCTTCTCACGTGACAAACATGGCCACGTGTCAAGGGAAAATATTGCATGTACATGGCATGTTTCATGCGTGGTATGCATGGCGCAACTTGCATGCTTCTACGAGACAGGCATAATCAAACATGCATCATGTTGAATGCAGTAAGCGATTCCAACAAAGCATATAATCATTAAGTTTTAGGTTAATAACGAGTATTCGAGTTACTAAAATTGCAAGGTACGCATGGCACAATTAGCAAGGATTATGAGACCTGCATGATCATACATGCATCATGCATGGCAATCTTGAATGGAATAAATGCATGAATTCCCGGCCTGCAATGTAATGTTTCGTTTCTATAAGGTGATTACCTTTGCCTTCCAATATGGAACATGAGCACAGTGGGTAGAAATTGGGCACAGAATGAATTTTTTATTCACCAATTGAGTTTAGCCAGTATAGTTGTTCAGTTGATATTTACTAATTTTAGCATGCAGACAGTAATGCAGCAACAGTCAGTGATTCAATACATCTAGTTCAACATGTGCTGAAATTAATGATGTTCATAGTTTTTTGATTGCTTATTGGCAAAAAATTTCCTTGCACCTGAACTAATACAGCTCTTGTGATGATACTGGAGATTGAAATTTATTCCTTCAACAAACAAGACACAGGTACCTAATATATCCCCATCTTTGTACACCTGAAGGGTGTCTCTACAAGCTGGACCTGCTACAGACAGTAATGACTGTGTCTTCACTTTGAACTGTTTTACTACAGCACAAGGACATACCATCTTGATGAATCATACTATTCTGCCATACATTTGTCTTCATAATAGCATAATGAACTGTCATGCTTTACTGACCTTCTGCAACTTTGAGCACAAAATTTTCATCGATTTGCCATATATGTCATGTCCATCAATTTGACACTGCAAGGCAGTTGGAAATAAATATATATGTGGTTATACTTCTTCAATATCTCCCACTTAGTGATTTGCATGCATATGTCAATGTAGCAATAAATTTCTTGGTTTGGCTTATGTATACGTATGATCATGAGTTTCACCAAGTCACCATTTTCAGATGATGGACTGGATGCAGTATCAGTGGACTTTCAGCATACCACAAACAGAATCTGCAATTGCTTTCGGTTGTTTTAATTTCCTTCTGGCTTATTGTGGAGTTCATCGAGTGGTCTATCTCTGTTTCTCATAACAGCTGTACTATGACACTGTTGTACAATGTGATGTTGTTCTTGAGCTTGAGCTAAATGTATTAATGTTTGGATTTCAATGAATGTACGACTGTGTCCGCCACATCGTCATCCATCGATTTCAACTCAGCACGACACGTGTGAAGAGCTTTGTCCAAAGTGAGGTCCTGTTCATGTACTGTAGGAGTCTTTCTTTTATCCTTTTGGAGTTGGTACCACACACAATCCTGTCCCTTAAATCCACTCATGTTGGATGCCCCATCATAGGCTTGAGCTATTAGCCTGTCAAAGGACACGTCTCTGAACTGCAGCACTGACATAATGACTCCATACAAGTCTTCTGCATTAGTTCCTGGAGCTCGCTGGCAAGCCAGAAGGTGTTCTGATACATGACCATTCAAATTGACTATTCGAACACATATACTCACCTGCTCATGATGGCTAGTGTCTGGCGTTGTGTCTGCCATAAGTGACCAAGCTCTGCAATTTTGTATTGTTTTAACAATTCCAGTTCTTCGTATTACATCCCTCCCCAAGGGTCACATCCCCCCAAGCCTCCTCCCTCACATTCCCAAGCCTCCTCCCTCACATCCCTCCCAAGCCTTCTCCCTCACATTCCCAAGCCTCCTTCCTCACATTCCCAAGCCTCCTTCCTCACATTCCCAAGCCTCCTTCCTCACATCCCTCCCAAGCCTCCTCCCTCACATCCCTCCCAAGCCTCCTCCCTCACATCCCTCCCCAAGCCTCCCCTCACATCCCTCCCCAAGCCTCCCCTCACATCCCTCCCCAAGCCTCCCCTCACATCCCTCCCCAAGCCTCCCCTCACATCCCTCCCAAGCCTCCTCCCTCACATCCCTCCCAAGCCTCCTTCCTCACATCCCTCCCAAGCTCCTCCCTCACATCCCTCCCAAGCCTCCTCCCTCACATCCCTCCCAAGCCTCCTCCCTCACATCCCTCCCCCAGCCTCCTCCCTCACATCCCTCCCATGCCTCCTCCCTCACATCCCTCCCAAGCCTCCTCCCTCACATCCCTCCCAAGCCTCCTCCCTCACATCCCTCCCAAGCCTCCTCCCTCACATCCCTCCCAAGCCTCCTCCCTCACATCCCTCCCAAGCCTCCTCCCTCACATCCCTCCCAAGCCTCCTCCCTCACATCCCTCCCCAACTAAAGCTCCTTCTGGAGGATGTGATGTGGCATGGCAAAGCCTCACCCACTAAGTACCAAGCCTCCTATTGTTGTGCCACTGCAAGCAGTGAAGGTCGCCATGGCAGAACCAAATCCTCCCCTGTTTTCTTTGAGCATGTTGATGTTTTGTGATGGATCTATGAGTGTGTCATCATTCTGTGCACATGCACATCTTGTAATTCCTGCTTTTGTGATGTCCATCTGTAACTTTAAATCGGTCCCGCTCATGCGTCTGAAGTCTCTTGACCTCCATGATCTCTTCAAACAGTGCTTCAAACAGTGCTTCTATACTTTTGCCTTGGTAAGCATAAATCCTTACAGGTCATGGTCCAGACACCATGCTTTGTCATTGACCTCCCACCTGAAGATTATGGTTGAGGTGTTGTAGACATGTACAGATTTATCAGTCACAAGTTGTACCTACTGGAATCCTCTCTCCCACATTGAAAGCAGATACATTTATAACCCCAATCCAAGCTCCACCCCCACACCTTCCTTGATCATTTGATGCAGTGCACAGCCAAAGAACAGCTGTGGTGGGACCATGACCTGTAAGGATTTATACTTACCAAGGCAAAAGTATAGAAGCACTGTTTGAAGCACTGTACATGTACATGTGTGGAATACAGGCTACCACTAGTAGCTAGGATGAAGATCAATTGATCAATTGATCAATTGTGCTACAAAGCTTTTCAGCCTTCCCCCTTTGGGTACACGTCCACCTTAACTTATATGTGTATCTCACCACAGTGTTCAGCATCCATACATACACATGTGTTATTATTTAAGGGAACTTAGTTGCTTTAAACTATACTTTCTGCATCCTAAGACAACCCAGAATTTTTATCCTCAGACTCACATGCACATGCGATTATCGCACGTTGTTGATTATACTATTTACAGCGATAATCGTTACGTCATGTGACCTGGGGACGAGACAAATATTTAATTGTACAGATAAGCCATGTCATTTAGGGGGCTTGTCCAAACTATATATGGAAAAATTAGCGTCATTGTGACGTTAGGGGGGGGGGGGGGGGTTTTAAGGCTATGACGCTATGAAAAATTTATTGTCCGCAAGTTTTGCGAAACATCTAGTGGCCAGTGGCGTAGCGTGAGTGTTGTGCGCCCGGGGACATAATGCACTACTGGCGCCCGCGGGGGGAGGGGGGGGTCTGTCGGCTTCTGGCCCGGGGGGGGGGAGGGTGCTGTCGGCTTGTGGCCCGGGGGGGGGGGGGGGGGTGCTGTCGGCTTGTGGCCCGGGGGGGGGGGGGGTGCTGTCGGCTTCTGGCCCGGGGGGGGGGGGGGGGGGGTGTACCTAGCGGAAAAGAGGGAAGGGGAGGAGCCTTATATTATGTGAACGGGTTTACAACTGCCCCCGGTATCTGCCCATGCGTTTGTGAGTTCTCGTTGACGCGATTATTAATTATCTCTCGTCTATTTTGGCGCCCCCTCAACCCTGCGCCCGAGGACATATGTCCCCCCCTGCCCCCCCCCTCGCTACGCCACTGCTAGTGGCAGCAGTTATGTCTATTCAGACTACACTTTTCGGATGAGTATTGAAAGATGTGCAACACATTTACAAGGTGCCACGAGACGCGTACGAAAAGTTTATTGAGTATGACGTTAAGTGGGGGGGGGGGGGGTTAATATGTTAACGTCACAATGACGCTAATTTTTCCAAAAGTAGTTTGGACAAGCCCCCTTAGTCATTAACCAGAACAACGATTCCCCCACCATGGTATGGCTTTTAAATGGCGATTGAACGTGTTATGTTCATACATAGCCTCAAGTTTCACGGTAGCTAGGTCATTACATAATGAATGTTTTCTATATTTTGGGGGAGTGGGCCTAATATCAATGGCCGCAAAATACGGTGGGTCGACTAGTTATTAAACCCTTGTCATACTAGATACGTGGTCACCTGGTAGTTGTCCCGACGATAAGCTTGCCGCTCTCTCTTCACTTAGCACACATGGTAAAGCAACTTAACACGTACCTGAAGAGATAATGAATTATTTCGTCAATATGTAGTTCCTATCACTCAAACCAAGTGCAGCTGCGAAACAAAAGGTGCACATGTACAGTACTGGATGGCTGACCTAGCACAATGGTGTTATACCATGGCCAGCTAGTGAGAGCTGGATAAAACCGAAGGAGGACATCAGTGCAGCTCAGTGAACAACACCTGTGTGCATGTTTTGAGGCTGGCCATGGCTACGTCAACTTGCAAATAGCAATACAATGAGCAAGTGGAACACCTACAGGGGATGACCTGGAGGTGAGCCTTATTGTACAGTGTGATGTTCAATTCAAGTGTGGCCATTGCATCCATGCATGTAACACAGGCAACATACTGTCAAGTAACACAGGCAGTATACTGTCAAGTAACACAGGCAGTATGCAGTCAAGGTTTTCTCGTGTGGTGATTATATCCAACATGTATGATTGTCTGGAGTTTGTGGTATGTAATAATTAAAGCTCCATGCATGGTGATCCATATATAACAGGATTGCATCCATGTTTGCATTGGCTATTCTCCAAGAAAGGAATGAAACACTACATGGGACCATGCTCCGCCCAGATCCCTAGACTCAATCTACACACACCATCATTGCATTGGGTGGAGTCAGGAAAACAACCAACACTTTATAACTGCTTCTTAGAACCCATCCCTATCACACAGGTACTAAGTGATGATTTAACAGAATGTTGTTAGGAGCATTTAACCCTTTACGGAGTAAAAAAGTAGCCTGACATACATTTGATTGAGGGCGAGCACAATATCTTTACTCTTAGCTGGAGGGCGGGTGGCAGATACCAGTGTTCCTAAACTATGCATAGCAGGTTCTGGTTCTATTGGAGCAAATGGCAACTTAGTGTGAATTGACTCAGAAGGCTGAATCCAACATAGTTATAGTATTTGCCCACTGTACAGTATGGTCTTCAGTAGATACATTCTTATTAGCAGGGACAGTTCACAGCACTAGACGCTGCACTATCGGCCACTCCATGAGTGTCAGTGCACTGCACATCAATTCCAATGGGTATGAAACAACATTGGAACACGATGCATACTTGAGCTCCTCTACAGCCAGGCTACATGTAAAAGGACTAGAAGAAACGCAATATTCCAAAGATGAGCTACAAGTGAATTAGATGTGTACCTGCCTGGCGACCTCTACACTGCAGAGACTTGCATTCCAGAATCTGGAGTGATGCTTACTACTAATCTGGCATACTGTTTATAATTGAACAACACTCCATTTTATAAAGTGTTCTTCACCTGGAATAACTGCAGGCCGGGCACTCGAAATCGGAGTGCTTATAAGAATTAATCAACAATGAAGAGAGAAATAAATAACTGTCACTCGATATATGAAATCAAACTGCCTAACATTACACACACAACATACACATCCGCCAACAAACATTCCTGAATGAATGTGTTATTTTCTGTATTGTGTTGATTATTAGCAGATGAGTAAGATCAACAAACGACATACATTGCATGGTTAATAATTGTTGCACATTTGATTAAGAAAGGTCTGTTTAACTGTGCACTTACCTGGAGAGCACATCACAAACTGATGAGTGCTTTCACTCACATAAACATGCAGAGTGACTTCACTCCAATACGTCTTCACTCTGGAGCAAACAGAGTGTTTTCACTCCTTACTTTGCAGCAAAGGCAGTGGCAATCAGTCCAGTGTGAACAACTGGAGTGCAGGGCACTCGATCACACGAAGCTCGTTTGGAAAATTGGAGTGCTGGCAATCCCTGTTTTTTTTTGTATTACAATGTAGCTCCTGATGTGTCCACTTGCGTATGCACTGAAGTGCTCACATACCTTTGTACCATGATGTTATAAGTTTACATAAGTACTGTGACATGTATGAAATGTTGGCACTCCAATCAGAATGTTGGAATTTTCTGACGTACTATGATTAAAATTCCAAGCATTTGGAATGTTGAATTAAGTTCAAATCACGCCCAATGAGTCCAATCAGAAAATTCAACATTCTGATTTGTGCGCTAAATATTCCTGCATACCAGAGCAACTTCCTTTGAATTACTGGCCAGTCCCTCAGTACGTAGTATTACACTGCAAGCAATAATGCTTGTAAACGTACATTTGGATCTAGACTGAAACATTTATCAGAGTCACGAGTAAACGTGATGAATTTTACGTAATTCTCAAAAATTGCTTTTTGTGGGTGGTCTTATAACCGAACACCAACTGTACCACATGACATAACTAACTACAACTTAGGGTGGATTGTTTTTCTCACTTGTGGTGACTGCCCACTAGAAACTAAGTGAGTTCTTGCTGTGCTTCTGACAGTGCACCAGTCTGCAACACTGAAACAAGGATTACTAATAATCCTTGTTGAAACTACCGAACACAAGTCACTTAAAGAAGGGGGTGAAAGGTTATATAGGTAATAGACTGTACAAACCATAGAAACGTGCAATATGGCAGTCCATGCCAGTGTGTGTCCTCTTCAATGTGCCCCGTAGAGTATTCTGTGTTCCCATGGTTACTTAGATTTACTCATGTCCTGGAAATTGGCATATGCACCATTCATCTCCACATAGTCAGCAATGACTTCATGACAGTAGACATATTGCTCCTGGGTGAATGGGAGAAACAGTAAGGTGGGGTGGGGAGGAGATGGCACCATACATGCAGGGTTCAGGGATTGTACAGACAATGCATCACACCTTTAGGACATACAGGGTTAATGTCTAATGTCCTGGGTGTCATCCTGGGAGTAAGTTTGTACATTCAGAATAACACCAGTTTGTTACTGTGCACTAGAACTGAAATCCAACAGCACATGTTTGTCATGCATTTTTAGCTCTGGGCTGAAATAGGTAAGGTCCATTCCTTTATAACTTTCCTTCTAAAACTTCTAACCAGTTTGCTAAAGTGAAGCTTCCCCAGTTGCACCTTGCGTATGCCTGGCACACTTCGGAGAACTTAACTTAGGAAACCTGGTTAGAAGTTTTTAGAAGGAACTAGACCTCACCTATTTCCACCCAGAGCATGACAAACATGTACGTGGTGTTGAATTTCAGTTCTGGTGCACAGTAACAATGTAATGTGGTGTTATTCTGAATTTCTGGATGTCTAGGTGTACAAATGTACCTCCAGGCTGACGCCCAGGACATTAGACTTTAAACAGATACGTGTGCATATGGCGATACATCATGGGACACACTATTTAGCCTATCCTGAAGCATCCTAACACCATTGGTGAGGCGTTGTCCGGTGCTTTTTAACTTCAAAAGTAGCCAAAATAATGCATCACAGATTATTAGTAATGTGGAATCATTAGAACAGTAACTTCTGTGAAGGAAGGCAAATGTGATAAGCATGAGGTAACCGTACATTTGATATGCATGAGGTAACCGTACATTTGATATGCATGAGGTAACCGTACATTTGCATGAGGTAACCGTACATTTGCATGAGGTAACCGTACATTTGCATGAGGTAACCGTACAATTGATATATATGATTGAGGTAACCATACATTTGATAAGCATGAGATAACCATACATTTCTTACACACCTCATGGAACTAAGCAAAACTGTCCAACTTTCCTCAACACCCATCAACCAGCATTTTCAAAGAAAACAATAAAAACAACACTCAATTACTAAATCATTGTATTCGTGGGATTGGATACTTAATACGGTACGATAAATTTACTAGCTGCTACCAATAATAAAGATAAATTCATGTTTTTATACCATTGGCACCACTGGCATACCATTGGCATCACTGGCATACCATTGGCATCACTGGCATACCATTGGCATCACTGGCATACCATTGGCACCACTGGCATACCATTGGCACCACTGGCATACCATTGGCATCACTGGCATACCATTGGCACCACTGGCATACCATTGGCATCACTGGCATACCATTGGCATCACTGGTATACCATTGGCACCACTGGCATACCATTGGCACCACTGGCATACCATTGGCACCACTGGCATACCATTGGCACCACTGGCATACCATTGGCACCACTGGCATACCATTGGCATCACTGGTATACCATTGGCACCACTGGCATACCATTGGCACCACTGGCATACCATTGGCACCACTGGCATACCATTGGCATCACTGGCATACCATTGGCACCACTGGCATACCATTGGCACCACTGGCATACCATTGGCATCACTGGCATACCATTGGCATCACTGGCATACCATTGGCATCACTGGCATACCATTGGCATCACTGGCATACCATTGGCATCACTGGCATACCATTGGCATCACTGGCATACCATTGGCATCACTGGCATACCATTGGCATCACTGGTATACCATTGGCACCACTGGCATACCATTGGCACCACTGGCATACCATTGGCACACTGGCATACCATTGGCATCACTGGCATACCATTGGCATCACTGGCATACCATTGGCATCACTGGCATACCATTGGCATCACTGGCATACCATTGGCATCACTGGCATACCATTGGCATCACTGGCATACCATTGGCATCACTGGCATACCATTGGCATCACTGGCATACCATTGGCACCACTGGCATACCATTGGCATCACTGGCATACCATTGGCATCACTGGCATACCATTGGCACCACTGGCATACCATTGGCACCACTGGCATACCATTGGCACCACTGGCATACCATTGGCATCACTGGCATACCATTGGCATCACTGGCATACCATTGGCACCACTGGCATACCATTGGCACCACTGGCATACCATTGGCACCACTGGTATACCATTGGCACCACTGGCATACCATTGGCATCACTGGTATACCATTGGCACCACTGGCATACCATTGGCATCACTGGCATACCATTGGCACCACTGGCATACCATTGGCATCACTGGCATACCATTGGCACCACTGGCATACCATTGGCACCACTGGCATACCATTGGCACCACTGGCATACCATTGGCACCACTGGCATACCATTGGCACCACTGGCATACCATTGGCACCACTGGCATACCATTGGCACCACTGGCATACCATTGGCATCACTGGCATACCATTGGCACCACTGGCATACCATTGGCATCACTGGCATACCATTGGCATCACTGGCATACCATTGGCACCACTGGCATACCATTGGCATCACTGGCATACCATTGGCACCACTGGCATACCATTGGCACCATTGGCATACCATTGGCACCACTGGCATACCATTGGCACCACTGGCATACCATTGGCACCACTGGCATACCATTGGCACCACTGGCATACCATTGGCACCACTGGCATACCATTGGCACCATTGGCATACCATTGGCACCACTGGCATACCATTGGCACCACTGGCATACCATTGGCACCACTGGCATACCATTGGCATCACTGGCATACCATTGGCATCACTGGCATACCATTGGCATCCACTGGCATACCATTGGCATCACTGGCATACCATTGGCACACTGGCATACCATTGGCACCACTGGCATACCATTGGCACACTGGCATACCATTGGCACCACTGGCATACCATTGGCATCACTGGCATACCATTGGCATCACTGGCATACCATTGGCATCACTGGCATACCATTGGCATCACTGGCATACCACTTGGCATCCACTTGGCATACCATTGGCACCACTGGCATACCATTGGCAACCACTGGCATACCATTGGCACCACTGGCATACCATTGGCATCACTGGCATACCATTGGCATCACTTGGCATACCATTGGCATCACTGGCATACCATTGGCATCACTGGCATACCATTGGCATCACTGGCATACCATTGGCACCACTGGCATACCATTGGCATTCACTGGCATACCATTGCATCACTGGCATACCATTGGCATCACTGGCATACCATTGGCATCACTGGCATACCATTGGCATCACTGGCATACCATTGGCATCACTGGCATACCATTGGCATCACTGGCATACCATTGGCATCCACTGGTATACCATTGGCACCACGGCATACCATTGGCATCACTGGCATACCATTGGCATCACTGGCATACCATTGGCATCCACTGTGCATACCATTGGCATCACTGGCATACCATTGGCATCACTGGCATACCATTGGCAATCACTGGCATACCATTGGCACCACTGGCATACCATTGGCATCACTGCATAACCATTGGCACCACTGGCATACCATTGGCACCACTGGCATACCATTGGCACCACTGGCATACCATTGGCACCATTGGCATACCATTGGCACCAATGGCATACCATTGGCACCACTGGCATACCATTGGCACCACTGGCATACCATTGGCACCACTTGGCATACCATTGGACCAACCACTGGCATACCATTGGCATCCACTGGCATACCATTGGCACCACTGGCATACCATTGGCATCACTGGCATACCATTGGCATCACTGGCATACCATTGGCACCACTGGCATACCATTGGCATCACTGGCATACCATTGGCACCACTGGCATACCATTGGCACCACTGGCATACCATTGGCATCACTGGCATACCATTGGCATCACTGGCATACCATTGGCATCACTGGCATACCATTGGCATCACTGGCATACCACTGGCATCACTGGCATACCACTGGCACCATTGGCATACCATTGGCACCACTGGCATACCATTGGCACCACTGGCATACCATTGGCACCACTGGCATACCATTGGCATCACTGGCATACCATTGGCATCATTGGCATACCATTGGCATCACTGGCATACCATTGGCATCACTGGCATACCATTGGCATCACTGGCATACCATTGGCACCACTGGCATACCATTGGCATCACTGGCATCCATTGGCATCACTGGCATACCATGGCATCATTGGCATACCATTGGCATCACTGGCATACCATTGGCATCACTGGTATACCATTGGCATCACTGGCATACCATTGGCACCACTGGCATACCATTGGCATCACTGGCATACCATTGGCATCACTGGCATACCATTGGCATCACTGGCATACCATTGGCACCACTGGCATACCATTGGCCACCACTGGCATACCATTGGCATCACTGGCATACCATTGGCACCACTGGCATACCATTGGCATCACTGGCATACCATTGGCATCACTGGCATACCATTGGCACCACTGGCATACCATTGGCATCACTGGCATACCATTGGCACCACTGGCATACCATTGGCACCACTGGCATAACCATTGGCATCACTGGCATACCATTGGCATCACTGGCATACCATTGCATCACTGGCATACCATTGGCATCACTGGCATACCACTGGCATCACTGGCATACCACTGGCACCATTGGCATACCATTGGCACCACTGGCATACCATTGGCACCACTGGCATACCATTGGCACCACTGGCATACCATTGGCATCACTGGCATACCATTGGCATCATTGGCATACCATTGGCATCACTGGCATACCATTGGCATCACTGGCATACCATTGGCATCACTGGCATACCATTGGCACCACTGGCATACCATTGGCATCACTGGCATACCATTGGCATCACTGGCATACCATTGGCATCACTGGCATACCATTGGCATCACTGGCATACCATTGGCATCACTGGCATACCATTGGCATCACTGGCATACCATTGGCATCACTGGCATACCATTGGCATCACTGGTATACCATTGGCATCACTGGCATACCATTGGCATCACTGGCATACCATTGGCACCATTGGCATACCATTGGCATCACTGGCATACCATTGGCACCACTGGCATACCATTGGCATCACTGGCATACCATTGGCATCACTGGCATACCATTGGCACCACTGGCATACCATTGGCATCACTGGCATACCATTGGCATCACTGGCATACCTACCACCCTTGGCATCACTGGCATACCATTGGCATCACTGGCATACCATGGCATCACTGGCATACCATTGGCATCACTGGCATACCATTGGCAATCACTGGCATACCATTGGCATCACTGGTATACCATTGGCATCACTGGCATACCATTGGCATCACTGGCATACCAATTGGCATCACTGGCATACCATTGGCATCACTGGCATACCATTGGCATCACTGGTATACCATTGGCATCACTGGCATACCATTGGCATCACTGGTATACCATTGGCATCACTGGGCATACCATTGGCAATCACTGGCATACCATTGGCATCACGGCATACCATTGGCATCACTGGCATACCATTGGCACCACTGGTATACCATTGGCACCACTGGCATACCATTGGCATCACTGGCATACCATTGGCATCACTGGTATACCATTGGCATCACTGGCATACCATTGGCACCACTGGCATACCATTGGCATCACTGGCATACCATTGGCATCACTGGCATACCATTGGCATCACTGGCATACCATTGGCACCACTGGCATACCATTGGCACCATTGGCATACCATTGGCACCACTGGCATACCATTGGCACCACTGGCATACCATTGGCACCACTGGCATACCATTGGCACCATTGGCATACCATTGGCACCACTGGCATACCATTGGCACCACTGGCATACCATTGGCACCACTGGCATACCATTGGCATCACTGGCATACCATTGGCACCACTGGCATACCATTGGCATCACTGGCATACCATTGGCATCACTGGCATACCATTGGCACCACTGGCATACCATTGGCATCACTGGCATACCATTGGCACCACTGGCATACCATTGGCACCACTGGCATACCATTGGCATCACTGGCATACCATTGGCATCACTGGCATACCATTGGCATCACTGGCATACCATTGGCATCACTGGCATACCACTGGCATCACTGGCATACCACTGGCACCATTGGCATACCATTGGCACCACTGGCATACCATTGGCACCACTGGCATACCATTGGCATCACTGGCATACCATTGGCATCATTGGCATACCATTGGCATCACTGGCATACCATTGGCATCACTGGCATACCATTGGCATCACTGGCATACCATTGGCACCACTGGCATACCATTGGCATCACTGGCATACCATTGGCATCACTGGCATACCATTGGCATCACTGGCATACCATTGGCATCACTGGCATACCATTGGCATCACTGGCATACCATTGGCATCACTGGCATACCATTGGCACCACTGGCATACCATTGGCATCACTGGCATACCATTGGCATCACTGGCATACCATTGGCATCACTGGCATACCATTGGCATCACTGGCATACCATTGGCATCACTGGCATACCATTGGCATCACTGGCATACCATTGGCATCACTGGCATACCATTGGCATCACTGGCATACCATTGGCATCACTGGTATACCATTGGCATCACTGGTATACCATTGGCACCACTGGCATACCATTGGCATCACTGGCATACCATTGGCATCACTGGCATACCATTGGCATCACTGGTATACCATTGGCATCACTGGCATACCATTGGCACCACTGGCATACCATTGGCATCACTGGCATACCATTGGCATCACTGGCATACCATTGGCACCACTGGCATACCATTGGCATCACTGGCATACCATTGGCATCACTGGCATACCATTGGCATCACTGGCATACCATTGGCACCACTGGCATACCATTGGCACCACTGGTATGTGTGTTCAGGACTGAAGATCCAATACTAAATACTTAGAGGTTCTCAAATGGAATGCTTCAAGATGTTCACTCAGCTTGCATTAGTCCAGTGAATGTGTGCATGTGTGGATGCATCTAAACAATGTCAGCCTGCATCCCTCAAAAGATTAAACACCTTCACTACACAATATTTAAATATAGAAGAGTGGTCCAAATCAAACTAATCAAGAATAGAAGCAGGCTTTCAACAATAGAAACTGAAGCTGTGAACATAATGAACTTCAAATGTATAATTTCTCAAAGGTTCTTGTAGAATTCGTAAACACATATTTAATGCAAATATGCACGTATCAATCAGTTCAATATACTCGGTTGCTATCACCCTCTCAGTATTGTCACAAGGACATATAAAGTCAACACAGTGGCCAGCACTTTTCATAAAACAGTCCTTTCATTAAACCACTTCCATTACTATATGGGACAGTGTCCTGCTTGCATAATCACCCTTGTGGATGCTTTTTCAAATTTTCCAGGACAAGCAAAGGAAAAGCAACGCTTGCATTGAAATGAACAGATGTATGGTTAATTAAAAAGTCAGTGCCCAATAACTCCGAACTTTCCAGTTAACAGAAAAGGCATAAAAATCGAAACTTGAAAAAACTACCCACAGGGGTGATTAAGCTGGAATACAGTACGCGACAATAGAATTTTGCTGTGCCAGATTTGGAACATAGTCCTCCTATGGTTCGTTTCCCATCAGAGTACGCTTTTGAAGTGGACTGTAACGTACGTTTTTTCCTGCTACAATTTTACCTTCGGGCATGGAGTTTCGGGGAGGGGGGTTTAGTTCGTAATTTAGTTAGTTGTTGAAAGTAAAGGATTCGCTGATGCAAGCATGTGCAGTACACCATCCTCGAGTCGAGGCCATAATGGATGAAAGTTTTGCTTGGCAGTATTTATGCACGCAGCCTACAACAATACTCCAGTATGCTAAATTCAAACAACCATAATACAGTATATATAACAAGTCTGCTACGGTCCGTAGCAGAGCGCAAACGTAGTACAAATCTGGTGTATGGGACAGTGTCCTTAATATTAATTATCTTCATACAGGCATTTTGTTTGCAGTTAAAATGAATAGGTGTTGCCAAGATTGGCTGTTTATGAATCATCTGCTTATGAAAGTGGATATAATCATTTTTCACACGATACCCAAATGACCACCTCAGCCCTCTCAAGGCACCAAGTGAGCCCAATCACTTAGCACTGCCATGAAGGCCCAAATGACCACCCCTTCCCTCTCAAGGCACCAAGTGAGCCCCATACCACTTAGTGCTGCCATGAAGGCCCAAATGACCACCCCTTCCCTCTCAAGGCACCAAGTGAGCCCCACACCACTTAGCGCTGCCATGAAGGCCCAAATGACCACCCCATCCCTCTCAAGGCACCAAGTGAGCCCCACACCACTTAGCGCTGCCATGAAGGCCCAAATGACCACCCCATCCCTCTCAAGGCACCAAGTGAGCCCCACACCACTTAGCGCTGCCATGAAGGCCCAAATGACCACCCCATCCCTCTCAAGGCACCAAGTGAGCCCCCACACCACTTAGCACTGCCATGAAGGCCCAAATGACTACCCCATCCCTCTCAAGGCACCAAGTGAGCCCCACACCACTTAGCACTGCCATGAAGGCCCAAATGACCACCCCAGCCCTCTCAAGGCACCAAGTGAGCCCCACACCACTTAGCACTGCCATGAAGGCCCAAATGACCACCCCAGCCCTCTCAAGGCACCAAGTGAGCCCCACCACTTAGCGCTGCCATGAAGGCACACCACTAATATGCTTTCTAATGGAACTGATCATTAACCATTAATAATACTGAATAACGACAGTTAACACAAGGCATGCATACTATTATAGGTGTGTGTTTCCTGCGTGTTTGCACTGGCAAACTACTTACAGGCAGGAAATGAACATGTACACTGTCATGTTCACCTGCACCAAGGGCAGGAATAAGGGATCACGCTGCATGCACGCTGAACAATGTCACCTGCTACACTTAGCGGTGTGTGCCCCTCCCTCACCTGGCCCCTCCCTCACCTGGCTTCTGACAAAGTTAGGACGTCGCGTCCTCGAGGATTTGATGAACTGGAAGAAGTCCACCATATGTTCAGTCTTCAGCCTCTCCATCATGGCGTGGATGGTGATGAAGGCACCTGTACGACCCATACCATCACTGGAAAAGGAGAAGGGGAAGGATAGTTTAGATTAAAGGACTGAGCAGGTGGTAATAATGGTGAAGTGATGGTAGTAGGCAGGTCATAAGGAGACAGTGACGGTGGACTTATTGTCCATCTCAGCAACTTTGGCCATTAGTTTCTTTTAATGATATGAGATTATTCCAACCCAATTTCTATATACATCTATCATTTGTGTGTAATGAATGATTACTGTGTTTTACTGTGCCCACAGCATGCTAGATACTGGAGATATTTACAAAATGAGAGTCAAACGATGTGTACCTCCTGATTCCTTCATCGCTTATGCTTTAAATTCAGGTGCAGAAGTCACGTATCTACGCAAGTATTATTTTCATATCGATAAGACATTGCAAAATGATAGATTTCGAGCATTATATTGAAGTTTAGTGGCATTGCCTGTTAATTTATGTACTCAAGGTTTCAAATTCCCTTAGAATTGAGACTGACAATAGGAAGAAGACATGCTAGCCGCTCACTTGCACACAACGGTGATGTATTTGCCGTAGGTGCTAGCATTCCCACACTGCATCTGTGCCTTTACAACAGACTCAGCAATAGAGATCACAGACTTTGTATCTTCAGGACACTGCATCTCTGACCACCCAGGATGGTGGAACAGGGTCACCTGAAGCGGCTGCTGCTGGGTTGATTCCTATATGGGGGCATGGACAGTTACCAAGGCTACCTGGAAGAGGAGCATATAACCTTCTCGTCCTTCAGACGCAACTTGTAGGAGTACCCTTCTATATAGAGAGACTCGAGGCTCACTGAAAGCTTTCCAAATGAGTAAGACTCCCCAGCTCTGAGTGGCCAATACTGGCACACTCCTGGCTGCAGGAAGAGTGGGGGAGGAGGGACGTGCCCATGACGACAAGATACTTATTAGGAAGGCAAGATATACCTCATCTAATGGACACAACACGACAATGTTCATGCACCTGAACTCCCACACCATCCTCCAGAAGTCTTTCACTGTGTCCTGGAGGGGAGCTTGGGCTGCTATGTAAGCATTGCGTGACCTATATCCCTACAAGGAATGACAAAATCGTTACCGCGGAAACATTAAACCCATGAAGACTGACATCCACAAAGTTGGCATTGATGTACTCTCCTCCTTGCACACCCCCTGTGGTCTTCAGACGAACACGCTCACGGTTATCTAATGTAGTATAGTGAAGAGGTTCCATGGAAATAAGGACAGAATAGTTTAGAAAAATGAAGGAGTAAAATTTGGAAAGAGACACGAAGAAAGAAAAGACAAGGAATTAGATAGATGAACATTGACAAGGAATTAGATGGATGAACATAGACAAGGAATTAGATGGATGAACATAGACAATGAATTAGATGGATGAACATAGACAAGGAATTAGATGGATGAACATAGACAAGGAATTAGATGGATGAACATAGACAATGAATTAGATGGATGAACATAGACAAGGAATTAGATGGATGAACATAGACAATGAATTAGATGGATGAACATAGACAAGAGGATGTACAACCCACTCACAAGGCAAGCGATCAAGATATCGGTTCTTGTTGCTGTTGAACTCTTGTCTGGCATCAGAGGTGTCATTCAAGGTGGGCTGATGGCACACACTCTCCAAGAGCTATGGCAATGGAAAGGTCACTTGTGAAACACCTCTCACAGGGTGCCTATCTCAGATAAGGCATCAAGTTTGGGAAGGCCTCTTCCCAAGAAAGGGTGGGGGTGAATGTCCCCACTCAACACACACACACACACACACACGAATGCAATGACAGAGTGGATTCAATTGCAACCTCACCGACCCTCATGATTCATGAAAACTTCATGGTGGTACAATTAAAGACCTTCTGAAATTGCTGATGCTTAAATTGTGCAAAGACATACAGCTTTGGGGGGGAGGGGAGGGGGTTCCATAATGTGTACCTTAAACTGGTTTTGAAATCCGGTCATACCAGTATTAGGGTCTGTTTGACACATCTTGGCAATACTAGCAGCAAGCTCTGCAACCTCAATGTGTGTGTCACCACACATGATCAGCTCATTGAGGGCATCATGAATGAACACATACTGAGCCTGAGTGAGGGAAGTACAGATAACAGAAATGCATGCATGTCTATTAGAGGCAGTGCAAGCAAGGTAAAGTCCTGGTTCATTGAGGGGGGATTGTAAAACAAAAGTACTAATAGAATGTTCTTATGTAAACACTTTCCCCACTACCCAATCCTACATCCAACAGACAGGATGCTGCGAATCAACCAGCTGACAAGAAATGTTGGCAATGTTCTTTTTCAATTTGAAAATCGTTTGTCTCAACTAATATATTTTATTCCATATATGTATGTATACACTAATCTCATGGTCTGAGGGAACATGGATCCAGTGAACAAGGTGACCCCCCCCCCCCCCATGCACGTGATCTGAGGGAACAGGGACCACTCCCTCCCCCCCCCCCCCCCCCCAGGCATGTGATCTGAGGGAACAGGGACCCCTCCCCCGTGCACGTGGTCTGAGGGACCCCCCCCCCCCCCCGTGCAAGTGGTCTGAGGGAACAGCCTACACATACATGTATGTTTCGTATGTGGCCATGTGATCTACAGTGTAGCTTTGTTGGGGCACATGGCACATGGTAGTGAGCCCTATGTGTACATAGCTCCATGGATGTGGTTTATTTTGATTTTGATTAAATGTTTCAAATCATATTTCCTCATTTCCTCCACTGATGTAATTAATCAGTGGCATGACACTAATGCACACATAACTCTGTTGGAATATGAAGCTGCAACTTTTAGACATAGTCATGGACCAACATGATCCCTGTTCCCTCAGACCATGTGATCTGTTCCCTCAGACCATGTGATCTGTTCCCTCAGACCATGCGATCCCTGTTCCCTCAGACCATGTGATCAGACCATGTGATCTGTTCATGTGATCCCTGTTTCCCTCAGACCATGTGAACCCTGTTCCCTCAGATCACGTGATCAGACCATGTGATCCCAGTTCCCTCAGACCATGTAATCAGACCATGTGATCTGTTCCCTCAGATCATGTGATCCCTGTTCCCTCAGACCATGTGAACCCTGTTCCCTCAGACCATGTGATCCCTGTTCCCTCAGACCATGTGATCTGTTCCCTAGATCATGTGATCACACAGCCACCAATGATGCCCACAACTCACCAGCGTCTGCACCATGCTTGCTCGCTGTTCCCTGACACTGGCCAGGCACTCCTCTATGTTGAGCACCTCGGACATGCTCTGCATCAGATAGTCCAGTATGATGAAGGCACCGGACCTCCCAACACCTGCACTGCAGTGGACCAGTAAGGGAGTGCCGTCTCTCTTGTGCTCGTTGCGCACGCGCTTGATGAACTCGAGGAGGGAGGTGGAGTAGTGAGGCACACCGTGGTCAGGCCACCCAATAAACTGGAAATGTGATATCTTCAACTGCTCCGAACCCTCCTGATGGAATGAAAGGTCAACAGGAGGTATGAAAGGTCAACAGGAAGAAATGAAAGATTAACATGAAGTTAGTACAGCACATGGGTTTTGACACTAGACAATGCTTTAGGTATACATTTGCTGCAAGTAGACTTTCAGGTGAAAAATACTTGAATTCAATGCTCAAAATCTCTTTTCAAAGATAATTATAAGAATAATTTATTCAGGCAGCACTGCAGGCCAAATATAGCAATACTAAGTTATGTCATTTTGAGATAATACACATTATTTCATACCCAAGAGGAGTAGGACAAGCTATATTTCATTGCAGTCCGCAGATTGCGCCCTTTTAAGCAAAGGAGTTGTAGGTTGTTTTTAGGTTGGCACAAGGTGTTTATATTATGCTTCAATACACATCTTGACCCGCATACGATCCTATGCTGGTCTCATTCAGCAAAGATGGTTATGTCTGTTGATGAGGCTTTCATAGATGGTTACGTCTGTTGATGAGGCTTTCATTACAGCAAAGATGGTTACGTCTGTTGATGAGGCTTTCATTACAGCAAAGATGGTTATGTCTGTTGATGAGGCTTTCATTACAGCAAAGATGGTTATGTCTGTTGATGAGGCTTTCATTACAGCAAAGATGGTTATGTCTGTTGATGAGGCTTTCATTACAGCAAAGATGGTTATGTCTGTTGATGAGGCTTTCATTACAGCAAAGATGGTTATGTCTGGTTAATGTAATTGAGGCTTTCATTACTTGAGTCTAGTTTGTCTGCGCTTAAAGAGGAGTTAGGCAGAGGGACATGGAAGAATAAAACAGTACACGACAGCTGGGGATGAGCACCATCCTAAATTGAATGAATTCTCAAATGCTGTAACTTGGTACAACTGAGTTATGACAAGAGACTTATGCTTGCAGTGTGAGTGTCCCACGATTGGAGGAAAATGGTCATTTTGTTGATCACCAGTTCACATCGGAAGAGAGAAATTTGAATTGATGGTTAATTATAACAAATTGAATCACATCAAAGGTATTTTTGGTCAAATAGCCTTTTGAGGTAAATTGATATAATCAAACAGCCCAATTCTAGTTGGCATCGTGTTTGTATTTGCGGTCAAAGTAACATGATTTGAGATTATTCAGCTGCACACTACCAGGGCACACTACCAGTGCACACTACCAGTGCACACTACCAGTGCACACTACCAGGGCACACTACCAGTGCACACTACCAGTGCACACTACCAGTGCACACTACCAGGGCACACTACCAGTGCACACTACCAGTGCACACTACCAGTGCACACTACCAGGGCACACTACCAGTGCACACTACCAGTGCACACTACCAGTGCACACTACCAGGGCACACTACCAGTGCACACTACCAGTGCACACTACCAGTGCACACTACCAGTGCACACTACCAGTGCACACTACCAGTGCACACTACCAGGGCACACTACCAGTGCACACTACCAGGGCACACTACCAGTGCACACTACCAGTGCACACTACCAGTGCACACTACCAGTGCACACTACAAGTGCACACTACTTTTCGAACACCATTTAACATCATTATATTTGACACTTCCTGCTGCCATGGCAACCGTAAGTTCAGCCCCACAACATCTATCTGACACAGCACAACACCTGCTGCATATGTGCGCCATTTGTACACACTCCTAGAATCAATCACCAATCCATTCAAGGTTCTACCACAAACAGCTACACCGTTGTGTCTAGGTTGGCACATCTAGTCAACCCAATGGTATCCATCGTCAGTCACCCTTCTTCCTGGGTCAGTTCAGTGGCTGAGAGCCACTCACTTTACATCATGTTGTGGCATGTCTGGTCGACCCAAGAGAGGTCAACACTAACCCCGGTCCTCGATTGGCTCTGGCAGATGACCTGTTGTGTTCCTGTCACTAGCCCCAACTGATTGGCTACCTGTGGCCAAACGTCCATTGGGACAAGCCATTACCAAGTCACAGCCACACACAATTTAACAGAATTAGTATCTACTTGAATTGAACGTTGTGGTTACGCCAAATAGGTGGAGATTAATTTGTCAGAACATGTCAATGCAAGACATAAACCTTTTCAGCTAAGTGTTCCTCCCAATACTGTAGTGTTCCTCCCAATACTGTAGTGTTCCTCCCAATACTGTAGTGTTCCTCCCAATACTGTAGTGTTCCTCCCAATACTGTAGTGTTCCTCCCAATACTGTAGTGTTCCTCCCAATACTGTAGTGTACCTCCCAATACTGTAGTGTTCCTCCCAATACTGTAGTGTTCCTCCCAATACTGTAGTGTTCCTCCCAATACTGTAGTGTTCCTCCCAATACTGTAGTGTTCCTCCCAATACTGTAGTGTCCCTCCCAATACTGTAGTGTTCCTCCCAATACTGTAGTGTTCCTCCCAATACTGTAGTGTTCCTCCCAATACTGTAGTGTCCCTCCCAATACTGTAGTGTTCCTCCCAATACTGTAGTGTTCCTCCCAATACTGTAGTGTCCCTCCCAATACTGTAGTGTCCCTCCCAATACTGTAGTGTTCCTCCCAATACTGTAGTGTCCCTCCCAATACTGTAGTGTTCCTCCCAATGCTGTAGTGTTCCTCCCAATACTGTAGTGTTCCTCCCAATACTGTAGTGTACCTCCCAATACTGTAGTGTTCCTCCCAATACTGTAGTGTTCCTCCCAATACTGTAGTGTTCCTCCCAATACTGTAGTGTCCCTCCCACCTCCCAATACTGTAGTGTTCCTCCCAATACTGTAGTGTTCCTCCCAATACTGTAGTGTTCCTCCCAATACTGTAGTGTACCTCCCAATACTGTAGTGTTCCTCCCAATACTGTAGTGTTCCTCCCAATACTGTAGTGTTCCTCCCAATACTGTAGTGTCCCTCCCACCTCCCAATACTGTAGTGTTCCTCCCAATACTGTAGTGTTCCTCCCAATACTGTAGTGTTCCTCCCAATACTGTAGTGTACCTCCCAATACTGTAGTGTCCCTCCCAGTACTGTAGTGTTCCTCCCAATACTGTAGTGTCCCTCCCAATACTGTAGTGTTCCTCCCAATACTGTAGTGTCCCTCCCAATACTGTAGTGTTCCTCCCAATACTGTAGCGTTCCTCCCAATACTGTAGCGTCCCTCCCAATACTGTAGTGTCCCTCCCAATACTGTAGTCCCAATACTGTAGTGTTCCTCCCAATACTGTAGTGTTCCTCCCAATACTGTACTGTTCCTCCCAATACTGTAGTGTTCCTCCCAATACTGTCGCGTTCCTCCCAATACTGTAGTGTCCCTCCCAATACTGTAGTGTTCCTCCCAATACTGTAGTGTCCCTCCCAATACTGTAGCGTTCCTCCCAATACTGTAGTGTTCCTCCCAATACTGTAGTGTCCCCTCCCAATACTGTAGTGTCCCTCCCAATACTGTAGTGTTCCTCCCAATACTGTAGTGTTCCTCCCAATACTGTAGTGTTCCTCCCAATACTGTAGCGTTCCTCCCAATACTGTAGTGTTCCTCCCAATACTGTAGTGTTCCTCCCAATACTGTAGTGTCCCTCCCAATACTGTAGTGTTCCTCCCAATACTGTAGTGTCCCTCCCAATACTGTAGTGTTCCTCCCAATACTGTAGTGTTCCTCCCAATACTGTAGTGTTCCTCCCAATACTGTAGTGTCCCTCCCAATACTGTAGTGTCCCTCCCAATACTGTAGTGTTCCTCCCAATACTGTAGTGTTCCTCCCAATACTATACCGTAAAACAGCAAATCTCTATAACTTTTGTACATGTAGTTGGAATGGACTACCAAAGTAGAGAATGTAGGCAAAGGAAATATCGGTATGTAACATTGCATACTATCATCTTGCTGTACGTGTCGATGGGCAAGAGTGTCAATGGTGCTTAATGAACCTCTCAAACAGGTGGTCCAAGATGCTTTTGTGAACGTGAAAGCCACACCCACATCAGTTGATACAAGACTCAGCTGCCATTTGTTACACACATTGTTCTGCTTCATCATTGATTCACAAAAATTCAATTTGAAAAACTTGAATTGTTTGTTAAACAAAACATTTAATGGTATCCCTTTGCACCTGTGCTTTCTACCTGCATATTCAGTCAACTGGATTCCATTACATCAATGTGCAGTGTCTACATGACTCTTATTCTCGTCTGCAAACTTATCTTTACGTCCTTACTGCTTCCTGTTGGATGCCATGCCAACGATCACTGGCCAAACACCGCACATGTGATATCACATGACCAACCGAGAGTGTTAAAAATAGCCGGATAAGAATCTGAAACTGGTAACCATGCCAGATTAGGTGTTGAGGGAGTTGGCCAACCCAATGTTGGACACTACTGAGTCAGCCATTATGGTACTGTAGTGATGACACAATGTTGGACACTACTGAGTCAGCCATTATGGTACTGTAGTGATGACACAATGTGTGCAAATGAATTGGTGGCCTGATCATGCTAAATATTAACATATATACACGCACATGCAAACACACACAAATACATAAATATACACATGCAAACATAGATATACAGTACAAACAAATGTTAGAATAACAAGCAATGAAAAACTCACATTCGTGATGGACATCTTCCTAGTGTGATAGTCAGCAAACATCACATATTCATTCATTGTAACCCTCAAACCAGGGAATGGTTCGATAGTGTCTCCAACTTTCTCTGGCCAGTACTGCTCACACTTACGCTACACATATATACATAACATACATTTCAGACTGGGGAGGAGGAGGGAGTGGCCTATCTCACCTTCCCTCCCTCATTGCACTGGGTTAACATGACTATGGTGTTGACCTGCTCCTGCCAAATCATCCTCCAGAAGTCACGCACAGTGAAGGGCATGGGCCCCTGGGCCACAATGTAGGCGTGTTTCTGGTTGTGACCCTGCGGGTGTGGAAGTAAGAGAGTGTTGGGAGTGTGGAGGTGAGCATTGGGAGGGAAGGTGAGTGATAAGGGGAGGTGAGGGTATTTGGAGGGTGGGTGATAGGTGGTGTTGGGAAGTGGTGGGTGATAGGTATGGAGGTGAGAGTGTGGGGCGGGCGTGGGAGGGTGGTGATAGTGGGAGGGTGGTGATAGTGGGAGGGTGGTAATGGGTGGGTGGTGATAGTGGGAAGGTGGTGATAGTGGGAGGGTGGTAGTGGGAGGGTGGTGATAGTGGGAGGGTGGTGATAGTGGGAGGGTGGTGATAGTGGGTGGGTGGTGATAGTGGGAAGGTGGTGATAGTGGGTGTGTGAAGATGATGAATGAGATGGTGTGAGGTGGGAAGTGGAACATGAGTACATAATAAGGAGATAGAGGAATCAAAATTGAAAGTCAGAAAAACTAACATATCTGTACGATGAGCTTACGTCAATATAGGAGGCATTGATGTAGTCTGACCCTTCTTCACCGTCCAGCTCACTAAGACACACTCTGTTATAGTCATCTACGAGATGCATGTGTGTGTATGTGTGTGTGTGTGTGTACATGTGGGTGTGCATTTGTGTGTGTGCATGTTGGCATATGTGTGTGTGCATGTGTGTGTGTGCATGTGTGTGTGCATGTGTGTGTGCATGTGTGTGTGCATGTGGGTGTGTGCATGTGTGTGCATGTGTGTGCATGTGTGTGTGCATGTGTGTGTGCATGTGTGTGTGCATGTGTGTGTGTGCATGTGTGCATGTGTGTGGGTGTGCATGAGCATGTGTGTGTGCACAAAGAGAGGGGAAGGGAACAGTCCATCTCCATTGATGTCAAAGATACGTTAAGATCTTTTGCATGTGCGTGTCATCCTCATATGGCACTTTATGAACAAGCAAGGGTGCCCCAGCCCCTCCCCTTTCCCCTCCAGAATTCTGGACCTGCCATGCCCAACGGTGTCTAGATGCCTGACATGAACAGATGGAGTACCATAGTGTGCACATCAGTGAGATCTGGGATCTCTACGCCAAACCTATCAGGGGATTAATGTCCCACTTTTTTAATCTGATGGCGGGATTGTATCATCAGCTCAACTTAATCAGCTCAACTTGTTTAGTTTTTGCTTCAATCAGCTCAACTTGCTCAGTTTTTGCTTCAATCAGCTCAACTTGCTCAGTTTTTGCTTCAATCAGCTCAACTTGCTCAGACCTTGCTTCAATCAGCCCAACTTGCTCAGTCCTGGCTAACTTGCCCCTCTGCCTTAAGACTGGCTACTGAAAGCTTTGCAGGGAGGTCAAGTGTAGACACTTCTTGCCACCACCGACTCCAATCCATTTATTATTTTGTATCCTTTTGAGATGACTGTCATCCATGTGCATAAAATAATAGCATCCCAGGCCATGCAGTTTAGGAGGTGTGACCTTCCAAAGTTTTGACTTTTTTTTATACCATACATCGAGACACAGTTTAATTGGTCCAAGGGCTGCAGATTGGTCACGGGTGGTCATTTGGATAAGGATGAAATGCATTTTCATAAACACTAATGCAATTGTAAATTACATAGTAATTAACATTAATTGCAATTTATGTCATATAACAAACAATTGCTTGGGACATCAAACTCCCTACAAGATGTGGACAATTAAATCAGGTGCAACAAGGGAAGCTAGGACAAATGCTGAAGCCTATTAGAACGGGTGCAAAGAGGGTAGGGCTGTAGCCACAACTGCTGAAGTCTATCAGAGGGATACTGTATGCTTTATTGTCCAGGTCTCATCATTTTGTCCTGAAATCTCTGGTGCCCTGGGCCAACCCTGTAGTGCCACACCCACTTATATGTTTTGCTAGCGGTTAATTATCACCTTTGTCAGGATTCTTCAGAGTCATCTACATTTGTACTTCAGCGCAATGCAGTTCAATAACACCTTGGCATTCCATCTAGCAATCTTGAACATAGGACACCAAGACTAGGTACTTTATATTGCTTGAAGAAAAAAATGAGGAAAAAGTGTCCGTTTATAATTGGTAGGCTTCAAATTGATATTGGCACTTACTTTTCTGTTCCTAAGCTGAATTTGAAAGATAGGAAGGTAGCTATAGATGCCAGCTGTGCATGTTAAAAAAAAGGTCACAAAGGCTCTTACATAATAGTCATTGTTTACATAAGTGGTTAGAGTTGTGGTCAACTCATAACTCATGAAATCATTGAAGTCAGGAGTTAATAATTTATATTCTTACGTATGTTAGTATGTTTGTTTCTGAAACTCAGACACATGTGTGATGGATTGGTTAAGATTGACCCTACACATGTTGTAATAAGCAAGTGAATAATTTATCAAACCACTTGGTTCCATGAGTAGAACTTAACAAAAATAAGGCATTTTCCCTGTGTTACGACCAATCCCTTTGCCTTTCCAATCTGATTTTTAATATAAAAACGAACATGAATGACAGCATTTAGGTGTCCAATACAGAGGCAGCATTGCCTTGTTGGGGCTCTCTGGAGAAGGAACGAGAGGGACTGGTTGTCACGTGTGATTGCCTGCTGACACCTGCCGATTTCATTGAACAAACTGAGAGCATCTAGTATATCATTGCCCGCTCAAGCATTCGGCGCTTGCTAACAAAGGTTCTTTGCGCGCAAAAACGCACAATGAACATACACGTTATGGGCTGGCTTGCATGTTTTTTGCCCGAGCTCGTTTTTTGCACTAAGAATGCCGTCTAAGTTCCGACTGCACTGCTGCGATACACTCACAAGAGAAAACAATCCTACAATCTTCGGTGCGTTCTGATTGCAAAGTTTCCATCGTTGCAGCTGACTAATAAGAATACGATCTGTCCTTCTCGTCGCATGAAACTCTATAAATTACCTGGCGAAACTCAATCGGATGGCAGTTAAGAGCAGTGTTGCTGAAACTCATTTCGTAGAAGATGCAGTACAAATGATTTTACAGCAACCTTGTCTGTAGAGACCATTCCCCAACAACATCTGGAGCCCCAACAACATCTGGAGAAATTTTTCAAGAAAAATTTTTTCAAGCAAGATTTCTGAAATTAAAAACTTTACCTGGAACACAGAAATATCATTGTTTTAAGCCATTAAATACTTCAATAGTAGAAGTGAAACAGTATTCTGCTTCTGAACAAAAGTACAACAAACGAATAATGAAAAATGCCGCATCTTAAGCTAAATGTTGCTCTGTGCTGTAAAAATGACTTTCTTATGTTCTTAATTCTTTTTTGTTCATTTAAACTATCCTATCCCACATTTATAACATAACATTCATTAAACATCATTCAAAGACAGTTTAAAGGACAGGGGATTGGAGGCAAAGGTTCCTAATTTTATAATTCGTGTCACTATTTTGATGGCTTTATTTCTACTGACTGCACACTTCCCCCCCCAAGTTGGTCATTGCACCACATGCAAGCTCGTCCTTGTATGCGTTGAACATTTCTTATTTACTAGCACTAAAGGAAATTCATTGTTTTTACATGCAGGCATTGTGGTTATTTATCGCCTTTGTAAGGATTCATCTACATTTGTACTTCAGCACAATGCGCAATGCAGTTCAATAACACCTTGGAATGCCATCTAGCAATCTTGAACATAGGACACCAAGACTAGGTACTTTATATTGCTTCAAGAAAAAATGAGGAAAAAGTGTCCGTTTATAATTGGTAGGCTTCAAATTGATATTGGCACTTACTTTTCTGTTCCTAAGCTGAATTTGAAAGATAGGAAGGTAGCTATAGATGCCAGCTGTGCATGTTAAAAAAAAGGTCACAAAGGCTCTTACATAATAGTCATTGTTTACATAAGTGGTTAGAATTGTGGTCAACTCATAACTCATGAAATCATTGAAGTCAAGAGTTAATAATTTATATTCTTACGTATGTAAATATGTTTAGTTCATGGATATATTTTGTTTCTGAAACTCAGACACATGTGTGATGGATTGGTTAAGATTGACCCTGTACAGCTATAAGAGGATGTATAAGCTGGTTGCTGGGCACAGCCTCAATGTTGTGATAAGCTTCAGCAAGTGAGAGCTTCAGCAAGTAAGAGCTTCAGCAAGTGAAAACTTCAGCAAGTAAGAGCTTCAGCAAGTGAGAACTTCAGCAAGTGAGAGCTTCCGCAAGTAAGAGCTTCAGCAAGTAAGAGCTTCAGCAAGTGAGAACTTCAGCAAGTGAGAGCTTCAGCAAGTGAGAGCTTCAGCAAGTGAGAACTTCAGACACCTCTCACATCAGCACATTCACATGCAGTGCACATGCACATACAATGTACATTTACACACACTCAATATACACATACAGACCTACACACACACACACACACACACACATATATACACACATACACACACTATACACACACATACATGTACACAAACACATACACACACACACACACACACACAAAAGATCTCACATGGAGAGATGTTGTGGAATCTGTTCTTTGCCTTGTTACAAGGGAATCCAGCTACCTCCATTGGATGCTTGCACTCCATTGATATGGCCTGGTACCTCATCTCAAAGCCTTTGTCCCTGTCGTGATGGTTATCTGCCACATATGCAGAGAACTCAGCCACAGGTATGCCTTGGCTCTTTATGACATCTGATGGAAGGACATGACACGCTCACACACATCACGTCAGCCACAAGGAGTTTAAAGTAGCACACATGTGTACATCAAATTGTAAGGCACACATACATACATACCTTACAAGGGTTAAAACAAGAATGCATGTGTCAATACAATGCAGTGAACATCTGAACATTTCATTCACACCTCCCATGCCACACCCACTGACCACACCTACTTCCATCACATTAACCTGCCCCCTTCTTCCATCCTCCACTGGTGAGATGGGGGGGGGGAGCCCAAGTGGGCTTGGCCCCTCCCCCTCTCCTCCCCATTAGTACAGGAACCAAGACGTAATTAATAGCCTCTGCCCTCCAATAGCACATCACTTATTCCTTGTAGTTAAAATTCTCCAACTTTACAAGCACAACTAACTGACAGCTCTTTCTTTAGTCGTTCAATGATTTAATTCAACCATGTTCATATGTACTTGTACTACTTTCCCTTTACCTTAGTGATTAGCTCCCAACATCAGAGATCATTCACCTCTGATAATATGAACTAACACACCAACCACTTCACCAAGACTGGATTCAGTTAACAGTGATGTTTGTGGAGTTGGTGAACTAGCTAGTGGTACCTCTATCCTCCAATCTAGCTACAGGGCTACCCCCCCCCCCCCCACCCCACCCCACCCCCATCAGAGGTCTTTCAACCACTCGTGCCATCATGCCATGACACAATTGGGAGGAGGGGGAAGTTGTGATTTAATAACAGTATAGTAATTTGAACCATTGAAAGCTATCCCTGATGTAAAGCAAAACATATCTCAAGGAAGCGGAGCACTTAAATGCCATTTTTCTCCAGGCCACTATTCCAGGCCACTATTCCAGGGTGTCCAAATTATGTTGACTAAATTAACACACGTTTAAAGCAAATTTACTACATGTAAGTCAATGTGTAGGCTTCCATGGCTCCACCAGTGTACCCTCTCCACAACCACTAGGCTTCCATGGGCTCCACCAGTGTACCCTCTCCACAACCACTAGGCTTCCATGGTTCCACCAGTGTACCCTCTCCACAACCACTAGGCTTCCATGGCTCCACCAGTGTACCCTCTCCACAACCACTAGGCTTCCATGGCTCCACCAGTGTACCCTCTCCACAACCACTAGGCTTCCATGGTTCCACCAGTGTACCCTCTCCACAACCACTAGGCTTCCATGGCTCCACCAGTGTACCCTCTCCACAACCACTAGGCTTCCATGGCTCCACCAGTGTACCCTCTCCACAACGACTAATCGCTCCTCTCCACACATCTTTTTAGCCACACCCTTCCACCCATGACATCACACAGCAACCATAGCAAGGCTGGGTGGGGTCCATAAAGTCAGCTGTATGAACAATGGATACTTGAACTGGTCTTAAAATCTTACTCCACACTCCTTCCACCCCTCCCTTCCATCCCCCTGACCACAACATACCCCTACACCTCACTGACCACACCCCTCCCTACACCCCACTGCCACACCCCTCCCCTACAACTCTCGTTGACCACACCCCTCCCCCTATACCCCCACTGACCATAACTAGCCACAGGCTCTCCACCGTTCATTTCTGTCCCACTCAGCTGATCGGAACTTATACGAGATGGACTGCGACTCTTCCGGTCCTCCTGCTCCTGCATGACATTAGTCATCCTCAAGTCCACACTTCTGTGTTTCATGCGACTGAGCAAGGCAAAGAAGAATATGTCACTGGTATGAAGACCACATGGGGACACATGAAGGAGCTGGTATCTAGACCACATGGGGACACATGAAGGAGCTGGTATGTAGACCACATGGGGACACATGAAGGAGCTGGTATGTAGACCACATGGGGACACATGAAGGAGCTGGTATGTAGACCACATGGGGACACATGAAGGAGCTGGTATGTAGACCACATGGGGACACATGAAGGAGCTGGTATCTAGACCACATGGGGACACATGAAGGAGCTGGTATCTAGAGCACATGGGGACACATGAAGGAGCTGGTATCTAGACCACATGGGGATACATGAAGGAGCTGGTATGTAGACCACATGGGGACACATGAAGGAGCTGGTATGTAGACCACATGGGGACACATGAAGGAGCTGGTATGTAGACCACATGGGGACACATGAAGGAGCTGGTACATGGGGACACATGAAGGAGCTGGTATGTAGACCCCATGGGGACACATGAAGGAGCTGGTATCTAGACCACATGGGGACACATGAAGGAGCTGGTATCTAGATCACATGGGGACACATGAAGGAGATGGTATCTAGACCACATGGGGACACATGAAGGAGCTGGTATCTAGACCACATGGGGATACATGAAGGAGCTGGTATGTAGACCCCATGGGGATACATGAAGGAGCTGGTATGTAGACCCCATGGGGACACATGAAGGAGCTGGTATGTAGACCACATGGGGACACATGAAGGAGCTGGTACATGGGGATACATGAAGGAGCTGGTATCTAGACCCCATGGGGACACATGAAGGAGCTGGTATCTAGACCACATGGGGACACATTGAAGGAGAGCACAATAGACACCTACCATTGCAGGCATGCACAAGTAGTGATGCCGATCACCATGGCAACGATGACACAGCCAATAACCCCTGCTATGATGATGATGATGATGCACAACATATCACATGCATCAGTGGGTGTGGCCATGGTCGTCATGACAGTAGCTGCAATTCAATGATAGTGATCACTCTGAAAGGCCACACCACCACCTCTTACTTGGATTGACAGGCATAGTGCTGGTGTTGGAAGCTGCCCCAACACCAGCACTGGTCCCTGCAGAGACTGATATAGTGTAGGTCACCATTGGATCCAGACCAGTGATGAGGAACATGGTGGCATCAGCAGTCAGGTTAGCTGACCCTGCGGTCCCTCTGGCTTTACTGCTACTGGGTGTCCAGGTGACCAGGTAGTACCTGACAAACCCTCTCGCCTCAACTGGAGACAGAGGATTCCAGCTGACAACAATGGTGCTTCCATTAATGGGTGTGGTCTTGACACTGAGCAGGCCGCTGGGAGCTGTGGTATGCAAAACACAACACATGGCAATTGAAGCAAAACATGACACACAAGAGAGCCTAGAGTATGTGAAAAGGCACCAGAGAACGGATGAAGGTAGCGATTGAAATATGGAGATACATGTATGCGAACTGGAGGATGGAAAGATGAACAGAGGAAGAGGAGAACTGGAGCAATAAAGAGACAAGAGATGGAGCAATAAAGAGGCCAAGAGATGGAGCAATAAAGAGGCAAGAAATGGAGCAATAAAGAGACAAGAAATGGAGCAATAAAGAGACAAGAGATGGAGCAATAAAGAGACCGAGATGGAGCAATAAAGAGACAAGAGATGGAGCAATAAAGAGGCAAGAAATGGAGCAAATAAAGAGTGCAAGAGATGGAGCAATAAAGAGCAAGAGATGGAGCAATAAAGAGGCAAGAAATGGAGCAATAAAGAGACAAGAGATGGAGCAATAAAGAGACAAGAGATGGAGCAATAAGAGGCAAGAGATGGAGCAATAAAGAGACAAGAGATGGAGCAATAAAGAGACAAGAGATGGAGCAATAAAGAGACAAGAAATGGAGCAATAAAGAGACAAGAGATGGAGCAATAAAGAGACAAGAGATGGAGCAATAAAGAGGCAAGAGATGGAGCAATAAGAGACAAGAGATGGAGCAATAAAGAGACAAGAGATGGAGCAATAAAGAGACAAGAGATGGAGCAATAAAGAGACAAGAGATGGAGCAATAAAGAGACAAGAGATGGAGCAATAAAGAGACAAGAAATGGAGCAATAGAGACAAGAGATGGAGCAATAAAGAGACAAGAAATGGAGCAATAAAGAGGCAAGATGGAGCAATAAAGAGACAAGAGATGGAGCAATAAAGAGACAAGAGATGGAGCAATAAAGACAAGAGATGGAGCAATAAAGAGACAAGAGATGGAGCAATAAAGAGACAAGAAATGGAGCAATAAAGAGGCAAGAGATGGAGCAATAAAGAGGCAAGAGATGGAGCAATAAAGAGACAAGAGATGGAGCAATAAAGAGACAAGAGATGGAGCAATAAAGAGACAAGAAATGGAGCAATAAAGAGACAAGAGATGGAGCAATAAAGAGACAAGAGATGGAGCAATAAAGAGGCAAGAGATGGAGCAATAAAGAGACAAGAGATGGAGCAATAAAGAGACAAGAGATGGAGCAATAAAGAGGCAAGAAATGGAGCAATAAAGAGACAAGAGATGGAGCAATAAAGAGACAAGAGATGGAGCAATAAGAGACAAGAGATGGAGCAATAAAGAGACAAGAGATGGAGCAATAAAGAGACAAGAGATGGAGCAATAAAGAGGCAAGAAATGGAGCAATAAAGAGACAAGAGATGGAGCAATAAAGAGACAAGAAATGGAGCAATAAAGAGACAAGAGATGGAGCAATAAAGAGACAAGAGATGGAGCAATAAAGAGACAAGAGATGGAGCAATAAAGAGACAAGAGATGGAGCAATAAAGAGACAAGAGATGGAGCAATAAAGAGGCAAGAAATGGAGCAATAAAGAGACAAGAGATGGAGCAATAAAGAGACAAGAAATGGAGCAATAAAGAGACAAGAGATGGAGCAATAAAGAGACAAGAGATGGAGCAATAAAGAGACAAGAGATGGAGCAATAAAGAGACAAGAGATGGAGCAATAAAGAGACAAGAGATGGAGCAATAAAGAGGCAAGAGATGGAGCAATAAAGAGACAAGAGATGGAGCAATAAAGAGACAAGAAATGGAGCAATAAAGAGACAAGAGATGGAGCAATAAAGAGGCAGAGATGGAGCAATAAAGAGGCAAGGATGGAGCAATAAAGAGACAAGAGATGGAGCAATAAAGAGACAAGAGATGAGATGGACAGATGAAGGGATGAATGAATAAAGGATCTACAATACACAATAGAACTACCTTACCAAGTTCCTGAATGTAGCCATAGGCTGTGATGGTCTTGCCATATCCAACCACATTGTAGCCAGTCACTGAGGCATTGTAGGGTACTCCTGGAGCTATGGAGGAAAGACACCTGGTCACCTCATTGAAGGTCACTTTACCATCGCTGATCATCACCTCACCCTCACTGATGATCACCCTCAAGAATCTTATAAGGGTGTCCTATGATTAATTAACTGGAGCGATTTTGGATAACTACATCACGAATTGAACTAGACACAATACATGGGCCCTCATCAAGGGAAGTATAGGTTTAAAAAATTAATCAACCACCCAGCTGTAACACATCCATAAAATGGTCCTTTGAATGCACTTGCTTTGGGTACCAGTTATATCCAACAAGATATAAAAAGCCTAGATGAACTAATCATACGATGTGGCATAGCCATGGAGAGGTAAAGTGGCTATCACCTGCCATGGAGGGTAAAGTGGCTATCACCTGCCATGGAGGGTAAAGTGGCTATCACCTCACCTGCCATGGAGGGTAAAGTGGCTATCACCTGCCATGGAGGGTAAAGTGGCTATCACCTGCCATGGAGGGGTAAAGTGACTATCACCTGCCATGGAGGGTAAAGTGGCTATCACCTGCCATGGAGGGTAAAGTGGCTATCACCTGCCATGGAGGGTAAAGTGGCTATCACCTGCCATGGAGGGTAAAGTGGCTATCACCTGCCATGGAGGGTAAAGTGGCTATCACCTGCCATGGAGGGTAAAGTGGCTATCACCTGCCATGGAGGGTAAAGTGGCTATCACCTGCCTTTATAGTGAGCAAAAGTATGCCCTAGCCAGAACACACAATCAATCATTTCCAAATGTCATGAAGAAAAAGATCTACCACTTCATATCTCCCCCACATATCCTGGCACCACATATACCTACACTACTCACACCTCCCCAGACATCCTGGCATCTACACTATTCACACCTCCCCAGACATCCTGGCACCTACACTATTCACACCTCCCCAGACATCCTGGCATCTACACTACTCACACCTCCCCAGACACCTACACACCTCACACCTCCCCAGACCCTGACTCATACCTCC
>JABACO010000011.1:8594404-8732479 GCA_013339895.1 Ephydatia muelleri | reverse complement strand
CCACTACTGTCATCTCCACCCTCACCCACTACTGTCACCTCCACCCCCTCACCACCACTGTCACCTCCACCCTCACCACCACTGTCACCTCCCTCTCATCACTACTGTCACCTCCACCTTCACCACTAATCTCACCTCCAACCCTCACCATACTGTCACCTCCACCCTCACCACTACTTTCACCTCCACCCTCACCACCACTGTCACCTCCACCCTCACCACCACTGTCCCCCTCCACTCTCATCACTACTGTCACCTCCACCTTCACACTACTCTCACCTCCACCCCTCACCATTACTGTCACCTCCACCCTCACCACTACTGTCACTTTCACCCACACCACTACTTTCACCTCCACCTTCACCACTACAGTCACCCTCCACCCTCACCACTACTGTCACCTCACCCTCACCACTACTGTCACCTCCACCCTCACCACCACTGTCACCTCCACCCTCACCACCACTGTCACCTCCACCCTCACCACTACTGTCCACCTCCACCCCTCACCCTCACCACTACTGTCACCTCCACCCTCACCACCACTGTCACCTCCACTGTCACCTCCACTCTCACCACTACTGTCACCTCCACCCTCACCATGCCATCACTAGCATGCTTGAAATTACATCTACAAGAGGACAAAATGCCGGGAACATGCAGTTGGAGTCCAGCACAGCCTCCATGATGGCCAAGTAAGGTCTCATCATGATGGTCTCATCATGACGGGTATTCATTCCCCTGTGGTGGAAGTGATTGAGCAAGCCATGGGAGATCTCATTGTGGCCATAGTCTTGTGGTAACCCCATGACCAACTGACAATATTAGTTTGGATGCTGGTCTCCCCTTCTCCAAACCCAAACATTGCCCCCCCCCCCCCCCCCCCCCCCCCCACCAACACTGACCCCTTCCCCCCCCCCCCCCCACCAACACTGGTCCCACACTCCATGCAGTGCTCCCCCAACACTGGCCACACCCAATGAAGTGCTCCCCCAACACTGGCCGTGTACCTATGACTGTGAGTTGCACTCCATTTGAAGAGCTCAGGCTGACATTATGGAGGAGTGCAGAGCAGCTGTAGTTACCCCTGTGGCTCGTGGTAACCATGGGGATACTTAGGGTGGCAGAGTTCTGATTGGCGAGGATTGCACCATTGTTCATCCATGTGTAGGTTGCAGAACCGCTCAGTGGCTGCAGGTCTAGTGTACAGTTCAGCAAGAACGGGTTACCGTAGGTGAGGATTCTCTCGGGTGTGCTTGGAGAGAGAGTGACATCTGTGGGGTGGCAACGAATAGAATAAAGGCTGAAGAGGGGCATACTCAACGCAGCTTACTGATTGCACGAACGAGAACAGTACTGAAGGCATTCGTCATATTAGTGTTGTAGCAAGTATACGGTCCGGCAGTAGCACCACTCAAACGAGTGATGTTCAAAGCGCTTCCGTTAGTAAGGAATACATTACCAAAACGCCATGATTCCACTTCAGCGCTCTCGTTACACATGCAAAGCAGCGAGATGTTGGCGCCGTTCAATTCTCTGACTTCCACCACCATAGTGTATACCGAGGGCGTAGCTTGGTCAATTTCACATGACGATTGAGCTTCGTTGGAATCTGTTGAGATGATAGCAGCGGTAAGACACGGGCATACAGGTTTTGTAAGGAAGGGGGTTACAACCGTAAGATCTACACATCTTTGTCACAACTATCGATCGTCAATTTGGGCTCGTATCAAACCATGGTCAAACGTACCAATAAGGCCACCGAAGATGGTCAACAACAAGACGAGCGTTAGAAATGAACGACCCATCGTAGCATAGGTAGCACCTCACCCAACGAATTTACCGTATTTAAGGCGTATATTATTTGTGCGACTTTCACAGAATATTTTCTTTGTGGAAAGTATCCTCACGTGATTGGACGATAACTCAATCATATCAGAGATAATATATAATCTCTGATCATATACTACGAAAGAACGGTACTTGAAAGCTTGGTCACTTATTCACCTTAGGCGAAGTGTTGCACATGCATACGGTATACTCAAATTATCAATACAGTAGATGAACACATCGTCTAGATGGTTTGTATTTGTGTTATGTGCTATTGTGTTTAATGTGCTATTTCTCATATGCAGTACATTCCTCTGTACATAACTATTTTCATGTTAACTAAATATAAATCACTTTCACTGTGATTGATGTCATAGAACTGACAACTATTGAGCTGTGGCGTTGAATGGTTAGAACTATACAGGGGTCTGATTGATACCAGAGTCGTGTATATTAATTTATATTGTGTACAAACAAATCTTAATTCATTACAGAAATTACCTGTTGAGTTCTTCATCAACATGTTCATCCTAAGAAATGGAGGTTTGTTTGTGTTGGTAAAGCAAAATTTAAAAAATAATTTTGCTTCCTCAAACACACTTGATTTGGCTATCTTTTGTGGAGGAGGTTCTGTCACAGCATCAACCATGCAGTACATCACTAGGAGGTGCCACATTCAGCATTTCTGTTCGCAACTGTTTTTCTTTGTCAGTAACTGTCAACCAAGATAAACTTTTATGACCAGGGTGTTACAGAACCCATGAGGAACACAGCATCGATTGCTGTCATAAATTATTTAATGATTCCATATTGATCACGGTCAGCGGTCTGAATTTCACAAATAGACCACGGTCTACGGTCCACCTAAAACTGGTGGACCATGGTTGCACTGCACCAGAGGAGAGTGAGGCTCTACCAACACCACTGGAGATCTGTCCTCCTGGACCAGTCCACAAGGAGTTAAAGATGACATTAGTGTCCACTTGTGGGATGAGCTGAACAGTGCAGGTGAGGTTGAGTGGTGTACCAGCATAGTATGAGGTAGTGATGGGTGTGGAGGTGATGGGTGTTGAGGTGATGGGGACAGCGGTTTGTTGTGATTAATACTGATACTTAAGAAATACTTAGGGCTGTGACATTTAACACCAAAGGTAATAGTTGAAGTCACCAGTGATGTTTGACATGTGTACTGTTCTTTATGCGAGGTGTGGAGAGGGTTAAATTTGATAATACTGTTGGATACAGTGATGTCATTTCCATTGACCCTTTGCTCCACATCACCATAGGAGTGAGGGAGGTTTCCTAGGACAGTACCATTGCAGGACAATGTGTAGCTCTGTCCTGCCACTTGCATGCATTTTCAGGACATGAATCAAATGTATCAAAATCTCAGTTTTTACATACAGTAATATGGGATATGGACATATCAGGTTAAAAGATTTTAATATTGGTATCATAAATGTATTCTCATTATGAGCTTGCCCAAGCACACTAACTGAAGGTTCGCATGCGACAGGCAAGTGTGCAAGCGCAAACTTAATGGAGCTCGCACATGATTGTTGCATCATTCTACGAATAAGCTCTACAGCTCCAGGAAAATCGGCCATTTTGAACATGGCTGCTTTCCTCTTGTTATTTCTTTGGTTATGTACACATTGAATGGACACCAAAGGTGATATGTCAATACTGCAGCATATGTACAACAACTAACTTCAAGGATATGGATTATTGACAAGGGCGATTGTTGCACAAGGGTGTAAGGAATTATGAAGGAAGATGACTACCCCCCCCCCCTCCCCCCCAAAACCCCCCATTTAATTAAAAACATGAACACAACACCTGACATGCACAAATTACACACATGCAGAATGACACACAGAAATACACACATACAACGCCAACACACACTTGCACACACATCCAGTTAAATTAATCGTGAGGTTGCTGCCAGAAACAATGATGCTACCTCCATTGGTAATCACTCCATTTGAGTTCTTCCATGACACCACTGGAGTGATGGAAGTGTTTCCCACCAGTGACCCCACACACATCAGTGTGTATGTCTGCCCGGCTGATGGGCTTCCTGTGGCTGTGATGGTCACCAACTGTGCCAACACTGGGAATGGATAATAGTTAGCCACACCCACCCATCGATAACCACACCCATCTTTACAGCCTACACGTATGTACCTTGAATAATTGCTGCACCAGTTGCTGAGCTAATCTACTGAGGGTTGGCTGGGGTCACAGTCACTGAACAGTTGTATGCATCAACATCTGAAGTCTTCAAGGTGTGAGAATGCTCAGTGGATTTAAATATATATAACTGACATTGAAATTAATTGACCACTTGATTTATTTTAGTAGTTAGGCAAATACTGTTCATTCAATTAGAATTAAATTGTAGTAACCTGTTATTAACTATATCAAGCCCTCATAATATAGCCCTGTTATGTACAGGGTATCTCACATTTTCTACTTTCCATGGATATGACTCCAGTATAAACCTGTTAATTACCAGATATGTTGAACTTTCTCGTGATGCATCGAAATAGCAGTAGAAAATCCATATGCCTGGTGTTCACAAATGAAGGCAAATGTTTTAAAATAACACAAATCTGGATTGAAAGTAATTTTACTAATTACAATTGACAGTAGTTTGGAAAATAATGTTAATTCAGTTAGATTTAGATGGTTGTAAGCATTTAAGTAATTATGTCAAGACCCCATAAACAACATAACCAAAACCCTCTAGCAGTGCTTATGATAAGAATATAACATTGACCTGACATTTGTGTCAGATCATGGCAATATTGGTCGGACAGTTTATATTTTTGGTCGGACATATGTTTAATGTATGATGAATGATATTTATTAAATGTTACATCAAATCCATGTACTAGCCCTAATCAGCTAATAAACAGTCCCAATCATTAATGTCCAAAGTGTAGGATTTTCGGTGCATCAATATGATGCGTGCTCTTTAAAAGCCGATGCTTTCAGATTCGTGCAGCCATCAATAAAAGCACGACTGAAGTTTCGCATTCCGATTAGCTTCGATTCGAACATTGTACAAATTTTGCATTTTAAAGCGGCTACATTATCGCGATCGAGTCGCTCATACGTAAGCCATGTTGCCGTCGCTAGTTCCTTTTCATTTTCAGCTATCCACTTATGAGCCGTATGAATCGAAGATTCGTCCCTTTTTTGCCGCTGGAACACCTTTGCCATCCTTTTTCCAGACATCTTGACCGCGCATGCGCACAATTGATCGGTCAAATTTCATAATTGATCGGAAAATGTCCGATGTCCGACCGTTATCATAAGCACTGCTCTAGTATCAAGGTTATTAAGGTTAACAATTTACCAGTAAGTTATTAAAATTTAACATCATTATTAAAATTTAGCCAGGTTGAATATTAGATAGCTAATTTTAATAAAGATTTAATGAAGTCAAGGTCAACCCTGTCCTCAATGCATGTCCCATTTTTTTGGATCATTTTGGTCACCATGCTTTGTCATATAAAAATGGCCCTGACATGGTTTCTTGCCACAACAGATCTTGTATTGTACCGCACGAGGGTTACGTTTAGTCTCCCATAGAGATCTAACAAGGTTTTTGACCTGTGATAGCATAAGCCAAAGGACAGACGTGAGGACAAATGGGACAAAGCCTGCTTGGCTTCAAGACCCCAGTTTCCATAGCTCTCCACAGCAAGAGGGATGCACTTCATCCAAGAGTGTGACACTGGGGATCATTAACCTGGTACTCTGCCAGTAGAGCGGCTGTTCCACAAAAACACATTCTCATTATTGAAAATTATTTTAGGCCTAGATAGAGAATAAATCAGTAACCTGCACTTCAAGCATTGTCAGTAGTGGCCCTTGAAAGAAGAGTCCTCACATTTGCCCTAGCAAGGGTTGTGCCCAATCTCTGGCAGAGAGCTGTGATGGCTGCAGACTTTGGACAACTTTGTAGTGTGGTCAGTGGACAGGCCAGCTGGGATAGAGCCCACCTTGCTTCAGTACCACAACACCCATATGTTTCTATTGCTATTGGGGTACACACCCAACCCAACTCGGCACATTTGGCAGTCATTGTCTTTATGTATTCTTCCTTCTGCTGCAGAGGCAGCTCAAGCTACTGTCACGCTGGCTTCCTGTTAAGTTACTTGACATTAGCAGTGACCCATCATCAAGTTTGCCACCAGAACATCAGCTGGTCCGTGTGTGTCGCTTATCATTCCCAAAACCACGCCCACCTCAACTTGAGCACTTATGCAGGCTCTCCAACAAGACTCTGCAAACACACCTCGAAGCCTGTTGTGACAGACGACCACATCCCCTCCATGCTTAATATTATAATATTTGTTAAAAATATAAATATGCATCCTCGCTTAATTCAATTAATATGTTAGTGTTTCAGCTAAGGCAGCAGAGCACAGAAAACATACAGAAAATGATCCCAAGTGTGTTGAGTTGGGCTGGTGATGTATACCATTGGCAGTGGAGGGCTATGGGGCCTGGGGACCAGAGGGATTGAGGGTGGCTATTCGGTTAGCCATTAGTGGTAATACTCCAAAGTCCAAGGTAGTAGCAGAGCTATGTGGCCGCCTCAGCTGTTATTGGTTAGAGCTAACGCTCAATCAATCCTTGTCCGCTCCTATCCCCAAACACCACAACAAGAAAATGAACTGTTCAGGTCCAGTAGCGTATCCAGAGACAATTCATTTTCATATATGGTATTAGCCACTCCTTATATGGTGAAAGTGAGTTGTGAATATGCTCAGGGAGGATAGGCCACTGAGGTCTAGAGTTGTATTGTGTGTCTGTGTGTGTTTATGTGTTTGTTGTCAACTTGTGTATTATTATGATGTAATTATACATAAACAATTAGTAACAAAAAGAGTTGTATGTTTATATATCCAGGGAGTGTATAGATTTACACGGTGCTGGTGTGTGATGGTGAGACCTTGCCCCTCTTAGGCACATTATTGCATGCAATTACAGTAGTATAGGATTCCTCTCTCTTGATGGAAAGCAGATGGGCCAGACATGTGTACATGATAGTGGCATGAACCCCCATGCCTCCTTAGTGGCATGAACCCCCATGCCCCCTTAGTGGCATGAACCCCCCATGCCTCCTTAGTGGCATGAACCCCCATGCCTCCTTAGTGGCATGAACCCCCATGCTCCTTAGTGGCATGAACCCCCATGCCTCCTTAGTGGCATGAACCCCCATGCCTCCTTAGTGGCATGAACCCCCATGCCTCCTTAGTGGCATGAACCCCCATGCCTCCTTAGTGGCATGAACCCCCATGCCCCCTTAGTGGCATGAACCCCCATGCCTCCTTAGTGGCATGAACCCCCATGCCTCCTTAGTGGCATGAACCCCCATGCCTCCTTAGTGGCATGAACCCCCATGCCTCCTTAGTGGCATGAACCCCCATGCCCCCTTAGTGGCATGAACCCCCATGCCTCCTTAGTGGCATGAACCCCCATGCCCCCTTAGTGGCATGAACCCTCATGCCCCCTTAGTGGCATGAACCCCCATGCCTCATGAACCCCCATGCCTCCTTAGTGGCATGAAACCCCCCCCCCCCCCCCCCCCCCCCCCCCCCCCCCATGCCTCCGGAGTGGCATGAACCCCCATGCCTCTGGAAGTTGAGAACACTAATGGAGTAAAAGAACAATGTTCAACTTCCCGGATTCTTTGACCATAAGCCCTCTGTACTTGATTCTCATGTAAGTGATAAGCAGATGGAAGCTGGAGGTGATGATGGTAGGACTTGGCATTAGGATGATGGTAGGACTTGGCATTAGGATGATGGTAGGACTTGGCATTAGGATGATGGTAGGACTTGGCATTAGGATGATGGTAGGACTTGGCATTAGAATGATGGTAGGACTTGGCATTAGGATGATGGTAGGACTTGGCATTAGGATGATGGTAGGACTTGGCATTAGAATGATGGTAGGACTTGGCATTAGGATGATGGTAGGACTTGGCATTAGGATGATGGTAGGACTTGGCATTAGGATGAAAAACCTGGACATCAAAAAAGGCTCTCTGATGTCGATCACGCCAGAAGCCTTGTGTATTATTAATATTATTATCTTTGTTATTAATCTGCCAAATGTGATGGTTGTGGGGCTGATTTCACTATCCAACATGCCCTTGACTGTAAGGAAGGGGGACTGGTTATACTGTGCCACAATGAGATTCGTGACAGTGACTGCATTTGAGATCTAGCCAGTCACCCCAAGTCATCAATGAGCCCATTGTGAATGAAGCTACTGTCACTACAGGTGATCCAGGACTAAGACTTGATCTGGGAACCAGAGGTGTTTGGCAACTGCAGGTGGGGGCGTTGTTTGATGTCCGTGTCACATACACTGACGGTGGTGCTCCTCTGGCCTCATTCATGGATTAAATTATTTGACTGTTTGTTTCTCTTTATGTAAGTATCATCTAATTGTATGTTTTGATAGCTACCTATTTAGTGTATTATTCATGATGTATTCTGTAAAAAAATTATAATCATTTTTAATAATTTATTATAATATTTTTATGTGTCATAAAAATAATACACTAAATAGGTAGCTATCAAAACATACAATTAGATGATACTTACATAAAGAGAAACAAACAGTCAAATAATTTAATCCATGAATGAGGCCAGAGGAGCACCACCGTCAGTGTATGTGACACGGACATCAATCAATGCTGATACTCCACAGACATAGCTCCCAGCATTCCCAGTCCCCAGAGAAGTCAACATCAGTGTGCTCTGATTAGATGACCCAATCCACAAAGGGTTACTACCACTGAGGGTAGCTCCTCCTGGTGCAGTCCATGTGCTGGTCACCATCACTGTACTGTCCACTGATGGGTCCAACTGGACATTACATAACAGGGTGATGTTGCTTCCAGTGATGGACAACTTGACCTGGGACAGCTGAGATGGTCAGAGGGACTGGCTGTTTGTGTGCATAATGACATTCATAAGAATAATAAAGAATAGAACACAGTGATATTAGCTGCTTCAACCTTTCATGCTGCTATGCTAAGAGGGTTCATTCAACACCATACATGTGTAGACTCCTCTATCAGATAGGGAATGACCACTGGTGTTGTATAGATGCAAGTACCATCAGTGTTCCATTGTAGGAACAGTGCAGGTAAGTGTTTATGGGGATCCAGCAGTGGGTGTGGTCACACTACCATTGATGGTCCCTGACCTAATACTGTGTAGAGAGATGAACACTGGAACATGGCTACTCATGGATCATCATGGTGTGGGGATGAGGGAGTGTGGACTGTAGTATAGTAGCGAGTAATGACAACAGCCCCCCCCCCCCCCCCCCCCCCCCAATCCCCAGCTAGCTACTAGCCACTGATTTCTTTGATCCCAGTTTCGGAGAGCTGCTTTGAACACAAACTAACTACTAAGTGGTTCTCTCGGCTCTTCAAACATTGATGACTCCATGATATGATATTAGGTTGTGATGCACCGATATTGCCTGAGTTGAAATATAAAAGTGTGTGGTAAACTTCTGGTAATGTCCCAAATCTCCAACACTCTTGTTACGTGATTGGTCAGCTAGTTATTACCACCTTCATGTATCATACTGGACCACAAATGTTGCAATAACCCTTGGCACCTGAAAACAGTTTCAAGCCATGACCTGCTGTCCAACTACTTATTGCCTGTCACATAAATGATGTTGGTAGTTCTTTTGGTCTGCTTGTTTTTACAGACATGGGTGATGACAGGGGGAGGCATAGTGATGTTATTATGAAGTTGATAAACAAAGTATAAAGGAGACAGGCTTAGTACCTGGATTATTAAAATAGTGATAGCATTGTTAGTTAAATGTGTTAAATCAGTGCAATTAGCATGAGGGGGGGGGGGGGGGGAGAGGGAGGGAAGGGGCTTCCTACCTGAAATAAATCTTGTGTACTGTATAAGTGATAAGTGATACCCATAGCCAAGAATTGTTTAATTGTTATGGCTTGCCAGTATTCATTAGCCTTAACGAAAAGAAAAGAAATATAAAGAGATATTCTCTCTTTCGTACCCATGAGCAAGCCAAGAAAAGGGAATACAGACAACGCATTCGTGATGTTGAACATGGCGTCTTCACACCCCTTGTTTTTTCCACCTCGGGTGCAATGGGGAGAGAAGCCACCACTTTTTACAAACGGTTAGCCTGACCTACTTTCTGACAAACAAGACAAGGCATATTCCCTCATTATGGGCTGGCTGAGATGTCGTCTGTCTTTTGCCATACTGCGCAGTGCTATCATGTGCCTGCGAGGAAGTAGATCTTCATACCACCATCCAGTTTATTGTGATCTGGCCCTAGCAGTACATGAGGGCAGAGTCTCACTATAGGCTCGTTTGATCACATTTGCACATTAGTGTGTATTTATTTTTATTGTCTGTTATATGTTATGTTGTTTTCTTGTATTATTATCTGTACACTTGCATTGTATATTACAAGCTACTTTATTCTAAAGAGATATTATCTTCCTTGAAAAAAAGATATTTATTACCCTTATGTATATGGTATAAAAACGAGAGAATTAATTATTATTTTTGTTATTTTTTTACATGTTATACAAATATAATAATATACAGAGTTACAATAAATTAATAACATGCACCACTGTCCTCAAAAACAAGGCAATCTTCGCTCGCAAAGGTGCCCAGGACTGAGACAGCATTACCTCGCTGTACGGCTACAGCGAGGCATTGAAGTAAATATGGAAAGGACTTCACTTCCCCTGACACCTTACGAACACGACAAGCAAGATCCTTTAGGAATGAAAGAGTCTGTTTTCCAAACACACCCGATGTTTCTATGACAACTATTTTAAATCTCAGACCACAAACATGATAACTTATTCTCATACCGATTCTTTGCCTTGTTGTAAAGCTGTGCTCCATCAGAACACTCACCAGGAGATGGCTTTCGACTCACCATGTCAAGAAGCTTGGACAACACATCGATGCAAACACATGACAACCCAACACTGCACTGCACTGCTTACTGTTAATTGTTAATTCATTAATTGTTTTCCAGATACGGTCTTAGAGAGAGAGTTAATGGAGACCCTGAGATTTGTGACACTGATGCTTGTGTCCCCACAGGTGAGGTACACATCAAGGGCATCAAGGATGATGGACCTAAGGGAAGAATCACTTATTCATGCCTGCATTTACAGGTGTCCGAATGAGAATGAGATTCTAATTGTAAGGCTAATGTCTGTTTGGCAATAATGACAGTGTATTCATATTATTTTTTGGCAAGGGAATGATTTCTCCAGTACCTGCAATAGCACTTGTCTCCTCCTCATATCCTTGACCACCTCAAAGACACTGATGGATGTCTCTGACCTCATTGTGTCTAGGAGTGTATCCAGTGCAATGAAGGTTCCTGTAGCCCCACCCCTGCACAAGAAGGGTTAACCCCTTGCTCTTGTTCCTCCTAGGCTGTGCTAGAGAACTAGAGGTGGTTGTGGTGACCAGACCACTCCACAGCATTCCCATTATTCTACAAATAAGCCATCACTTGGGAATAATGTAGACTGGCACCAATGCCTGATTTGCTTGCCTATTCATTCTTCATTCTGACATGGGACATAGTTTGTTGCCATGATGTCTTCATTGTAGTTCTGGCGGTTTAGGCATTGAAAAAAATATTAGCAAGTACACTCATCATTGCCAAAGGACATGTGGACAGCTGGAATAAGCTCTATAGTGGTTTGGATTATTTGCTCATGTCCCTTTTTAATAATGCTAAGAGATTGGAGACTCTGCAAGCCTTAACCAAAAACAAATACTCAAGGAGGCGCAATATAAACCCATGCATCAGGGTAGGCACAATATAACCCATGCATCAGGGAAGGCACAATATAAACCCATGCATCAGGGAAGGCACAATATAAACCCATGCATCAGGGAAGGCACAATATAAACCCATGCATCAGGGAAGGCACAATATAAACCCATGCATCAGGGAAGGCACAATATAAACCCATGCATCAGGGAAGGCACAATATAACCCATGCATCAGGGAAGGCACAATATAAACCCATGCATCAGGGAAGGCACAATATAAACCCATGCATCAGGACCAATATAAACCCATGCATCAGGGAAGGCACAATATAAACCCATGCATCAGGGAAGGCACAATATAAACCCATGCATCAGGGAAGGCACAATATAAACCCATGCATCAGGGAAGGCACAATATAACCCATGCATCAGGGAAGGCACAATATAAACCCATGCATCAGGGAAGGTACAATACAAACCCATGCATCAGGGAAGGCACAATATAAACCCATGCATCAGGGAAGGCACAATATAAACCCATGCATCAGGGAAGGCACAATATAAACCCATGCATCAGGGAAGGTACACAATATAAACCCATGCATCAGGGAGGAGGCACAATATAAACCCATGCATCAGGGAAGGCACAATATAAACCCATGCATCAGGGAAGGCACAATATAAACCCATGCATCAGGGAAGGCACAATATAAACCCATGCATCAGGAAGGTAGGCACAATAAAACCCATGCATCAGGGAAGGCACAATATAAACCCATGCATCAGGGAAGGACAATATAAACCCATGCATCAGGGAAGGCACAATATAAACCCATGCATCGGGAAGGGTAGGCACAATATAAACCCATGCATCAGGGAAGGCACAATATAAACCCATGCATCAGGGAAGGCACAATATAAACCCATGCATCAGGGAAGGCACAATATAAACCCATGCATCAGGGAAGGCACAATATAAACCCATGCATCAGGGAAGGCACAATATAAACCCATGCATCAGGGAAGGGAAGGCACAATATAAACCCATGCATCAGGGAAGGTACATATAAACCCATGCATCAGGGAAGGGAGGCACAATATAAACCCATGCATCAGGGAAGGCACAATATAAACCCATGTCAGGGAAGGGAAGGCACATATAAACCCATGCATCAGGGAAGGCACAATATAAACCCATGCATCAGGGAAGGCACAATATAAACCCATGCATCAGGGAAGGGAACAAACCATATAAACCCATGCATCAGGGAAGGCACAATATAAACCCATGCATCAGGGAAGGCACAATATAAACCCATGCATCAGGAAGGCACAATATAAACCCATGCATCAGGGAAGGGTAGGCACTATAAACCCATGCATCAGGGAAGGTACATATAAACCCATGCATCAGGGAAGGGAAGGCACAATATAAACCCATGCATCAGGGAAGGGAAGGCACAATATAAACCCATGCATCAGGGAAGGCACAATATAAACCCATGCATCAGGGAGGCACAATATAAACCCATGCATCAGGGAAGGGAGGCACAATATAAACCCATGCATCAGGGAAGGCACAATATAAACCCATGCATCAGGGAAGGGTAGGCACAATATAAACCCATGCATCAGGAGGCACAATATAAACCCATGCATCAGGGAAGGTACAATATAAACCCATGCATCAGGGAAGGGAGGCACAATAAACCCATGCATCAGTGGAAGGCACAATATAAACCCATGCATCAGGAAGGGTAGGTACAATATAAACCCATGCATCATCAGGGAAGGCACAATATAAACCCATGCATCAGGGAAGGCACAATATAAACCCATGCATCAGGGAAGGCACAATATAAACCCATGCATCAGGGAAGGCACAATATAAACCCATGCATCAGGGTAGGCACAATATAAACCCATGCATCAGGGAAGGGTAGGCACAATATAAACCCATGCATCAGGGAAGGCACAATATAAACCCATGCATCAGGGAAGGCACAATATAAACCCATGCATCAGGGAAGGCACAATATAAACCCATGCATCAGGGAAGGTACAATATAAACCCATGCATCAGGGAAGGCACAATATAAACCCATGCATCAGGGAAGGCACAATTAAACCCATGCATCAGGGAAGTAGGCACAATAGAACCCATGCATCAGGGAAGGCACAATATAAACCCATGCATCAGGGAAGGTACAATATAAACCCATGCATCAGGGAAGGCACAATATAAACCCATGCATCAGGGAGGCACAATATAAACCCATGCATCAGGGAAGGCACAATATAAACCCATGCATCAGGGAAGGCACAATATAAACCCATGCATCAGGGAAGGCACAATATAAACCCATGCATCAGGGAAGGCACAATATAAACCCATGCATCAGGGAAGGGAAGGCACAATATAAACCCATGCATCAGGGAAGGTACAATATAAACCCATGCATCAGGGAAGGGAAGGCACAATAAACCCATGCATCAGGGAAGGCACAATATAAACCCATGCATCAGGAAGGAAGGCACAATATAAACCCATGCATCAGGGAAGGCACAATTAAACCCATGCATCAGGGAAGGCACAATATAAACCCATGCATCAGGGAAGGGAAGGCACAATATAAACCCATGCATCAGGGAAGGTACAATATAAACCCATGCATCAGGGAAGGTACAATAAACCCATGGATCAGGAAGGCACAATATAAACCCATGCATCAGGGAAGGGTAGGCACAATATAAACCCATGCATCAGGGAAGGTACAATATAAACCCATGCATCAGGGAAGGGAAGGCACAATATAAACCCATGCATCAGGGAAGGCACAATATAAACCCATGCATCAGGGAAGGCACAATATAAACCCATGCATCAGGGAGGCACAATATAAACCCATGCATCAGGGAAGGGTAGGCACAATATAAACCCATGCATCAGGGAAGGCACAATATAAACCCATGCATCAGGGAAGGGTAGGCACAATATAAACCCATGCATCAGGGTAGGCACAATATAAACCCATGCATCAGGGAAGGTACAATATAAACCCATGCATCAGGGAAGGGAAGGCACAATATAAACCCATGCATCAGGAAGGCACAATATAAACCCATGCATCAGGGAAGGGTAGGTACAATATAAACCCATGCATCAGGGAAGGCATACAATATAAACCCATGCATCAGGGAAGGCACAATATAAACCCATGCATCAGGGAAGCACAATATAAACCCATGCATCAGGGAAGGCACAATATAAACCCATGCATCAGGGAAGGTACAATATAAACCCATGCATCAGGGAAGGCACAATAAAACCCATACATCAGGGAAGGCACAATATAAACCCATGCATCAGGGAAGGCACAATATAAACCCATGCATCAGGGAAGGCACAATATAAACCCATGCATCAGGGAAGGCAATATAAACCCATGCATCAGGGAAGGGAAGGCACAATATAAACCCATGCATCAGGGAAGGGAAGGCACAATATAAACCCATGCATCAGGGAAGGCACAATATAAACCCATGCATCAGGGTAGGCACAATATAAACCCATGCATCAGGGAAGGGTAGGCACAATATAAACCCATGCATCAGGGAAGGCACAATATAAACCCATGCATCAGGGAAGGGTAGGCACAATATAAACCCATGCATCAGGGTAGGCACAATATAAACCCATGCATCAGGGAAGGTACAATATAAACCCATGCATCAGGGAAGGGAAGGCACAATATAAACCCATGCATCAGGGAAGGCACAATATAAACCCATGCATCAGGGAAGGGTAGGCACAATGAAACCCATGCATCAGGGAAGGCACAATATAAACCCATGCATCAGGGAAGGTACAATATAAACCCATGCATCAGGGAAGGCACAATATAAACCCATGCATCAGGGAAGGGTAGGCACAATATAAACCCATGCATCAGGGAAGGCACAATATAAACCCATGCATCAGGGAAGGCACAATATAAACCCATGCATCAGGGAAGGCACAATATAAACCCATGCATCAGGGAAGGGCACAATATAAACCCATGCATCAGGGAAGGGAAGGCAACAAGTATAAACCCATGCATCAGGGAAGGCACAATATAAACCCATGCATCAGGGAGGTACAATATAACCCATGCATCAGGGAAGGCACAATATAAACCCAATGCATCAGGGAAGCACAATATAAACCCATGCATCAGGGAAGGGAAGGCACAATATAAACCCATGCATCAGGGAAGGGCACAATATAAACCCATGCATCAGGAGGGAAGGCACAATATAAACCCATGCATTCAGGGAAGGGAAGGCCACAATATAAACCCATGCATCAGGGAAGGTACAATATAAACCCATGCATCAGGAAGGTACAATATAAACCCATGGCATCAGGGAAAGGCACAATATAAACCCATGCATCAGGGAAGGGTAGGCACAATATAAACCCATGCATCAGGGAAGGTAGGCACAATATAAACCCATGCATCAGGGAAGGCCCAATATAAACCCATGCATCAGGGAAGGCACAATATAAACCCATGCATCAGGAAGGCACAATATAAACCCATGCATCAGGGAAGGTAGGCACAATATAAACCCATGCATCAGGGAAGGGAAGGCACAATATAAACCCATGCATCAGGGAAGGCACAATAAAACCCATGCATCAGGGAAGGCACAATATAAACCCATGCATCAGGGAAGGCACAATATAAACCCATGCATCAGGGAAGGCACAATATACCCATGCATCAGGGAAGGCACAATATAAACCCATGCATCAGGGAAGGCACAATATAAACCCATGCATCAGGGAAGGCCAATATATACCCATGCATCAGGAAGGTACCAATATAAACCCATGCATTAGGAGGGTAGGTACAATATAAACCCATGCATCAGGGAAGGTACAATATAAACCCATGCATCAGGGAAGGCACAATATAAACCCATGCATCAGGGAAGGTACAATATAAACCCATGCATCAGGGAAGGCACAATATAAACCCATGCATCAGGGAAGGCACAATATAAACCCATGCATCAGGGAAGGTACAATATAAACCCATGCATCAGGGAAGGGAAGGCACAATATAAACCCATGCATCAGGGAAGGTACAATATAAACCCATGCATCAGGGAAGGTACAATATAAACCCAGGCATCAGGGAAGGCACAATATAAACCCATGCATCAGGGAAGGCACAATATAAACCCATGCATCAGGGAAGGCACAATATAAACCCATGCATCAGGGAAGGTACAATATAAACCCATGCATCAGGGAAGGCACTATTTAAACCCATGCATCAGGGTAGGCACAATATAAACCCCATGCATCAGGGAAGGGAAGGCACAATATAAACCCATGCATCAGGGAAGGCACAATATAAACCCATGCATCAGGGAAGGGAAGGCACAATATAAACCCATGCATTAGGGAAGGAAGGCACAATATAAACCCATGCATCAGGGAAGGTACAATATAAACCCATGCATAGGGTAGGCACAATATAAACCCATGCATCAGGGAAGGCACAATATAAACCCATGCATCAGGGAAGGCACAATATAAACCATGCATCAGGGAAGGCACAATATAAAACCCATGCATCAGGGAAGGCACAATATAAACCCATGCATCAGGGAAGGCACAATATAAACCCATGCATCAGGGAAGGCACAATATAAACCCATGCATCAGGGAAGGGTAGGCACAATATAAACCCATGCATCAGGGAAGGCACAATATAAACCCATGCATCAGGGAAGGCACAATATAAACCCAGGCATCAGGGAAGGGTAGGCACAATATAAACCCATGCATCAGGGAAGGGTAGGCACAATATAAACCCATGCATCAGGGAAGGGTAGGCACAATATAAACCCATGCATCAGGGAAAGCACAATTATAAACCCATGCATCAGGGAAGGCACAATATAAACCCATTGCATCAGGGAAGGCACAATATAAACCCATGCATCAGGGAAGGCACAATATAACCCATGCATCAGGGAAGGCACAATATAAACCCATGCATCAGGGTAGGCACAATATAAACCCATGCATCAGGGAAGGGTAGGCACAATATAAACCCATGCATCAGGGAAGGCACAATATAAACCCATGCATCAGGGAAGGGAAGGCACAATATAACCCATGCATCAGGGAAGGCACCAATATAACCCATGCATCAGGGAAGGCACAATATAAAACCCATGCATCAGGGAAGGCACAATATAAACCCATGCATCAGGGACGGGTAGGCACAATATAAACCCATGCATCAGGGAAGGCACAATATAAACCCATGCATCAGGGAAGGGAAGGCACAATATAAACCCATGCATCAGGGAAGGCACAATATAAACCCATGCATCAGGGAAGGGTAGGCACAATATAAACCCATGCATCAGGGAAGGGAAGGCACAATATAAACCCATGCATCAGGGAAGGCACAATATAAACCCATGCATCAGGGAAGGGTAGGCACAATATAAACCCATGCATCAGGGAAGGCACAATATAAACCCATGCATCAGGGAAGGGAAGGCACAATATAACCCATGCATCAGGGTAGGCACAATATAAACCCATGCATCAGGGAAGGCACAATATAAACCCATGCATCAGGGAAGGTACAATATAAACCCATGGATCAGGGAAGGCACAATATAAACCCATGCATCAGGGTAGGCACAATATCAACCCATGCATTAGGGAAGGTACAATATAAACCCATGCATCAGGGAAGGCACAATAAACCCATGCATCAGGAAGGCACAATATAAACCCATGCATCAGGGAAGGGTAGGCACAATATAAACCCATGCATCAGGGAAGGTACAATATAAACCCATGCATCAGGAAGGGTAGGCACAATATAAACCCATGCATCAGGGACGGGTAGGCACAATATAAACCCATGCATCAGGGAAGGCACAATATAAACCCATGCATCAGGGAAGGCCACAATATAAACCCATGCATCAGGGAAGGGAAGGCACAATAAAAACCCATGCATCAGGGAAGGGTAGGCACAATATAATCCCATGCATCAGGGAAGGCACAATATAAACCCATGCATTAGGAAGGGAAGGCACAATATAAACCCATGCATCAGGGAAGGTACAATATAAACCCATGCATCAGGGAAGGGTAGGCACAATATAAACCCATGCATCAGGGAAGGCACATATAAACCCATGCATCAGGGAAGGCACAATATAAACCCATGCATCAGGGAAGGCACAATATAAACCCATGCATCAGGGAAGGTACAATATAAACCCATGCATCAGGTAGGCACAATATAAACCCATGCATCAGGGAAGGCACCAATATAAACCCATGCATCATGGAAGGCACAATATAAACCCATGCATCAGGGAAGGCACAATATAAACCCAGCATCAGGGAAGGCACAATATAAACCCATGCATCAGGGAAGGCACAATATAAACCCATGCATCAGGGAAGGGAAGGCACAATATAAACCCATGCATCAGGGAAGGCACAATATAACCCATGCATCAGGGAAGGCACAATATAAACCCATGCATCAGGGTAGGCCACAATATAAACCCCCTGCATCAGGGAAGGCACAATATAATCCCAGCATCAGGGAAGGTACAATAAAACCCATGCATCAGGGAAGGGTCGGCACAATATAAACCCATGCATCAGGGTAGGAACACTATAAACCATGCATCAGGAAGGCACAATATAAACCCATGCATCAGGGAAGGTACAATTATAACCCATGCATCAGGGAAGGGTAGGCACAATATAAACCCATGCATCAGGGAAAGGAAGGCACAATATAAACCCCATGCATCAGGGAAGGCACAATATAAACCCATGCATCAGGGAAGGTACAATATAAACCCCATGCATCAGGGAAGGGTAGGCACAATATAAACCCATTGCTCAGGGAAGGGAAGGCACAATATAAACCCATGCATCAGGGAAGGGAAGGCACAATATAAACCCATGCATCAGGGAAGGCACAATATAAACCCATGCATCAGGGAAGGCACAATATAAACCCATGCATCAGGGAAGGGTAGGTACAATATAAACCCATGCATCAGGGAAAGCACAATATAAACCCATGCATCAGGGAAGGCACAATATAAACCCATGCATCAGGGAAGGGTAGGCACAATATAAACCCATGCATCAGGGAAGGTACAATATAAACCCATGCATCAGGGAAGGCACAATATAAACCCATGCATCAGGGAAGGCACAATATAAACCCATGCATCAGGGAAGGCACAATATAAACCCATGCATCAGGGAAGGCACAATATAAACCCATGCATCAGGGAGGCACAATATAAACCCATGCATCAGGGAAGGCACAATATAAACCCATGCATCAGGGAAGGCACAATATAAACCCATGCATCAGGGAAGGGAAGGCACAATATAAACCCATGCATCAGGGAAGGTACATATAAACCCATGCATCAGGGAAGGTACAATATAAACCCAGGCATCAGGGAAGGCACAATATAAACCCATGCATCAGGGAAGGCACAATATAAACCCATGCATCAGGGAAGGCACAATATAAACCCATGCATCAGGGAAGGTACAATATAAACCCATGCATCAGGGAAGGCACTATTAAACCCATGCATCAGGGTAGGCACAATATAACCCATGCATCAGGGAAGGGAAGGCACAATATAAACCCATGCATCAGGGAAGGCACAATATAACCCATGCATCAGGGAAGGGAAGGCACATATAAACCCATGCATTAGGGAAGGGAAGGCACAATATAAACCCATGCATCAGGGAAGGTACAATATAAACCCAGCATCAGGGTAGGCACAATATAAACCCATGCATCAGGGAAGGCACAATATAAACCCATGCATCAGGGAAGGCACAATATAAACCCATGCATCAGGGAAGGCACAATATAAAACCCATGCATCAGGGAAGGCACAATATAAACCCATGCATCAGGGAAGGCACAATATAAACCCATTGCATCAGGGAAGGCACATATAAACCCATGCATCAGGGAAGGGTAGGCACAATATAAACCCATGCATCAGGGAAGGCACAATATAAACCCATGCATCAGGGAAGGCACAATATAAACCCATGCATCAGGGAAGGGTAGGCACAATATAAACCCATGCATCAGGGAAGGGTAGGCACAATATAAACCCATGCATCAGGGAAGGGTAGGCACAATATAAACCCATGCATCAGGGAAAGCACAATATAAACCCATGCATCAGGGAAGGCCCAATATAAACCCATGCATCAGGGAAGGCACAATATAAACCCATGCATCAGGGAAGGCACAATATAAACCCATGCATCAGGGAAGGCACAATATAAACCCATGCATCAGGTAGGCACAATATAAACCCATGCATCAGGGAAGGGTAGGCACAATATAAACCCATGCATCAGGGAAGGCACCATATAAACCCATGCATCAGGGAAGGGAAGGCACAATATAAACCCATGCATCAGGGAAGGCACAATATAAACCCATGCATCAGGGAGAAGGCACAATATAAACCCATGCATCAGGGAAGGCACAATATAAACCCATGCATCAGGGAAGGGTAGGCACAATATAAACCCATGCATCAGGGAAGGCACAATATAAACCCATGCATCAGGGAAGGGAAGGCACAATATAAACCCATGCATCAGGGAAGGCACAATATAAACCCATGCATCAGGGAAGGGTAGGCACAATATAAACCCATGCATCAGGGAAGGGAAGGCACAATATAAACCCATGCATCAGGGAAGGCACAATATAAACCCATGCATCAGGGAAGGGTAGGCACAATATAAACCCATGCATCAGGGAAGGCACAATATAAACCCATGCATCAGGGAAGGGAAGGCACAATATAAACCCATGCATCAGGGTAGGCACAATATAAACCCATGCATCAGGGAAGGCACAATATAAACCCATGCATCAGGGAAGGTACAATATAAACCCATGGATCAGGGAAGGCACAATATAAACCCATGCATCAGGGTAGGCACAATATAAACCCATGCATTAGGGAAGGTACAATATAAACCCATGCATCAGGGAAGGCACAATATAAACCCATGCATCAGGGAAGGCACAATATAAACCCATGCATCAGGGAAGGGTAGGCACAATATAAACCCATGCATCAGGGAAGGTACAATATAAACCCATGCATCAGGGAAGGGTAGGCACAATATAAACCCATGCATCAGGGAAGGGTAGGCACAATATAAACCCATGCATCAGGGAAGGCACAATATAAACCCATGCATCAGGGAAGGCACAATATAAACCCATGCATCAGGGAAGGGAAGGCACAATAAAAACCCATGCATCAGGGAAGGGTAGGCACAATATAATCCCATGCATCAGGGAAGGCACAATATAAACCCATGCATTAGGGAAGGGAAGGCACAATATAAACCCATGCATCAGGGAAGGTACAATATAAACCCATGCATCAGGGAAGGGTAGGCACAATATAAACCCATGCATCAGGGAAGGCACAATATAAACCCATGCATCAGGGAAGGCCACATATAAACCCATGCATCAGGGAAGGCACAATATAAACCCATGCATCAGGGAAGGTACAATATAAACCCATGCATCAGGGTAGGCACAATATAAACCCATGCATCAGGGAAGGCACAATATAAACCCATGCATCATGGAAGGCACAATATAAACCCATGCATCAGGGAAGGCACAATATAAACCCATGCATCAGGGAAGGCACAATATAAACCCATGCATCAGGGAAGGCACAATATAAACCCATGCATCAGGGAAGGGAAGGCACAATATAAACCCATGCATCAGGGAAGGCACAATATAAACCCATGCATCAGGGAAGGCACAATATAAACCCATGCATCAGGGTAGGCACAATATAAACCCATGCATCAGGGAAGGCACAATATAATCCCATGCATCAGGGAAGGTACAATATAAACCCATGCATCAGGGAAGGGTAGGCACAATATAAACCCATGCATCAGGGTAGGCACAATATAAACCCATGCATCAGGGAAGGCACAATATAAACCCATGCATCAGGGAAGGTACAATATAAACCCATGCATCAGGGAAGGGTAGGCACAATATAAACCCATGCATCAGGGAAGGGAAGGCACAATATAAACCCATGCATCAGGGAAGGCACAATATAAACCCATGCATCAGGGAAGGTACAATATAAACCCATGCATCAGGGAAGGGTAGGCACAATATAAACCCATGCATCAGGGAAGGGAAGGCACAATATAAACCCATGCATCAGGGAAGGGAAGGCACAATATAAACCCATGCATCAGGGAAGGCACAATATAAACCCATGCATCAGGGAAGGCACAATATAAACCCATGCATCAGGGAAGGGTAGGTACAATATAAACCCATGCATCAGGGAAAGCACAATATAAACCCATGCATCAGGGAAGGCACAATATAAACCCATGCATCAGGGAAGGGTAGGCACAATATAAACCCATGCATCAGGGAAGGTACAATATAAACCCATGCATCAGGGAAGGCACAATATAAACCCATGCATCAGGGAAGGCACAATATAAACCCATGCATCAGGGAAGGCACAATATAAACCCATGCATCAGGGAAGGCACAATATAAACCCATGCATCAGGGAAGGCACAATATAAACCCATGCATCAGGGAAGGCACAATATAAACCCATGCATCAGGGAAGGCACAATATAAACCCATGCATCAGGGGTAGGCACAATATAAACCCATGCATCAGGGAAGGCACAATATAATCCCATGCATCAGGGAAGGGTAAGCACAATATAAACCCATGCATCAGGGTAGGCACAATATAAACCCATGCATCAGGGAAGGCACAATATAAACCCATGCATCAGGGAAGGGTAGGCACAATATAAACCCATGCATCAGGGAAGGGAAGGCACAATATAAACCCATGCATCAGGGAAGGGAAGGCACAATATAAACCCATGCATCAGGGAAGGGAAGGCACAATATAAACCCATTGCATCAGGGAAGGCACAATATAAACCCATGCATCAGGGAAGGCACAATATAAACCCATGCATCAGGGAAGGGTAGGTACAATATAAACCCATGCATCAGGGAAAGCACAATATAACCCATGCATCAGGGAAGGCACAATATAAACCCATGCATCAGGGAAGGGTAGGCACAATATAAACCCATGCATCAGGGAAGGGAAGGCACAATATAAACCCATGCATCAGGGAAGGGAAGGCACAATATAAACCCATGCATCAGGGAAGGGAAGGCACAATATAAACCCATGCATCAGGGAAGGCACAATATAAACCCATGCATCAGGGAAGGCACAATATAAACCCATGCATCAGGGAAGGGTAGGTACAATATAAACCCATGCATCAGGGAAAGCACAATATAAACCCATGCATCAGGGAAGGCACAATATAAACCCATGCATCAGGGAAGGGTAGGCACAATATAAACCCATGCATCAGGGAAGGTACAATATAAACCCATGCATCAGGGAAGGCACAATATAAACCCATGCATCAGGAAGGCACAATATAAACCCATGCATCAGGGAAGGCACAATATAAACCCATGCATCAGGGAAGGCACAATATAAACCCATGCATCAGGGAAGGCACAATATAAACCCATGCATCAGGGAAGGCACAATATAAACCCATGCATCAGGGAAGGCACTATATAAACCCATGCATCAGGGAAGGGAAGGCACAATATAAACCCATGCATCAGGGAAGGTACAATATAAACCCATGCATCAGGGAAGGCACAATATAAACCCATGCATCAGGGAAGGCACAATATAAACCCATGCATCAGGGAAGGCACAATATAAACCCATGCATCAGGGAAGGCACAATATAAACCCATGCATCAGGGAAGGCACAATATAAACCCATGCATCAGGGAAGGCACAATATAAACCCATGCATCAGGGAAGGCACAATATAAACCCATGCATCAGGGAAGGCACAATATAAACCCATGCATCAGGGAAGGTACAATATAAACCCATGCATCAGGGAAGGGTAGGCACAATATAAACCCATGCATCAGGGAAGGGAAGGCACAATAAACCCATGCATCAGGGTAGGCACAATATAAACCCATGCATCAGGGAAGGCACAATATAAACCCATGCATCAGGGAAGGCACAATATAAACCCATGCATCAGGGAAGGCACAATATAAACCCATGCATCAGGGAAGGTACAATATAAACCCATGCATCAGGGAAAGCACAATATAAACCCATGCATCAGGGAAGGCACAATATAAACCCATGCATCAGGGAAGGGTAGGCACAATATAAACCCATGCATCAGGGAAGGTACAATATAAACCCATGCATCAGGGAAGGCACAATATAAACCCATGCATCAGGGAAGGCACAATATAAACCCATGCATCAGGGAAGGCACAATATAAACCCATGCATCAGGGAAGGCACAATATAAACCCATGCATCAGGGAAGGCACAATATAAACCCATGCATCAGGGAAGGCACAATATAAACCCATGCATCAGGGAAGGCACAATATAAACCCATGCATCAGGGTAGGCACAATATAAACCCATGCATCAGGGAAGGCACAATATAATCCCATGCATCAGGGAAGGGTAAGCACAATATAAACCCATGCATCAGGGTAGGCACAATATAAACCCATGCATCAGGGAAGGCACAATATAAACCCATGCATCAGGGAAGGGTAGGCACAATATAAACCCATGCATCAGGGAAGGGAAGGCACAATATAAACCCATGCATCAGGGAAGGGAAGGCACAATATAAACCCATGCATCAGGGAAGGGAAGGCACAATATAAACCCATGCATCAGGGAAGGCACAATATAAACCCATGCATCAGGGAAGGCACAATATAAACCCATGCATCAGGGAAGGGTAGGTACAATATAAACCCATGCATCAGGGAAAGCACAATATAAACCCATGCATCAGGGAAGGCACAATATAAACCCATGCATCAGGGAAGGGTAGGCACAATATAAACCCATGCATCAGGGAAGGGAAGGCACAATATAAACCCATGCATCAGGGAAGGGAAGGCACAATATAAACCCATGCATCAGGGAAGGGAAGGCACAATATAAACCCATGCATCAGGGAAGGCACAATATAAACCCATGCATCAGGGAAGGCACAATATAAACCCATGCATCAGGGAAGGGTAGGTACAATATAAACCCATGCATCAGGGAAAGCACAATATAAACCCATGCATCAGGGAAGGCACAATATAAACCCATGCATCAGGGAAGGGTAGGCACAATATAAACCCATGCATCAGGGAAGGTACAATATAAACCCATGCATCAGGGAAGGCACAATATAAACCCATGCATCAGGGAAGGCACAATATAAACCCATGCATCAGGGAAGGCACAATATAAACCCATGCATCAGGGAAGGCACAATATAAACCCATGCATCAGGGAAGGCACAATATAACCCATGCATCAGGGAAGGCACTATATAACCCATGCATCAGGGAAGGGAAGGCACAATATAAACCCATGCATCAGGGAAGGTACAATATAAACCCATGCATCAGGGAAGGCACAATATAAACCCATGCATCAGGGAAGGCACAATATAAACCCATGCATCAGGGAAGGCACAATATAAACCCATGCATCAGGGAAGGCACAATATAAACCCATGCATCAGGGAAGGCACAATATAAACCCATGCATCAGGGAAGGCACAATATAAACCCATGCATCAGGGAAGGCACAATATAAACCCATGCATCAGGGAAGGCACAATATAAACCCATGCATCAGGGAAGGTACAATATAAACCCATGCATCAGGGAAGGGTAGGCACAATATAAACCCATGCATCAGGGAAGGGAAGGCACAATATAAACCCATGCATCAGGGTAGGCACAATATAAACCCATGCATCAGGGAAGGCACAATATAAACCCATGCATCAGGGAAGGCACAATATAAACCCATGCATCAGGGAAGGCACAATATAAACCCATGCATCAGGGAAGGTACAATATAAACCCATGCATCAGGGAAGGGTAGGCACAATATAAACCCATGCATCAGGGAAGGGAAGGCACAATATAAACCCATGCATCAGGGAAGGGTAGGTACAATATAAACCCATGCATCAGGGAAAGCACAATATAAACCCATGCATCAGGGAAGGCACAATATTAACCCATGCATCAGGGAAGGCACAATATAAACCCATGCATCAGGGAAGGCACAATATAAACCCATGCATCAGGGAAGGCACAATATAAACCCATGCATCAGGGAAGGCACAATATAAACCCATGCATCAGGGAAGGCACAATATAAACCCATGCATCAGGGAAGGGTAGGCACAATATAAACCCATGCATCAGGGAAGGCACAATATAAACCCATGCATCAGGGAAGGCACAATATAAACCCATGCATCAGGGAAGGGAAGGCACAATATAAACCCATGCATCAGGGAAGGGAAGGCACAATATAAACCCATGCATCAGGGAAGGCACAATATAAACCCATGCATCAGGGAAGGCACAATATAAACCCATGCATCAGGGAAGGGTAGGTACAATATAAACCCATGCATCAGGGAAAGCACAATATAAACCCATGCATCAGGGAAGGCACAATATAAACCCATGCATCAGGGAAGGGTAGGCACAATATAAACCCATGCATCAGGGAAGGTACAATATAAACCCATGCATCAGGGAAGGCACAATATAAACCCATGCATCAGGGAAGGCACAATATAAACCCATGCATCAGGGAAGGCACAATATAAACCCATGCATCAGGGAAGGCACAATATAAACCCATGCATCAGGGAAGGCACAATATAAACCCATGCATCAGGGAAGGCACTATATAAACCCATGCATCAGGGAAGGGAAGGCACAATATAAACCCATGCATCAGGGAAGGTACAATATAAACCCATGCATCAGGGAAGGCACAATATAAACCCATGCATCAGGGAAGGCACAATATAAACCCATGCATCAGGGAAGGCACAATATAAACCCATGCATCAGGGAAGGCACAATATAAACCCATGCATCAGGGAAGGCACAATATAAACCCATGCATCAGGGAAGGCACAATATAAACCCATGCATCAGGGAAGGCACAATATAAACCCATGCATCAGGGAAGGCACAATATAAACCCCATGCATCAGGGAAGGTACAATATAAACCCATGCATCAGGGAAGGGTAGGCACAATATAAACCCATGCATCAGGGAAGGGAAGGCACAATATAAACCCATGCATCAGGGTAGGCACAATATAAACCCATGCATCAGGGAAGGCACAATATAAACCCATGCATCAGGGAAGGCACAATATAAACCCATGCATCAGGGAAGGCACAATATAAACCCATGCATCAGGGAAGGTACAATATAAACCCATGCATCAGGGAAGGGTAGGCACAATATAAACCCATGCATCAGGGAAGGGAAGGCACAATATAAACCCATGCATCAGGGAAGGGTAGGTACAATATAAACCCATGCATCAGGGAAAGCACAATATAAACCCATGCATCAGGGAAGGCACAATATTAACCCATGCATCAGGGAAGGCACAATATAAACCCATGCATCAGGGAAGGCACAATATAAACCCATGCATCAGGGAAGGCACAATATAAACCCATGCATCAGGGAAGGCACAATATAAACCCATGCATCAGGGAAGGCACAATATAAACCCATGCATCAGGGAAGGGTAGGCACAATATAAACCCATGCATCAGGGAAGGCACAATATAAACCCATGCATCAGGGAAGGCACAATATAAACCCATGCATCAGGGAAGGGAAGGCACAATATAAACCCATGCATCAGGGAAGGGTAGGTACAATATAAACCCATGCATCAGGGAAGGTACAATATAAACCCATGCATCAGGGAAGGTACAATATAAACCCATGCATCAGGGAAGGGTAGGCACAATATAAACCCATGCATCAGGGAAGGGAAGGCACAATATAAACCCATGCATCAGGGAAGGGAAGGCACAATATAAACCCATGCATCAGGGAAGGGTAGGTACAATATAAACCCATGCATCAGGGAAAGCACAATATAAACCCATGCATCAGGGAAGGCACAATATAAACCCATGCATCAGGGAAGGCACAATATAAACCCATGCATCAGGGAAGGCACAATATAAACCCATGCATCAGGGTAGGCACAAGTGTATGGAATAAGACTAGTCTATTTCATCACTTCATTAAGACAATTATTAATCATTTCAAATTATAACAAGTAAAATTTTATAATACTTAGCTTTCCTTCATGGTGTGATTGACCCTCAAAAGGTGGATATCATTTCTGAGGTTTTTGACAAATTAAAAGTACATTTTGTACAGAAATGATGTAAGTTGCTTCCATTTGTTCGATTGGCATAGAAGTGCAATATTTGGAAAGAACACACCATCCCTGAGAATACCCCATGCACATAAGACTCATAGCTAGCTTTGTGTTTGGCCCATAACGGGAGCAGCCAACTGCCACCAGTTGTGCCTCATATCACTGACCAATGGGTGACACTATGTCCCAAACCAAGATGGTGGTCATGGTTTGGTGTTGACCAGTCTCAGGGATAAACGTCATTCATTATAGCATACAGTGGAGTGGAGTGGCTGAAGTACCACACCCTCCAGCTCTCTATATGGATCCATATTGACTACACTTTTTTGGGTGATTGGATCAGGTAAGGTTTTGCAGGAGTAAAGGTCTATTGGGCAGTGGTGTGCAGCATGCGATTGGTTAGGATCATTCATTGAATGCATCTGTAGGAACATGCTTACATCTTGGCCTTAGCAACAGACACGCACTGTCCCTAGTAACTATAGGTAGCTTAGTGATGCTATGAAACTGATCATTTCTCTGCATTGACTAACATGTACCTAAACTCTACCATAGAATGTACAATACAATAGAAATACAAATGTCATGGAGAGATGCTATCCAATCGTCTTATCTCTGGGAGCACTCCAGCAATGACATTAAATTGGTCCACATTTGGAGCTAAAAACTCGTGACAATAAATATATTGGTCCTACAAAAGAAGATGGTGGAGGAGAGGAGGAGGAGGAGGAGGAGGGAGGAGGAGGAGAAGGAGGAAGAAGAGGGAGAAGAGAGAAGGGGAAGGTAGTAGATTCAATTGAAGGTATTATGCATATAAGGCACAATGGGTGTAATAGAAGAAAACATGTGACCCATAGGTGGAAACACGGCAAATCTCAATTCCTCACCACATTCTGCACAAGACCAGGTCTGGCTATTCTGCACAATTTCACTCTCTGAAAGACATCAAGTGCTCCCTCTGCCTTCAATCTCTCCAGCTCTGAGTGCATGGTGATGAATGTTCCTGTGCGGCCTACCCCATCACTGAGAGGGTGTGGAGAGTGTGGATGCATGATGAGGGAAGGAGAGTACATACTTGCAGTGGACAACAATAGGCTTGTTCCCAGTGCTCATCTGGGTCCTGGTGAGGGTGTCCATCAGCTCCACCATTGAAGCTGTATTGGGAGGCCTTCCATTCTCAGGCCACTCTGTGTAGTGAAGCTGGGTGACCACTGTGTCCTGCTCCTCACTCTGGAATGATGTAGAACAAGAGGTGCGTTTGGAAAAGATGAGATCGTAATCATTAAGGAATTGGTAAGGAAGGAGTGGTGGGCGAGAACAGAATATGAATGACTAATGTGTGGAGATACATACATTATTAATTAACTTTATAAATAGTATCCATCCCACCTGGTCCACTAACATATACCTGCATGGAGTTGTCATGTGTTGTGCAGCTGTCACTAAATGTGTACTGACCCACAATTAAGTTATACAGTGCACCAATGATAAGGGTTGTGGGTATAGTAAGAAAATTACTTCAGACATTTGTCACAGTTATGTCATATACCTTATGCCTGATGTTGAATGTCCTCACTTCATAGCTGCCATACAGAAGCTGTGATTGCAGTGTGACAGAGATGCTGCCATAAGACACAGCCATTTCTTCTTCTGCGGGCCAGTAGCAGTAAGAGGATTCATGACCTTTCTCAGTCAGAGGACACAACATGATGATGACCCTGCACTTGAACTCCCACACCATCCTCCAGAAGTCTTCCACTGTGTTCTGGAGGGGACCCTGGGTGGCTATGTAAGCATTGAGCTGCTTGTAGCCCTGAAGTGAGAGAAGCAGTTCAGATGAACCATTTTAGTATCCAGAAGTGTCCCTTACATCAACAAAGCTGGCATTGATGTAGTCAGAGCCTTCAGTACCAGTCATTGTTAGTAGCGGTCGACTAGCATTGTCTGTGGAGAACATATCTCAGTTGCCATGGCTCATATAAACCCAAATATAGACAAACATGGTAACTTATTCTCATAGCGATTCTTTGCCTTGTTGTAAGGCTGTGCTCCATCAGAACACTCATCAGGAGATGGCTTTCCACTCACCATGTCAAGAAGCTTGGAAAATATACACACATGAACCACACCACTCTGTGAACAATGTACATCACCACATACCACAAATTGTTCTTTAAATCCATTAATAGTTTTTCCAGATTTGGTCTTAGAGAGGGAGTTAATGGAGACCCTGAGATGTGTGACACTGATGCTTGTGTCCCCACAGGTGATGTGCTCATTAAGGGCATCATGGATGAACACATACTGGGCCTGAGGGAAGAAGTATCAGAAGAGTCAGTCATGAGGTTAGAACCACCACTAATGAATGCCTGCAGTCACTTTATGACTGGACATGTGAGAATGGGAAGTTGGTTTAAGGTATCTCCATGCTTTGCAACGAATGACATTTGAATGAATTTCTTTCTTACCTGTGTTTGGACCAGTAGCACTCGTCTCCTCATCATATTCTTGACCACCTCAAAGACACTGATGGATGCCTCTGACCTCATCATGTCTAGGAGTGTGTCCAGTGCAATGAAGGTTCCTGTACGCCCCACCCCTGCACTGCAGTGGACCAGGAGGGGAACCCCCTTGCTCTTGTCATGGACCTTCTGTACCCTCCTCACAAAGTTGAGGAAGGAGGTGGCAAACTGAGGTACTTCATCATCTGGCCATGAGGTGTACTGGTAGTGAGTCACCTGGAGCACATCCAAGTCTTCTACCACCTTCTGTATAGATCAAAGCAATTATTATCAGTCATTGACAGAAGGAACCATTTCGGCAAACTTACGCTTTTTACTTCAAACCTTCGAATGTTGTAGGCAGCCAGTGTCACAACAGAGGTTGTTGTAATGCAGAGGGTATCTGTGTCATAGACTCCTCCCTCTTCATCAGCCCAGTACTGCTTGCACAGGTTCTATTTATTGAAGCAACCCATGTCATTCAACAACAGTGTAGAGGTTTTATGAAGTGGGGGGAGGGGAAAAAATTATCCGAAATGCTCATTGGTTTATTCAGTGCAAGGTTAACTTTGCATGGATAACCACTTCTCATTTCACCGTGGAATTTCTCATTTAAATGCTTAAAAGATTCAAGCGAAAATTATTATCTTTATAATTGCTTACATTCACCAGATTCTGGTGAATGTAAGCAATTATAAAGATAATAATTTTCAAGAAATGCTTGAATCTTTTAAACATTACGAGCAGATTTTAAAAAAAGGCGAATGAGAAATTCCACAGTGAAATGAGAAGTGGTTGGATGTGGTAATTAAAATGTTTTCCCTTTCTTTAAGTAATCAAACCCACACTTCCCACTTGGAGCATGTCAGCTGCAGGTCAGCATCATTCTCTTCTTCAAGAGGTGAGCTGACAACATCAGATCTGCAAGAAAGCCTACTTTTCTTAAGTGATTGAGAGATTCTTAAATGTATTTATGGCTGCAAGTAGGAGAAATTTCAATGAACAGAAGCCAATTAATTAGTGCATGATGTATCACGTGCACAAAGATGAATTTGTCAATACAGTAGCGTCTCGCACATCAGCATATCGGCACATTTGCACATCAGCAAAAATAACTAATTCACCTGGGAATTGTAAAAACTGTTAGTTTTCGTAGCAAACCTTATCGATTCTTGCTCTTGCCAACAAATAACTTCACTGTTTATAATAGCTTACTGTCGCAACCTTGGTGTTCGTATAATCAGTGACTGTCATTAGATAGCAAGCAGCGATTTTTATCAATAAGATTTGCTACGAAAACTATCAGTTTCTACAATTTCCAGGTGAATTTAGTCATTTTTGCTGATGCGCGAATGTGCTGATGTGCGAGCCGCTACTGTACCTTCAAATACATTACTTTTATAATCCAGTTTGAAAGTGTAAAACTTGTTTATTTTCTTCCCATTGTAAATAGTTCCTTTTCTACTTATTTAGTGTAAGGGGCTGACTGGTGTGGGTAGAAGGAAGGTTGCGGGGGAGGAGAAAATCCTTTCCCGTTTCCATTTTTCCATGGCATTGGGGGTGGGTAAGGAGGTAGCGTTATTTAGAGAAAGTCTTTAACTCTTGAATTATACTGAATAGTGCATTATACATTTCAAAAACAAGTATTTTATATGCAAACTGCCTACAACTGCAAAAGTATATCCACAATTCTAATTGCCTCTGCTTTTTTTAAGACTTGCAGCTGTGTGAGTTTTAAACTACTAGCCCATCAAAGCTGGTGGGGTGAATGAAGCCCCTCAAGCCCCTCCCCCTCGTGACCATCACCATTAGCATTCTACAATTAAGCAATAATGCACTTCTCCTACTTGGAGAGTGGCATCACATATTCATTCATTTACCTTGCCACATTTTGTGAGCATAACAATGCCTTCAATATGCTTCTCCCACACCATCCTCCAAAAGTCAGCAATGGTATTCTCTTTGGGACCTATAGTACATGTACTTAAATAATCCACTGTACTTTACCCCTTGGTTGAAGGCTAACCTTGAGAGGCTATGTAGCTATCCTCATGCTGATAGCCCTGGGGAGAGAGGTTTCAACAGAGATGGGCACACTTCAGACACCTTACATCAATGTGGCTGGCATTTATGTAGTCAGAACCAGGCACTCCAGGTGTCTCTTTCAGTTTCACTCTATTCTCATCACCTTGGAAACAGTTTAAGTCTATCACACATTGCTGATGATGAATGATTGATACAACTCACAAGGTACAATGTTCCCAAATCTGTTCTTGCGTGCATTGCATGCAAGTGAAGCCACAGTTTGTGAGGCACCCTCAGGTTTGACATCAGACAGCTGCACACAAAGGAGACATAGTATGTATGAGTAGTCTTGATGTCAGGGACATCTCACCTGATGATATTCTGACTGAAATCCTTTGTTTCCATTCATGTGCATGGTGTGGACATGGTCATGGAAGGATGCCACACTGATGGGCTGAGTGTGGTGATGGAATGGAGGTTGAGGGAGACCACTTCGATTAGGGAGGGTGGATGGTGTGGAGTATGGTGGAGGGGAGGAGAGAGGGCTACTTGAAGGAGCTGGAGGATGATGGTATGAAGGAGAAGGAAGTGAAGGAGGAAGAACACTTGAGTTGAAAGCAGGTAAGAGGAGGGAAGAAGAGGGGAGATTGCTGTAGGGAGGAGTTGCTGCTTCAATATAAATGTCTCCTTCATTGGCAGGTGGAGGGTGTGGTCTCTTCAATTCAACAGCTCCATCAGTGATAGTGTCATAAATAACATGATCTTCTGGCACATGTACCCTTTCATAGCTGACATTCTCTGTCACATTTATTGATGTGAGCTCCATATCATGTGACTTTCTCTTTTTGATACTCGTATCAAGTGAGTTTCTTCCTATGGACAGCCTTCCCTTCCGCTTTGATCTGAACAACAAACCAGATGCAGTAGAGAATATAGATAATATTATGACACACTAACTGACCTTAATATCATAATAATAATTATCACAGCAACCACTAGAAGGACACTGAGAATGCCTCCAATCACTGCTCCTGCAATTGCACCAGTCACCATGGAGCTGCCAGGAGCAAAACTAGGAGCCACAGTTGCACTTGCTGAAGAAGAAGATGTACTAGCTGTACTGGTGGGTCCTAGTGAGGTATACATTGCATGGTAACCTGTACTAGCTGTACTGGTGGGTCCTAGTGAGGTGTACATTGCATGATAACCTGTACTAGCTGTACTGGTGGGTCCTAGTGAGATAAACCACATCTACTGCTGTCTGCACCTACCAGCTAAAGGTGATGAGGTCACTGGTATTGCTGGTCCCAGCCCTGCTGCAGTATGGCCACCAACTGTCACCAAATATGATGTCGTTGCATTCAATGAAGACACCACAATATATGTTTCAGTGGTCTTTAGCAGCTGTCTGGTGCTATCTCCAACTGGTCCATAGGAGATAGCATAATAGTCCATAAACCCTCTGGCCTGTGAGAGGGTCAGAGGTGACCAGCTGATGTTCATGTTCAGACCATCTGATGACCTTGTCACCACCACTCCCATTGGAGCCACACTGGGGACTAGATACATATATGATGTCATTGCCACACCTCCATGATGTCACATGACCTCATGGCTTACCCTCCTCTTTTGTGAAGAAGACCTTACACCATGGGTCCCCAGGACCAAGTGGGTTAACTGCACTGATGCAGGTCTGGTAGGGTACTCCTGAGTCTGGTGCAGAAAGGGTTAATATCACTAACAGGGATAATAGTATAACCATGCTCACATAGTCCACTCCAATTGTATGATGTCATTATGACATCAACAGTAGCATTGATAGCACTTCCATTAACAGGCATGCCATAGTCCAGTAGCTGTACAATGGAGAGGGCATAGCCTGTTAGTTGTCCATTGCTCAGCTGTGGTGGGCTCCAACTGATCACAGAGCTACTGTCTGATGGAGTAGCCAATGCTGGACCACTAACCAGTCCTGGAGCTGTGGGGTGGAAATATATTTGAAGTGGTCTGTTTGAAAGAGATGGTCAAAACTCACTTTTCACAGCTACATCTGCAGCTGCTGAGCCAACACTGTAAATGCCCTTATATGGTAATGAGATCACAGCTGTGCAGGTGTACAAGGTGAGATCAGTCATGGCTAGTGGAGCTAGGAGGAGTGTTCTATTGGATCCTAGGGACAGTCCATCAGCTCTGGTCCAGGTGAGAGCAATAGGTAAGACTAGACCAGCCACCCCCATGGCCTGACATGTTAGGGAGTATGCAACACCAAGAGATGGAGGAGGGAGGGAAGGAGTGATGGTGACATTGGGAGCAGGAAGAGCTGATGGAAGAAGAGGAGGCAGAGATGATGAGGATGAATGGAGTGTGTTGGTACCACTGACCTAGGACCTGAAGGAATAGTGAGCCGCCTCCCACTCCTGAGATGACATATGGAGCCCCAGGTTGAACAGAGACATTACAGTTGTACCGTCCACTGTCAGCAGTACCAAGAGGGTTAAAGATGAGTGTGGTGACATAGGAGGAGGAGCCAATCATTGGTGAGATGGTGGTGTAGTTATTAATAGTTATATTTAATGATCCACCTCTGAACCATACAGGGGTTACAGTGACATTAATGTCCACTTGTGGGATGAGCTGAACAGTGCAGGTGAGGCTGAGTGGTGTACCAGCATAGTATGAGGTAGTGATGGGTGTGGAGGTGATGGTGACAGTGGGAGGAGGGACTGAAGAATGGGAGATGATATCAAATGCTCTGTAATGAAATGTGAATTACTTACTTTGTACAGTGATATTGATTGTGGCGGTCGTTGAGCTGATTGGAGAGATCACAGTAGACTGGCAGGTGTACTGTCCTCCATGAGAGGTGTGGAGAGGGTTAAATGTGAGGACACCATTGGATACAGTGATGTCATTTCCATTGGAAACCGCTCCATTTGAGTTCCTCCATGCCACCACAGGGGTGAGTGAAGTGTCTCCCACTATCCTCCCTGTGCAGGTGAGTGTGTACATCTGTCCTGCCACTGGACTGCCTGAAGTACTGATGTCTATTGTGTGCACTGAAACTGAAAAAATGACATAATGTTTAAAGAGTGAGGACATTGTTGACAATTAGAACTCAACCTATGATTGATGATGTTCCTGAGGTCTGAAGAAGGAATGGATTGTTAAGAGGCAAGATGATTGGTGAGCATGTATAGCTCCCAGCATCTCGGGTCCCCAGAGAAGTCAACATCAGTGTGCTCTGATTAGATGACCCAATCCACGAAGGGTTACTACCACTGAGGGTAGCTCCTCCTGGTGCAGTCCATGTGCTGGTCCCCATCACTGTACTGTTCACTGATGGGTCCAACTGCACATTACATGTCAAATTGATACTACCCCCAACAAGTACAACCGGGTTAGGTGTTGTTATGGTTACACGTGGACTGGGTACTAGGAAGAATACATGGTAAATGTCAATGAATGTGAACACCTGTATCTTACTTTGAACAATGGCATTTTGATCCTTTGTCATAACTGAGGGAACAGGATAACTCAAGTTGGACTGGCAAGTGTAGTTTCTAGCATCCGTGGTATAGAGAGGGACAAATGAGACACTCAGAGTGGTTTTATTTCCAACAGTACTCTGGGTCCCAGGGAACACATTTTGACCCATCATTTCGTTCCATGACAGCTGAGGAGCAGATGGTACATTTGCAGACCTTACAGCCGTACAGGTGATTGTGTAGTTCATTCCTGAAGTGGGCGTGTTGGTTGAGGCTGTCACTGTGATGGTATGAAGAGCAACTGCAGGACAATGCAAAGATGCCTTCAACCTCTAATCTACAACACACATGTATTTACCATCTATTGTGGAGTAACTCAATATTTCTGACACATACTGTGTGCTAGGAAGGACAGACACTGAACAGTTGTACGTGCCAACTCCTTCTGGTGCTAATGACATCAATGTTAGTGAGCTTTGATATCTTCCCCCTTCTATGGCAGTGTTGGATCCTGCCACTCCCACTCCTCCTGGTCCAGCCCATGTGTTTGCTACCACCACTGGAGTGTCCACATAAGCATTCAGCTGGCTGCCACAGGTTAGAACCATGTCATTTCCCGCTGAGATAGTTTGACTTGGGCTAGCCGTAGGAGTGATAGTGGGTGGAGGAACTGTGGGTGTGGCTTTGGTGAGCACACATATTACCATGGGTGTATCGCTTACTCTGAACACTGGTGATATACAGTGATGTAGTGTAGAGACTTGTGATGGATATTACAGGGAGGGAGATATTGGCTATGCAGGAGTACTGGCCTCCATTAGATGTATATAATGGGTTGAATTGGAGAGTGAGGGTGGTTGTGTTAGCTGACACCACTCCAGAAGCAAACGAGATACTATTTCCAACAGCAACATTCACACCATTCTTGAACCACATCACCTGAGGAACAACTACCAGTCCATTTACTACCATCACTGTACATGTGAGGTTGTATGGACTTCCTGCAGTGGAGCTCCCTGATGGAGTGATGGTCACCTGAGGAGCAGGGAGAGCTGGGAGGGAGGAGGGGTGGATGGTCAACATCAGATGTCACCTGGTCTAACAACTACTAACCTGTCACTGTGATTGATGTGATGGAAGAACTGACAGCTATTGAGGTGTCCACATACTGCTGACCTGATGCAGAAACACTCACTGAACAGTTGTACACTCCAGTATCAATGGTGTTGAGAGGATAGAACTGTACAGTGGTCTGGTTGACACCAGAGGAGAGTGAGACTCTACCAACACCACTGGAGATCTGTCCTCCTGGTCCAGTCCACAAGGAGTTAAAGATGACATTAGTGTCCACTTGTGGGATGAGCTGAACAGTGCAGGTGAGGTTGAGTGGTGTACCAGCATAGTATGAGGTAGTGATGGGTGTTGAGGTGATGGTGACAGTGGGAGGAGGGACTGTAGGAGGGAATTGCTAAACTATTATCGACTATGTACACTTTCACATACTTTGGACAATGACATTTGTCATGTTAATGGCTGTGGAGTTGAATGGATAGGTGAGTTTAGACAGGCAGATGTACTGTCCTCCATGAGAAGTTCTCAAAGGGTTAAAAGTAAGAGTACCACCTGATACTGTGATGTCATTTCCAGTAGGGACTCCTCCCACTGCATTTCTCCACATTGTCCTGGAAACAATGGATGCATTCCCCACAAGTGCTCCAGTGCAGGTGAGTGTGTACATCTGTCCAGCCACTGGACTACCAGATGCTGTGATGTTCACTGCCTGGGATGACACTGATGGGAAGGATCAACAAGACAGGTATTATGAAGGTCTGGGTACACATTTAGCCCTCATGACTCTTTTGGGGGGAATATGGTTAAATGCTAGAACAGTGCCAACATTTGAGATGCCCCTGGCTAGGTCCTGTAGTAGTACATGGACCATCTTACTTTGTTTTGGTTTTATTTAGGGTCGAATAACTTGGAGTTCCTCAGTGTTTCTTGTGAATATGGTGCTACACGTACAATGTGCAGGCTGTCAATAGGTAGGTATTACAGGAAGGAGCTGTGGGTGTGTATCTAATGTTGCAAGACATTACATGTGTACCTTGGATGGTTCCACTGACTGTTGTTTGCACTATGAACTGTGTCACAACTGCAGACACTGTCATTGAACAGGTGTAAATGCTAACATCTGACGTCTTCAGAGAGATGAGACTGAGTGTGGTCTGGTAGATGGATCCATTCCTATTTGGAGCACTCCCACTAAGGGTTGTTCCTGCTGGTCCGGTCCATGTACGGTTCACTGTGACATTACTGTCCACTGATGGGTCCAGCTGGATGTTACATGTCAGAGTGATGTTGCTCCCAATAGCTATCACTTGACTAAGGGCAACAGCAGTAATGTTTATGATTGGTTGAGGTACTGTGGAAATAACACACAAGTTATTAATGAATGTAGTACATTGTGCATCATAGCACTAACTTTGAACTATCACACTGGATGCAGATGTGTTGTAGAGACTTGTGATGGATATTACAGGGAGGGAGACATTGGCTATGCAGGAGTACTGGCCTCCATTAGATGTGCGGAGAGGTTTAAATTGAAGAGTCAAGGTGGTTGTGTTAGCAGAAATCATTCCATTTCCTCCAGTAATACTTGTTCCATTCTTGAACCACATCACCTGAGGAACAACTACCAGTCCATTTACTACCATCACTGTACATGTGAGGTTGTATGGACTTCCTGCAGTGGAGCTCCCTGATGGAGTGATGGTCACCTGAGGAGCAGGGAGAGCTGGGAGGGAGGAGGGGTGGATGGTCAACATCAGATGTCACCTGGTCTAACAACTACTAACCTGTCACTGTGATTGATGTGATGGAAGAACTGACAGCTATTGAGGTGTCCACATACTGCTGACCTGATGCAGAAACACTCACTGAACAGCTGTACACTCCAGTATCAGTGGTGTTGAGAGGATAGAACTGTACAGTGGTCTTGTTGACACCAGAGGAGAGTGAGACTCTACCAACACCACTGGAGATCTGTCCTCCTGTTCCAGTCCACAAGGAGTTAAAGATGACATTAGTGTCCACTTGTGGGATGAGCTGAACAGTGCAGGTGAGGTTGAGTGGTGTACCAGCATAGTATGAGGTAGTGATGGGTGTGGAGGTGAGGGTGACAGTGGGAGGAGGGACTGAAGGATGAGAGACAATATCAAATGCTCTGCATTGAAATGTGAAATACTTACTTTGTACAGTGATATTCATTGTGGCAGTCGTTGAGCTGATTGGAGAGCTCAGTGTAGACTGGCAGGTGTACTGTCCTCCATGAGAGGTGTGGAGAGGGTTATATGTGAGGACACCATTGGATACAGTTATGTCATTTCCATTGGTAACCGCTCCATTTGAGTTGTTCCATGCCACCACAGGGATGAGTGAAGTGTCTCCCACTATCCTCCCTGTGCAGGTGAGTGTGTACATCTGTCCTGCCACTGGACTGCCTGAAGTACTGATGTCTATTGTGTGCACTGAAACTGAAAAAATGACATAATGTTTAAAGAGTGAGGACATTGTTGACAATTAGAACTCAACCTATGATTGATGATGTTCCTGAGGTCTGAAGAAGGAATGGATTGTTAAGAGGCAAGATGATTGGTGAGCATGTATAGTTCCCAGCATCTCGGGTCCCCAGAGAAGTCAACATCAGTGTGCTCTGATTAGATGACGATGACCCAATCCACGAAGGGTTACTACCACTGAGGGTAGCTCCTCCTGGTGAAGTCCATGTGCTGGTCACCATCACTGTACTGTCCACTGATGGGTCCAACTGCACATTACATGTCAAATTGATACTACCCCCAACAAGTACAACAGGGTTAGGTGTTGTTATGGTTACACGTGGACTGGGTACTAGGAAGAATACATGGTAAATGTCAATGAATGTGAACACCTGTATCTTACTTTGAACAATGGCATTTTGATCCTTTGTCATAATTGAGGGAACAGGATAACTCAAGTTGGACTGGCAAGTGTAGATTCCAGCATCCATGGTATAGAGAGGAACAAATGAGACACTCAGAGTGGTTTTATTTCCAACAGTACTCTGGGTCCCAGGGAACACATTTTGACCCATCATTTCGTTCCATGACAGCTGAGGAGCAGATGGTACATTTGCAGACCTTACAGCCGTACAGGTGATTGTGTAGTTCATTCCTGAAGTGGGCGTGTTGGTTGAGGCTGTCACTGTGATGGTATGAAGGGCAACTGCAGGACAACACAAAGATCCCTTCAACCTCTAATCTAACACACATGTATTTACCTTCTATTGTGGAGTAACTTGATATTTCTGACACATACTGTGTGCTAGGAAGGACAGACACTGAACAGTTGTACATGCCAACTTTTTCTGGTTCTAATGACATCAATGTTAGTGAGCTTTGATATCTTCCCCCTACTATGGCAGTGTTGGATCCTGCCACTCCCACTCCTCCTGGTCCAGCCCATGTGTTTGCTACCATCACTGGAGTGTCCACATAAGCATTCAGCTGGCTGCCACAGGTTAGAACCATGTCATTTCCCTCTGAGATAGTTTGAATTGGGCTAGCCGTAGGAGTGATAGTGGGTGGAGGAACTGTGGGTGTGGCTTTGGTGAGCACACATATTACCATGGGTGTATCGCTTACTCTGAACAGTGGTGATATACAGTGATGTAGTGTAGAGACTTGTGATGGATATTACAGGGAGGGAGACATTGGCTATGCAGGAGTACTGGCCTCCATTAGATGTATATAATGGGTTGAATTGGAGAGTGAGGGTGGTTGTGTTAGCTGACACCACTCCAGAAGCAAACAAGATACTATTTCCGACAGCAACATTCACACCATTCTTGAACCACATCACCTGAGGAACAACTACCAGTCCATTTACTACCATCACTGTACATGTGAGGCTGTATGGATTTCCTGCAGTGGAGCTCCCTGATGGAGTGATGGTCACCTGAGGAGCAGGGAGAGCTGTGAGGGAGGAGGGGTGGATGGTCAACATCAGATGTCACCTGGTTTAACAACTACTGACCTTTCACTGTGATTGATGTGATGGAAGAACTGACAGCTATTGAGGTGTCCACATACTGTTGACCTGATGCAGAAACACTCACTGAACAGTTGTACACTCCAGTATCAGTGGTGTTGAGAGGATAGAACTGTACAGTGGTCTGGTTGACACCAGAGGAGAGTGAGACTCTACCAACTCCACTGGAGATCTGTCCTCCTGGTCCAGTCCACAAGGAGTTAAAGATGACATTAGTGTCTACTTGTGGGATGAGCTGAACAGTGCAGGTGAGGTTGAGTGGTGTACCAGCATAGTATGAGGTAATGATGGGTGTGGAGGTGAGGGTGACAGTGGGTGGAGGGACTGTGGAATAAAATGATATGGGATTGTTTAAAAAGAAGGGAGCTAGCCCATACATTATAAAACTTCTAGTACACGCAATAGAAATGTAACCCTTGCGTTGAAGTGTATGGCTCATTAAAATTCAGAGCCTTATCAACTCCATGACAGATACACCGATTCTCAGTGCATACGATTCACTTGTAGCTAACACTTCAGACTTCTAGAATATCAAAATATTGAAATCCCCTTCTGCAGAAACTATCCCATAGGTTGCAGTATTTATCTTCCTTTTCATAATTCATTTTATTGCAATGAAAATGCTAATTATGATTTAAAAACACTCCGACAAATTTCCTACATAACATTGACCAGTCTCATCTGAGTGTGAGTAGATTGCATGAGTTGTGAAACCTTGAATTATTTCACTATGACAACGTGCAATAAGTAAACAGTTGTTTTATGTAGAGAACATGAACATGCTGTGGGTGCACTCCAATCAGGAATAATACATTTATAGAGGTAGATATGGTGAAATCACTGCCGTATATAAATTTCTTCGAAATGTCTGATGGTAAGCTATGGAAATTAGAAATGCTTACCTTGAACTGTAATATTAGAGGATGATCGTGTGTAGAGACTTGTGATGGATATTACAGGGAGGGAGACATTGGCTATGCAGGAGTACTGGCCTCCATTAGATGTATATAATGGGTTGAATTGGAGAGTGAGGGTGGTTGTGTTAGCTGACACCACTCCAGAAGCAAACGAGATACTATTTCCAACAGCAACATTCACACCATTCTTGAACCACATCACCTGAGGAACAACTACCAGTCCATTTACTACCATCACTGTACATGTCAGGTTGTATGGACTTCCTGCAGTGGAGCTCCCTGATGGAGTGATGGTCACCTGAGGAGCTGGGAGATCTGTGAGGGAGGAGGGGTGGATGGTCAACATCAGATGTCACCTGATCTATCAACTACTGACCTTTCACTGTGATTGATGTGATGGAAGAACTGGCAGCTATTGAGGTGTCCACATACTGCTGACCTGATGCAGAAACACTCACTGAACAGTTGTACACTCCAGTATCAGTGGTGTTGAGAGGATAGAACTGTACAGTGGTCTGGTTGACACCAGAGGAGAGTGAGACTCTACCAACACCACTGGAGATCTGTCCTCCTGGTCCAGTCCACAAGGAGTTAAAGATGACATTAGTGTCCACTTGTGGGATGAGCTGAACAGTGCAGGTGAGGTTGAGTGGTGTACCAGCATAGTATGAGGTAGTGATGGGTGTGGAGGTGATGGTGACAGTGGGAGGAGGGACTGTAGGAGGATATTGCTAAACTATTATCGACTATGTACACTTTCACATACTTTGGACAATGACATTTGTCATTTTAGTGGCTGTAGAGTTGAATGGATACGTGAGTGTAGACAGGCAGGTGTACTGTCCTCCATGAGAAGTTCTCAAAGGGTTAAAAGTAAGAGTACCACCTGATACTGTGATGTCATTTCCAGTAGGGACTCCTCCCACTGCATTTCTCCACATTGTCATGGAAACAATGGATGCATTCCCCACAAGTGCTCCAGTGCAGGTGAGTGTGTACATCTGTCCAGCCACTGGACTACCAGATGCTGTGATGCTCACTGCCTGGGCTGACACTGATGGAAAGGATCAGCAACACAGGTAATTTGTATGATTATGAAGGTCTGGGTACACAGTTAGCCCTTGTTGGGGGGATTATCGTTATATTCTAGAGCAGTGTCACCATTTCAGGTGCCTCTGGCTAGGTCCTGTAGTACCATCTTGCTTTGTTTTATCGAGGGTCAAATAATTAGGGTACATTTGGAGATTTTAAGTGTTTCTTGTGAATTCAGTGCTACACGTACAATGTGCAGGCTGTCAATAGGTAGGTATTACAGGAAGGAGCTGTGGGTGTGTATCTAATGTTGCAAGACATTACATGTGTACCTTGGATGGTTCCACTGACTGTTGTTTGTACTATGAACTGTGGCACAACTGCAGACACTGTCATTGAACAGGTGTAAATGCCAACATCTGTTGTCTTCAGAGAGATGTAGCTGAGTGTGGTCTGGTAGATGGATCCATTCTTATTTGGAGCACTCCCACTAAGGGTTGTTCCTGCTGGTCCGGTCCATGTACGGTTCACTGTGACATTACTGTCCACTGATGGGTCCAGCTGGATGTTACATGTCAGAGTGATGTTGCTCCCAATAGCTATCACTTGACTAAGGGCAACAGCAGTAATGTTTATGATTGGTTGAGGTACTGTGGAAATAACACACAAGTTATTAATGAATGTAGTACATTGTGCGTCATAGCACTAACTTTGAACTATCACACTGGCTGCAGATGTGTTGGAGAGACTTGTGATGGATATTACAGGGAGGGAGACATTGCCTATGCAGGAGTACTGGCCTCCATTAGATGTATATAATGGGTTGAATTGGAGAGTGAGGGTGGTTGTGTTAGCTGACACCACTCCAGAAGCAAACGAGATACTATTTCCAACAGCAACATTCACACCATTCTTGAACCACATCACCTGAGGAACAACTACCAGTCCATTTACTACCATCACTGTACATGTGAGGTTGTATGGACTTCCTGCAGTGGAGCTCCCTGATGGAGTGATGGTCACCTGAGGAGCAGGGAGAGCTGTGAGGGAGGAGAGGGGTGGATGGTCAACATCAGATGTCACCTGGTCTAACGACTACTGACCTTTCACTGTGATTGATGTGATGGAAGAACTGGCAGCTATTGAGGTGTCCACATACTGCTGACCTGATGCAGAAACACTCACTGAACAGTTGTACACTCCAGTATCAGTGGTGTTGAGAGGATAGAACTGTACAGTGGTCTGGTTGACACCAGAGGAGAGTGAGACTCTACCAACACCACTGGAGATCTGTCCTCCTGGTCCAGTCCACAAGGAGTTAAAGATGACATTAGTGTCCACTTGTGTGATGAGCTGAACAGTGCAGGTGAGGTTGAGTGGTGTACCAGCATAGTATGAGGTAGTGATGGGTGTGGAGGTGAGGGTGACAGTGGGAGGAGGGACTGTGGAATAGAATGATATGGGATTGTTTCAAAAGAACAAAGCTAGCCCATACATTATAAAATTTCTAGTACGCACAATAGAAATGTAACCCTTGCGTTGAAATGTATGGCTTATTAAAATTCAGAGCCTCAACTCCATGACAGATACACCCATTCTCAGTGCATGATTCACTTGTAGCTAACACTTCAGACTTCTAACATATCAAAATATTGAAATCCCCTTCTGCAGAAACTATCCCATAGGTTGTAGTATTTATCTTCCTTTTCATAATTCATTTTATTGCAATGAAAATGCTAATTATGATTTAAAAACACTCCGACAAATTTCCTACATAACATTGACCAGTCTCATCTGAGTGTGAGTAGATTGCATGAGTTGTGAAACCTTGAATTCTTTCACTACGACAACGTGCAATAAGTAAACGTTGTTTTATGTAGAGAACATGAACATGCTGTGGGTGCACTCCAATCAGGAATAATACATGTATAGAGGTGGATATGGTGAAATCACTGCCGTATATAAATTTCTTCGAAATGCCTGATGGTAAGCAATGAAAATTAGAAATGCTTACCTTGAATTGTAACATTAGAGTATGAACGTGTGTAGAGACTTGTGATGGATATTACAGGGAGGGAGACATTGGCTATGCAGGAGTACTGGCCTCCATTAGATGTATATAATGGGTTGAATTGGAGAGTGAGGGTGGTTGTGTTAGCTGACACCACTCCAGAAGCAAATGAGATACTATTTCCTCCAGTAACACTTGTTCCATTCTTGAACCACATCACCTGAGGAACAACTACCAGTCCATTTACTACCATCACTGTACATGTCAGGTTGAATGGACTTCCTGCAGTGGAGCTCCTTGATGGAGTGATGGTCACCTGAGGAGCAGGGAGAGCTGGGAGGGAGGAGGGGTGGATGGTCAACATCAGATATCACCTGGTCTAACAACTACTGACCTTTCACTGTGATTGATGTGATGGAAGAACTGACAGCTATTGAGGTGTCCACATACTGCTGACCTGATGCAGAAACACTCACTGAACAGTTGTACACTCCAGTATCAGTGGTGTTGAGAGGATAGAACTGTACAGTGGTCTTGTTGACACCAGAGGAGAGTGAGACTCTACTAACACCACTGGAGATCTGTCCTCCTGGTCCAGTCCACAAGGAGTTAAAGATGACATTAGTGTCCACTTGTGGGATGAGCTGAACAGTGCAGGTGAGGTTGAGTGGTGTACCAGCATAGTATGAGGTAGTGATGGGTGTGGAGGTGATGGTGACAGTGGGAGGAGGGACTGCAAGAGAAGTGATGTAATGAATACTGATACAAAAATGAACTATGAAAATGACGTACTTTGGACTGTGACATTTATCACTGAGGTAGTAATCGAAGTCACTGGAGAACTCAGTGCAGTTTGACATGTGTACTGTCCTCCATGAGAGGTGTGGAGAGGGTTAAATTTGAGAATACCATTGGATACAGTGATGTCGTTTCCATTGGTAATCACTCCATTTGAGTTGCTCCACATCACCATAGGAGTGAGGGAAAGGTTTCCTAGGACACTACCATTGCAGTACAATGTGTAGTTCTGTCCTGCCACCAGTGGAGTGCTTAATGATGTAATGCTGATCACATGAATGGAGACTGGTGGGAGGAGCCATGATGATATCATATAATGATGGCAATGCTGCACTTTACCTTGAGTGGTACTGTTTATTGTCAATGGTACCACATATGTTCCGTTAACTTTAGTTGAGCATGTATAGTTCCCAGCCTGTTCTGCTTTCAGTGAAGTCAACATCAGTGTGCTCTGATACTCCATTGGGCTTATCATGGTATCCACATCATTCTGTAAGCTACCTCCTGGACCAAACCATGTTGTGACCACAGTCACTGGTATGTCTACTGATGGGTCCAACTGGATGGCACATGTGAGGTTGACATTGTCTCCAAGATGAGCTGGCAATGTTGAGGTCGATGTGATCACTGCTCTGGGGCTGGGGACTAGATGAGGGCAACTCCAGTTCACATATGCCACAGACATGTTATTGATACTCACTTGTCACGTTGATAACAGATGATGTCATGACACTGGTCAATCCAGGTGATGACACCACACAGGAGTACAGTCCTCCATCAGATGTGTGTAGAGGGGAGAATGGCCACTGGAGTGTGTAGTTCATCCCTGGACTAACTGATGACACATTGCTGATGAGCATGCTTCCATTTGGAGCTGTCAGTTGGATGGTCAGTATTCCATTCCATCCAATCACAGGAACAGTGCAGTTGAGTGTGTATGGTGAGCCAGCAGTGGGTGTGGTCACACTACCAGTGATGGTCACCTGACCTAATGCTGTATAGAGAGATGAACAGTGAGAACATGGCTACTCATGGATCATCATGGTGTGGGGGATGAGGGAGTGTGGACTACTTCAGGTGTACCTGGTACAACAACTGATGAAGCATTCTGAGATCCAAAGTAAGTGCCCACAGCTATGACAGAGATGTTGTACTGAACCCCAACTTGAAGGTTGGGTAGGACATAAGAGGTAGAATTGGTTGAACCTCCACTTGTACTTGGACCTCCATTAGCCACATAGAAGATATCATATCTGGTCACTGGACCACCTGAGGTTGGTGCAGTCCAAGAGACACTGACAGATGTGGGACCAGACTGCACAGCAGTGACACCAGTGGGTGGGCCAGGAGGAGCTGTATAGAGGTACATGTCTATAGGTACAAGACACCCTTCATAGGCAATACTTACCTTCTACAGTGAGGGATGAGGTAGTGGACCTTGGATTGAGAGTAAACCCTGGAGCTCCACACACTGGTGAGCAGGTAGCGGTGAGAGTGCATGTGTACATCCCAGATGCTCTCCCAGTCACAGTCAGGGTGTTGTTGTAAGTACATGTTGGTCGATCTGTCACTATCTGAGAGGAAGTATTACTCACTGGACTTCCATTAGTGGTCCACAGCACATCTGTAGGAGGAGAACTAGTGCTGGTGCAGGTCAACTGGAACACTGGTGGATCAACATTTGTAGGTGTCAACAGCTGAAACTGGACACCTCCTGTGATGTTAGGACCATCTGTGGGAGAGTCAACACTTCCATAACACATGTGATGTACTTTCCTCTCTACTTACAGGTGGCTGCTACAGAGAGAGCATAGCTATAACCATTTGATGTAGGCAGACTGACTGATGGTGTTAGTGCTAGTGTGAGATCACTGTACATTCCAACACAGAGTGTGATGGTGGTATTGGTACAACATTGAACACCATGTGGGAAGACAGCAGGACCTCCACGATACAGCGCTACTCCACCTGACACATTTCGTTGACCATAACCTCCCAAAGTTACAGGGTCTGTTGTTGCTAGTCGAAACCGGACTCCACTTGGGTCATACCACTGTCCACCTGTAATTCCCTGGCACAACAGAGGAGCCTGTGCTAAAGATGTTGTTGCATTCACTCTGGGCTGAACCACTGAGAGGGACACCAGACTGTTGTTCCTGACCGTTTGTCCATTCCAGGTGATCCCAACAGCCTGACCTGTGTGTGGTCAATATAAGTGTTTAGCCAGCACAGCATCACATACACATGCACTAACACACACACACACGCACACACACACACACACACACACGCACACGCACACACACACACGCACACACGCACACATACACTAACACACACGCGCATACAGAATCTTCGTTAAGCGCTGTACAATAATAATCGGATAACTGTTTATGTTGACATAGCTTAGCCCCTCATCTCCTCATGATCGTTTTAGTGTTCATGTATGTACGTAAGCGAACTTACTGCGTGCGCGTTGCAGTGATGAGAGCAACACCACAGCTGTAAGTCCTAGAAGCATCGTGACGTGGAAACCGTTCTCTGTGTCCGAACTCGGTCTTCTAGCTGCGTTAAAAAACCATCGCAGTGGAGTAGCAGCGCAGAGAGAAGCAAGGATTCAAATAAAAGATAAACATATGTATGATTGCCCGATCCATGAATACTTAGGGGTGCCTCTGCCGTGTATGCGTGACCGAGTACATGTGCACAAACACAAGACAATGATACGTATAGTAGCAAAACTACATACCCAAACAACGTTTACTCTATTAAAGCCTGGTTCACAATGTGACGCAAGGGCCCGCGATGCGACGCGATGCGACCAACGTACAATTTCTGAACACACTGCGATATCGCATCGTGACGTGTCGTGTCTAGTCGCAAGGACACGCAGAGATTAGAAAAAAAAATCCGAGTTCAGCAATGCTTACCAGATCCAGATAAGTGACATGAACTCTGAAAGCAAATAATGGAGTGCTAGGTACCCCATGTTATTATCATTCTGATCAATTGGAGTGCTGGAGTGCTGTCATCCTTTTTTATAAACACTCCAGGTGAGAGTGAGTAGGAGTGGTGATCATCCCTAATTTTTTGCAGTGAAGTGGTGAGTCCCAATGTTGCTTCCTTCTCACTGTTGTGGCAGAGATAATCTATATATTATCTCTGGTTGTGGCAGGGGCAATGTATTTGGGGTCCATGAAGGGGCTAAAAGGGTAAGACAAATATAAATTCTGTAAATGTGTAACACCATATCCATAATTAAGGTGCCATGGCACCCTCTTGCTCCCACCTTCTGCTGCCCCTGCCTATAGGTGCCACTTTGAGGTACCATGTAGTCTCTTACCCAGACCCACATCGCAGCTGCGGATGGATTACATCACCGCTACGCGAGTAGTGGGTCTGGTGTCGTAATACTTACATTCCAACGTATCAGTATCTAATTGTTGGATTCCCATCGCTCGATTTGGCGGATACCGTTACGGGCCTAATACGGGGGGGCCCAATTATGTCAGCATACATCGTACGAGTGAACGGGCAATGTGTTAAAAACGTGCCGTATTCTGATTTATCCATCGCTCGTGTTAAGTTCTGTGAGATTCGTTCTGCTTTGCCTTTAGCAGTTAAGTTTGTTCTGGTTCGCCGCTGCATTTAAGAGTAGTACTGAGGTGTCCAGTTTGTCAACTGAAGTGTGAGATTCAACTTGCTGTCCGGAGTTCGTTGCATGGGATTGGCGATTTATTCTATTATCGTACTGGTACATGTCCCGCAGCAATTTCGGACATCCATACACGTCTGTACATTGAAAACGCATGTAAAGTATTTGATTGTTTTTAAACATTAACGCAGTTGGATTAATTTTTAAAATATAAATAATGCATTCTTTTATTTTTCGCTTTCATTTTGCGAGCAGGAGAATCAACAACAAAATTAATTACTTTTGCTTTTACGTAATAATATTATTTAGAAGTCAATAATGTTTAATAACATCAAATGGTGGGCGCCTCCTTATAGTGCAAATTGTGTGAGTGGGAGGAGCGTGTCGTTGCTAGTAATGGATAGTATGCACGATTTGCGAAGAACATTTCAGTGCTACAATGATGTTTTGTGAATATTCACGTGAAGAAAAGTGATCTATCATGCACGCAAGAGTAAAGTGTATTATGCAGTTCATTGTTCCAGAATGAAAGAAAAATAACATGTAAATTATTTGATATATATGTTCATAATCAGTAATGCTTAATAACAACAATTTCACATGTGGCATTACATGTGCATGTAATTAGTACAATAAGAGGAGATAGTTTTTAATGCAAGGACAATCATTCGTCACATGGGTATAGCACTCCTATAAAACCTCACGAGAAGAAAAATTCTTCAAACCTTTGCATGGGGTATAGCACTCCTATAAAACCTCACGAGAAGAAAAATTCTTCAAACCTTTGCATGGGGTATAGCACTCCTATAAAACCTTCACGTGAAGAAAAATTCTTCACAAACCTTTGCATGGGGTATAGCACTCCTATAAAACCTCACGAGAAGAAAAATTCTTCAAACCTTTGCATGGGGTATAGCACTCCTATAAAACCTCACGAGAAGAAAAATTCTTCAAACCTTTGCATGGGGTATAGCACTCCTATAAAACCTTCACGTGAAGAAAAATTCTTCACAAACCTTTGCATGGGGTATAGCACTCCTATAAAACCTTCACGTGAAGAAAAATTCTTCACAAACCTTTGCATGGGGTATAGCACTCCTATAAAACCTCACGAGAAGAAAAATTCTTCAAACCTTTGCATGGGGTATAGCACTCCTATAAAACCTCACGAGAAGAAAAATTCTTCAAACCTTTGCATGGGGTATAGCACTCCTATAAAACCTTCACGTGAAGAAAAATTCTTCACAAACCTTTGCATGGGGTATAGCACTCCTATAAAACCTCACGAGAAGAAAAATTCTTCAAACCTTTGCATGGGGTATAGCACTCCTATAAAACCTCACGAGAAGAAAAATTCTTCAAACCTTTGCATGGGGTATAGCACTCCTATAAAACCTTCACGTGAAGAAAAATTCTTCACAAACCTTTGCATGGGGTATAGCACTCCTATAAAACCTTCACGTGAAGAAAAATTCTTCACAAACCTTTGCATGGGGTATAGCACTCCTATAAAACCTTCACGTGAAGAAAAATTCTTCACAAACCTTTGCATGGGGTATAGCACTCCTATAAAACCTTCACGTGAAGAAAAATTCTTCACAAACCTTTGCATGGGGTATAGCACTCCTATAAAACCTTCACGTGAAGAAATTTTTTCACAAATCTTTGCATGGGGTATAGCACTCCTATAAAACCTTCACGTGAAGAAAAATTCTTCACAAACCTTTGCATGGGGTATAGCACTCCTATAAAACCTTCACGTGAAGAAAAATTCTTCACAAACCTTTGCATGGGGTATAGCACTCCTATAAAACTTTCACGTGAAGAAAAATTCTTCACAAATCTTTGCATGGGGTATAGCACTCCTATAAAACCTTCACGTGAAGAAAAATTCTTCACAAACCTTTGCATGGGGTATAGCACTCCTATAAAGCCTTCACGTGAAGAAAAATTCTTCACAAATTTTTGCATGGGGTATAGCACTCCTATAAAACCTTCACGTGAAGAAAAATTCTTCACAAATCTTTGCGTGGGGTATAGCACTCCTAAAAACCTTCACGTGAAGAAAAATTCTTCACAAAGTCTCAAGTCAAGTATATCATGCGTACAAAACCTTCACGTGAAGAAAAATTCTTCACAAAGTCTCAAGTCAAGTATATCATGCGTACAAAACCTTCACGTGAAGAAAAACTCTTCACAAAGTCTGACATCAAGTATAGCATACGTACAAAACCTTCACGTGAAGAATCCGTCGCATCCTCAAGCATGCGCCACGTACATGTACATCAAGCATTAGACTAATGACACGAAATGCAGTGAGCTAGGGCAGGCCCGTAGGCTGGGGGGGGGGGGCGGGTCGATGGGTTCGGTCGAACCCCCCCCCCCCCCCCCCCCCCTCCCCCCCACCCGTCCAAGCTAGTTCCGCTTGCCCAAGCTGGTTCCACCTGCCTAAGCTGGTTCCACCTGCCCAGTTTGGTTCCGCTTGCCGTAGCTGGTTCCGCTTCTTTCCGCTTACCATTGCCGATGAATTAATTGAAAATTAGCGAGCGTGAGGTAATAAATGGGGCGCCCATGGCCCGCAACAAACTGCAGTCGGAGTGGCGGATCCGGGGCACTTCACGTACATGCCGGTATATGGTTCATTAATGATACTTTGCGAAGTATAGGTCCGGCTTGAGCCAGACGCCCTGACCTACTTCGATATTGAACTGCACAACAACCAACAGATTAATTTAACCGCTTGGAAGCTAGCACCACATTCCTCAGCACCACATTCAAAAATGAATAAACTTAGCATTCCTCACGCGGCGGGCGTCATAAGCGCGTGTTTAATATAGTCACGTCAATCATTTGTAAACGTAAGCAAACACAATACAAAACGAAGTTGTTGTGAGCTATATGTAGCCACAGGGTAGATGTGTACTACCTGTGCTAACCAAAGACTCAAGGCCACGTGCGGATCCTGAACACTGGACTAGCTAGGAGTATGGCCACAACTACAAAGCCTTACAAGCTGTTCCATGTACCCACCCACAGGGTAGGTGTGTACCTGTGCCAACCAGGGACCCAACGTCACGCACGGATCCGGAACACTGGGGGTGTGACCACAACTACTAAGTACTTTCAAGCTCACCAGTGGAGATGGGTGCCATTCTTGTGAGTTGCAAAGCACTTTGAGGCAGACTCTGAGCTGTTCCATGTACCCACAGGGTAGGTGTGTACCTGTGCCAACCAGGGACCCAACGTCACGTGCGGATTTGGAACACTGGGGGTGTGACCACAACTAATAAGTAATTTTCAAGCTGATCAGTTGAGATGGGTGCCATTCTTGTGAGTTGCAAAGCACTTTGGGGAAGACTCTGAGCTGTTCCATGTACCCACAGGGTAGGTGTGTACCTGCGCCAACCAGGGACCCAACGTCACGCGCGGATTTGAACCCTGGGGGTGTGACCACAACTAATAAGTAATTTTCAAGCTGATCAGTTGAGATGGGTGCCATTCTTGTGAGTTGCAAAGCACTTTGGGGAAGACTCTGAGCTGTTCCATGTACCCACAGGGTAGGTGTGTACCTGTGCCAACCAAGGACCCAACGTCACGCGCGGATCCAGAACACTGGGGGTGTGACCACAACTAATAAGTACTTACAAGCTGACCAATCGAGATGGGTGCCATTCTTGTGAGTTGCAAAGCACTTTGAGGCAGACTCTGAGCTGTTCCATGTACCCACTGGGTAGGTGTGTACCTGCGCCAACCAGGGACCCAACGTCACGCGCGGATCCAGAACACTGGGGTGTGACCACAACTAATAAGTACTTACAAGCTGACCAATCGAGATGGGTGCCATTCTTGTGAGTTGCAAAGCACTTTGAGGCACACTCTGAGCTGTTCCATGTACCCACAGGGTAGGTGTGTACCTGTGCCAACCAAGGACCCAACGTCACGCGCGGATCCAGAACACTGGGGGTGTGACCACAACTAATAAGTACTTACAAGCTGACCAATGGAGATGGGTGCCATTCTTGTGAGTTGCAAAGCACTTTGGGGCAGACTCTGAGCTGTTCCATGTACCCACAGGGTAGGTGTGTACCTGTGCCAACCAAGGACCCAACGTCACGCGCGGATCCAGAACACTGGGGGTGTGACCACAACTAATAAGTACTTACAAGCTGACCAATCGAGATGGGTGCCATTCTTGTGAGTTGCAAAGCACTTTGGGGCAGACTCTGAGCTGTTCCATGTACCCACAGGGTAGGTGTGTACCTGCGCCAACCAGGGACCCAACGTCACGCGCGGATTTGGAACACTGGGGGTGTGACCACAACTAATAAGTACTTACAAGCTGACCAGTGAAGATTGGTGCCATTCTTGTGAGTTGCAAAGCACTTTGAGGCAGACTCTGAGCTGTTCTATGTACCCACAGGGTAGGTGTGTACCTGCACCAACCAGGGACCCAACATCACGCGCGGTTCCGGAACACTGGGGGTGTGACCACAACTCATTAGTACTTTCAGGGGAGATGGGTGCCATTCTTGTGAGTTGCAAAGCACTTTGAGGCAGACTCTGAGCTGTTCTATGTACCCACAGGGTAGGTGTGTACCTGCACCAACCGGGGACCTATCGTCATGCAATAATCTGAACACTGGACCAACAAAGGTTGTGACAACAACTGATCAGTTCAACGGCTGTCATGGACCTGGTCAAATGATCTTTTAGCAGTTACTGTGTATTTCTGGTTTCCAAACTGCCATTTGTAATGTGAATAAAGACTATTTATTGTTACGTTGGTTGATCCAGGGCAAGTTTGTGTCTGTAATGAATGTACTTGTGTGTGAGAGTGTATGTTTGCGAGTCTGAGTGTTTGTTTATTGGTGGATGTACATCTGAGGAGTCGCCTGCTGTAGGTAACAGTTGTGACCATGTTTGTATACATGTACAATGAGTTGTGCTATTGTTGATCTTGGCAAAGAGTTGAGGAGTGGTCTTCACATCCACTAACTGGAGCCTGTGTATATTTTCCCTCCAAGCAGTATTCCAGTTTATGAAAACATCTTTGTTCTTATAGTGGGTGAAGCCTGTGTTTGGTCTTATATAAATGTATTGACTTTTATAGCCCAGTGCAGTTGTACTTGTATGGAAGTTACTTTGTGATGGTAAGTTAACTTTAGCTTCAGTTTAGTTGTTTTATTGGATGTGCCCTTTTATAGCCACATATTAGACGAAAGCATAACTTTGAACCTGGTGCACTTGTAAATTACATTGCTGACACAGGGGAGACACCTCCAAAAGATGCATCATGCAATGGACCTAGTGGTTACTGGTATTTAGCTGCACAAGTTTTGTGTTTTATGTTTGATGATGTAATGATGAAACACATGCATAGCCATATGTGTGTTATAATGTGGGTGTGTACACATATGTTATAATGAATATACTTTAGACCTGCACTAGAGACCAAGCAGTTCGGGCTACAGAGGGAAAGGTTGCTGATCATGTACAGGAAGATACCAGTACTCATTTGGATGGAGAGATTAAGGAGGAAGGAGCTAATGATGTAGAGACTGTGGTGAAGGACCAAGTAATAGTGAGCACCAAGATAGTGTGGATGAAGGGCCTAGTGATGGTGTGGATGAAGGGCCTAGTGATGGTGTGGATGAAGGGCCTTAGTGATGGTGTGGATGAAGGGCCTAGTGGTGGTGTGAATGATAGTGTGAATGAAGGACCTTGCGATGGTGTGGATGAAAGGCCTAGTGATGAAGGGCCTAGTGATGGACCTAGTGATGGTGAGGAAAAAATACTACTTTATCTCTATCTGACTGGAAGTACAAAGATTCTGAAGTATATCTAATTTCAACAGGAATTCATTACGTACATGTGTATGTAATGCATTATCCAGTCCAGAGCATCACCAAAGCAATCAAACTCTTTTGACTGCGGAGCATTTCTTGTTTTGTGAGGAGGCTGAAAAGTGTTGACCCCTTAACATGCATTTGAACATTTTTTTAGGCTGCAAGACTAGAAGTGGAGGGTTTGGATTATGTACACACACAAGTAGTGAAACTGTTGTAGGAAATGATGCCACGATTTCGAGCCCAGATGGCTTATGAACTGTCAGAAGGTACACTTTACCCACTGCAAACATTCAAAAAGAGCATCGATAATCCAGGTGATGAGCAGAGTTTGTACGAGGAATTGAAACAATTCCAAATCATTGTAACAAACACAAATCCCATGAATAGTTGCATGAGTAAATTTATGCAAGGTATTATCCAATTTCAGAGATGAATTTGGGTGGTATTTACCAGTTGGATAAAGACACTGATGCAAGTTTCCAGGATGGGAGTGACAAGGAAGATGATGACACACAAGTGTAGAAAGTGATAGCAGCAGTGTTGATGATACTGATCTTGCTGCTGGTGCTATTTTGGTTCCTGATTTCAAGAACAATCCTGACCAAGATGATATTTTTGCCACACCATGGGAGAAGGAACACTACCTTAAGTACTTTCCACGCCAAACCAGACCATCTGATAGGTACTATGCCATAATGATGTCTTGATACTTTTGCAATTCCAATCCAATTTAAAGGCACTCTCCATTTAAAAGAACATTGATAAGACAAATAGTGAAAGAGCTTGAGGTATGTATCATTAAAGTGCACATTTTGGATCATAATACTATGAATGCTGTTTACTTCTAGCCATCAACGCGAATGATATTAATGGGGACCACGATTTGTGGGGCCTATTGGCATTATAAAGCAGCTCCAGAAAGTGAACGCAAACTGGCCACTTGAAAATTTGCTTGATGTGGTATGTGCCCAGCAATACTGCACGTGACAAACATTTAATCAACAGTTCCCGCATACTAAAGGCATATGAGATCGAGTACTACCTCATGGGACTTGAAAGTGACGTAAAAAGGCAGCTTTCTTTGCTTCTATCCAGTTTGAACAAGCAAATCGTATGGCCAGAGGTTAGTTGCCACGACGGTGAGTTGTACCATAGATGGTAACTTTAAGGTATCATTTTCCTCAGATTATCACTGTTGTATTGATGCGGACCTTTAAATTGTCGAGGCACGAAGCAATAAAGTTACCTCAGCCACACGCTGCCTGCATACGATACATAGCGACATAGACTGCAGTGCATCGTGCGTTAATTTTATACAGTGTAATCATTCATACATCTATGAATACCAACTATCTATGTTGCAACAACCAAGGCAATGAATATAATTAGCCGTACGTAATCTAATTAGAGTGGAATGTGGTGCTGAGGAATGTGGTGCTAGCTTCCAAGCGGTATTAATTTACAATGGCGTTGTGCCGTTCGAATACGAAGTAGGTCTGGCTTTCGAGTTAACTTTCCTGATCTATCGTAGATAGGAAAGTTATACTAAGTCTCGTTAACTCGCAAGCCAGATACGCTTGCTTCCAAACTTTCTGTAGTCTCGCACTTGCGAGCTAGACTCTGGAAGCAAAAAAGTAATTTATTGTCATATTTACTATCTGTTCTTGGCATGTTTCTACGCAATTATGCGATGTTTTGTGACTTCAACATTGTAACAGTTGCAAAGCTGCTGGGGCTCCGCCCCAGACCCCGATGGGGTAGCTTATAGCGCTCCCCCATACCCCAGGGAAGGCCCCTCCCCCGCTAGTTAGTTCCACCCTCATTGTTTCCCGAACCCCCCCCCATCTCCCGACCAGCCTACGGGCCTGTAGGGTATCTGTGTAGAATTGGAGAAAGCTCGCCTAGCTACCTGGCTATGCCATTGGCTTCGAGACATTCAGCTCCCCTTGACCAGGTCCATCGTACGTGAGTGCAGTTATGGTAGGGTGGGTGTGTGTCCGTCCCTCTGGCAGTCGAGACATATTGAAATTGAGGGTAAGGACACATTTTCCCACCTAGCTACCCGGCTTGCCAATCGGCTCCCATAAATCAAAGAGCAGCCTTGTCTTTGAATTATACAGCAAACTAAACCTCACCTTGACCAGGTCCCTCGTGAGAGCAATTATGGTCCGGACACTTGTAGCTTAAACTACTTTAACTTTAGGTGTATAATTCTTATACACACAATGTATTAGTTATTTCAGTGTATTATTTACATGTATTACTTTTTATATAAACAAAAAAACTGCAACTGTATTTAACAATACCAATTCAAATGAATGCAATGATTGTTTACCGTTTTACTTAATTTACTTTGATAAATGTGATACAGTTGGGACAATACCACTTCTTCCTTCTTGTTGGTTTTTCAAGAAAAACACACTCTCCGTGCATCCAGCACAAGCATCGGTCACACTGAATCCACCATCGATCATCATTGGCATATTCCACTTCCAAGCATACCGCACAATGCCAAACTAATATAAATGTTGTTGGTGAAATTAAGAAGCAAAATTAAGATCTCACCAACCTTCTGTTTTCACTTCTGCAACAAAATGATTCACAAAATCAAATAATTGGCAATTGTAAAATTACAGATGCAGTTAAAAGTGTTTCATACCTTCAGATTTCAGAGTTAAATGTAGCCGTCTAGATGCTGACCGACATTGCCTTTCTAGTTTAGCTGCATCTGGCAGCGATCTCTTCCTGCTGGTGATGATACTCTAACCTGCTCTCTAAATATATGAATGTGTAACACTGCATGCCATCATTTGTGCCATGTGCATTTACTTGAATTGCTCGATACAGGATGAAGGATTCAGTACCGTATTTCGAGCTTTGCCTGGACACAGGTTATCACCTTGAATGTACACCATTTAATAGATATGTATGTGAACTTTCTTTCATACACTTACATACTGGCCTGCAGCTGATGGCATCAGACACTACAAAGGTATTATTAAAGTTAAAAAAATTTTAAGTGATGCTTTTGCGTCTTACCAATTGTACTCCCAGTTATTTCCATACTCTGTTGAAGCACACACGTGGCTGAGATGACAGTTGTGATGGAAGAATGCATTTAAATACTAGCCGATTGCCAAGCATGTTTTTCTTTTAATCCTTGTTACATGATAAATAGGTTTATCAGTTAACTGATCTGTAATTTTTCGTTACACATAACTTTTAGTTGTTACACCACTCAACTTACAAGTAGCTTGTGGCCCAGCACTATCATCATCATCATTGTGTAGCTGTGATTCTTCTGACACTGAATGTGAGATGATCAATGACTCCCCTCTAAAGTACTGTCTTGGATTATTATTGTACTTCCATAATGTGATGTGCTTTTAATCATTTCATTCCCCTTAAGTAATTTGCTTATTTTACATGACAACAAGCTGCTGGTAGCATCATACACTACAAAGGTATTTCTTATGCTTCTGAGTCTTACCAATTGTGCTCTCACTCATTTCCACACTCCATTGAAGCACACACGTGGCTGAGATGATGGAAGAATGCATTTAATATTCAAACATATGGGTTTTAAAATCATCGTTAATAGTTATGTGTTTAGCAAACTGAATGCAAGTATAAATCTGATTTTTGGAGCTCTTTTTACAAGGTCCCCCATGTGTATACATAAGTAGGTGTCTGAATTATTATGTACGTATTTTATTGTTACTATTGTTGATTACACTGAAGTTGTTACAATTCATTAAAAACTCCACTTAACTTACAAGTAGCATGTGGCCCAGCACCATCACTGTCAGTACCATCATCATCCTCATTGTGTAGCTGTGATTTCTCTGACACTGCATGGGAGATAATAATAAATATCTGGCTCACAAGAATGGTCAGAAACTTTGACCATATAATATGCTGCAGCTGAATAGAGGTGTTTCACATATATTCTTTTTGATGACTGAGTAAATGTACCTTTCTCCGCTTGTGTACCACCAAGACTACTGGCGCTAATCACCTCCTCTGATTACGGAAATGTAAGTAATTAATTCATTCAGCTATAATTATGAACAAACCTTGCTGAACACTGCCAGCCTCCTTTGTTGCTGTAAAATAAAAAAGACTAGCTCTGAGTAATGAACGCACATCTTTCAACTTACACTCAAAAAATTTTGCAACTTCTTGTGGTATACTTGCAACTGGGATACAAATACTGGATACACAGTACACATCACTGGCATTATTCCAATGATGAGATATGAAGGAGAGTTTACTGCCCTGTTTTAAGAAGTACTGTTTTTCACTCGTGATAACATCTTTCCTGGCTCTTAGTTCCTTCCTAATGGTAGATTCATCAGGGTGATCAATATCATTCCTGTCCAGTAGCTGAATGAATTGCTTTCATGCTACAGCCATTACCACGTATTTTTGCTTTGCTGCCCTTTGGTGAAAATTATATGGAAGGATTGATGACATGCAGAACCTGTTGGTGGCATTTTGTGATCACTGTAATGCAATTATATACCTCTTGAATTGATGGCTGTACAGCAATGAAAGACTTTAAAAGATATTCAATTGTTTTGGGCTCTTCACTGTGACATAACTGCCTAGCTCGAACTTCTGGAGCTACAATGCCTTCAATATAATCCCACACTGTCTGGTCTTCACTACATGCTTTGTCAAAATGATGCATAATCTGAAAATTAAGGTCTGAATATCAAATTTCTGTGCACTGCATTGAATTACCTCTATTGCACATGCAATTATCAAGGCATAATGTGTTGTAAGCTGCGAGTCATCCAGCCTATGTCCAACTGCCAGTTCAAATTTGTCTCTAATTAGATAGAGATCAGCAGCAACCAAGTCCTCGATATTTTCCCAATAGAAAGAGCAACAGGGAATGCTGCAACTGCTTTCTTCAACAAATCATCCATCACATCAAGTTCTACATTAGGAGAATCCGCAGCACAGGGTAGCAAGATACACCTACACAGGAACTTTCATGAGCAAAATAAAATCATGCACTATGTATGTATAAATAGTGTACCTTGGCTCGTCAGCTGTCAGACGGTCCAGAATGAATTCATTAGCACTGATTAAAGGTACGCATCTTGCAGATATTTGTGACCGTGAATTTTCCATAGAACCACCCCCAAATGCTTCTATTAGCATTTGTTTGAATTTAACTTCACTGTTGCTTGGAACATCGTAGGCAAAGGGCAATGATCCTCCCATTTTAAAACGGCTGCTACTTTCAGTTAGAAAAGATATGAGCCCTTTCTCTAGGTTACCGCAAACAGCAAGTGAAACCTTTAGAAAAATAGTCTTTCCTCTACTGTGACGACCATATACAACAGGGACTGCCACACTACCACATCGCCGATGAATGGATTCATAGAACATAGATAGAATAGCTCCAGCTATAGGAATGAAATATGTTTTAAAACAATACTATTTTTTGGATATAAAATTCATACCAAGACAAAAAACAGCACACATGTAGTTATTTCCAGCAATTCGCCTCATTCCATTTAGCACAGTGTGAAGAGGATTTGGAACAATAGGTAGCACCTCTACTAGTGACAATGCGCCACCAAAACCAAGTTTTTGAATGATCTCAGGAATAACTATATACTCCTGATCTTCTGAAGCAATGTGAGCTCCATTACTTCTGAAAAGCAAATTGGGGCCAAGGACAAAAACCTCACTGCCTGGTTGGCGGCCCATGCACACAACAGGTTTGAATACTTTCTGCCGTGATGCAGACTCCTCATCTGATTCCACATCATGGAAACTAAAATACAATTGAATCCAATAACCTTATCAAGCTTGATTTGCTCTAACCTTTCCCAAAGATCTTGCATGAAGACCTGAAGCTGTGGTCTCGTCAGACGACAAAAGAGGGCACTGTGTGGAAATGCGGTAGCAACACATTTCTTCAAATCATCAGCATTATTTATGTGGTACCAAAGCAGAAAACATTTTCTGTAGAGGAGATAGTTACACAGTTATAGTTACAAGATTGATACATAAGTAAAATTACTAATGCATTTTTATTTTTATTTTTATTTTTAAGTTTTTTTAAACCATGCATTAAAGATTATATTGAATCATGTACAAAATATCCCTCCCACTAAATGGCATCATTCAAAGGAGGGGAGGTTGAATTTGAAAAAAGAAATGCAAGAAGCAAAAGAAGCAATTATGGGTTATACAAAAATTCAGTGCATTATAATTCTGTAACAGGTTACTTCAGTTGTCGATGTGAAATAATAATTCAATACATGAGAAACAATGCCGAAAACTTTGTGCTATTTAAGTTTACAGACCATAAACGAAAGTGGAACTTAAGAAGACAAGTGGTAGTTCTGTTGACACTAGCTTTTTGGCACTAGTAGACTGAAATGATACCATGCTCTGTTCTCTAGCAAGATAGGAGGAAGGTAAGGCTGAAAGATCATGCAGTGCATGCAATTGATATTTTTATTTTATTTTATTGTAATCTTAAAGTAGTGTCCATTGATTCAGTCCCTCTTTCACTGTGCTTTGTCATCGATCTCCCACAAATATGATGGTTAATAGTAGTTTTGAATTTAATTACAAAGTTTGCACCAACTGGGACATTAGATAGATGGCTCGCCATTTTGGGGACTGGGAACGAGTTACATTCCAATGTTACGCCACACTCGCTGGTGGGAATAATTATATGGCGGCATATATTTCAGGCATCACTGCTTTTTCGTAATGAGGCATTTCAATTTATGGAACTTTGTAATTAGTGTCCAGCCGCAAACCGCGGTGGCAGTGGTCAAAAGTTGAAGCGTCAATTTATTGATGAAAGGCCGATTCATTTCCACTGCGTAATATACAAAATAAGTGGTGAAAATAAGCGTAGATTCGTTTAGAAATCTTTGCGTGATTATTCAGAACTCGAAATCATACAAAATCAATACAAGGACAATGATTCACGCTTCCCCCCCCCCCCCCCCCAGAACTAAAGAAAAATAAGGCACGGCTCTTTTCGCGATTCTGGACCATAAATGTATTTTTGCGAGTATCAGGACATAGAATCGCGTACCAAGCCAGCCTGATTAACTCAAGCTCACTCCCCCCCCCCCCCCCCCCCCCTAACTGAATAATGACCCCGAATTTTACTTGTTCAGCACACGTACCCTTCTTGAAGTGGTTGGCGCCCAATAAGTTGAGTAGCGTGAGCAAGAAAGCCCTTATAGTCAGGCAAGGTGGGAGGGGCCTCCACGAAGTTAGTGAGCTGAATCCCGAAATTTGTTGATGCGATGAATTCCTTTGATTCAGAAATGCCGCTCCAGTAGCCTATCTTGTGTAAATTCTGTACTAATCTGTTCGTCATTTCAAGAGTGCCACGAGGTCGCTTATTAATTAGAGTAGTAGAAGCGTCTGCTGACAGAGATATGTGATCTCTGGATCCAGTAATGGTTTTTGCGAATGTATGCGAAGTATTTTTGCATGATTAGTATGTCGGTATGAGGCTTCACTCGGCAACAGAAGCAATTGGTGGTGTAGTACATTCGATTGACGTCTTTTTGAAATTTCACCACTACTTTGACGTCGACATGTTACGAGTGACTTGCTTATGTAATTGTTTATCGTTAAAGTGTAATGAATAAGATTAGAAAAATTATGTGCCATAGAAACACATTAAAGGAACGAGCTCCAGCACCGAATTAAGAGCGCCGGGCTAGCGCTGGATTTGGCGTTTACGAAACGAAGGTGCTGAGCAATCTATAGAAGACCCAGAGCTAAAGAAGCTTGCCCAAAGCACTACCTGCAACAGTGCAAAAAAAACAGCACCTCAAATATCGGAGGAAGTTCATCTGGTGCGTTATATGCAGCACCAGGCTCAGTGAGTTTAATAAACAGGGTCTAAGGCTGCAGTAGAAGAGGCTGTTTCGAAGCAGGGCTGCAGTGCTCAGTTTGGGCGTTACCATTAGTACAAACCATGGCCACCTAGGAAGGTTTAAAACGCACGGCATGAATCGTCTAAACCGTAAGTCCCTATCAAGGCCGATATTAAAGTCCATGGGCATGGAGGAGGCTGCAGGCCTTTGCTGGGGCTGAAGTTCATGCGTTGCTCGAGATAAGTTATAGTAACTGAAGTGTGATGACATCATCTTCTAATCAACAACATTTATAAATATTACCCACCTAAACTTAGCACGGAATTTCAGCCGCCTGCTAAATAATAATATTGGTCTGTTAAATTATTTTATATGAATGAATAATTTCCGTACGCGTATTTGTAGTACATAATTTTCACCAATAACCATGTATTTATTTATTTTTTTACTGGAGATCTGTCCTCATGGTCCAGTCCACAAGGAGTTAAAGATGGCATTAGTGTCCACTTGTGGGAGGAGCTGAACAGTGCAGTTGAGGTTGAGTGGTGTACCAGCATAGTATGAGGTAGTGAGGGGTGTGGAGGTGATGGTGACAGTGGGAGGTGGGACTATAAGAGAAGTGATGTAATGAATACTGATACAAAATGGACTATGTACTTTGGACTGTGACATTTATCACTGAGGTAATAATCGAAGTCACTGGAGAACTCAGTGCAGTTTGACATGTGTACTGTCCTCCATGAGATGTGTGGAGAGGGTTAAATTTGAGAATACCATTGGATACAGTGATGTCGTTTCCATTGGTAATCACTCCATTTGAGTTGCTCCACACCACCATAGGAGTGAGGGAAAGGTTTCCTAGGACACTACCATTGCAGGACAATGTGTAGTTCTGTCCTGCCACCAGTGGAGTGCTAAATGATGTAATGCTAATCACGTGAATGGAGACTGGTGGGAGGAGCCATGATGATGTCATATAGTATGGATTAATTATAATGAATGCAAAGTTGCTGCACTTTACCTTGAGTGGTACTGTTTATTGTCAATGGTACCACATATGTTCCGTTAACTTTTGTTGAGCATGTATAGTTCCCAGCCTGTTCTGCTTTCAGTGAAGCCAACATCAGTGTGCTCAGATACTCCATTGGGCTTATCATGGTATCCACATCATTCTGTAAGCTACCTCCTGGACCAAACCATGTTATGACCACAGTCACTGGTATGTCTACTGATGGGTCCAACTGGATGTCACATGTGAGGTTGACATTGTCTCCAAGATGAGCTGGTAAGGGTGAGGTGGATGTGATCACAGCTCTGGGCCTGGGGACTAGATGAGGACAACTCCAGTTCACATATACCACAGACATGTTATTGATACTCACTTGTCACGTTGATAACAGATGATGTCATGACACTGGTCAATTCAGGTGATGACACCACACAGGAGTACTGTCCTCCATCAGATGTGTGTAGAGGGGAGAATGGCCACTGGAGTGTGTAGTTCATCCCTGGAATAACTGATGACACATTGCTGATGAGCATGCTTCCATTTGGAGCTGTCAGTTGGATGGTCAGTATTCCATTCCATCCAATCACAGGAATAGTGCAGGTGAGTGTGTATGGGGACCCAGCAGTGGGTGTGGTCACACTACCAGTGATGGTCACCTGACCTAATGCTGTGTAGAGAGATGAACAGTGAGAACATGGCTACTCATGGATCATCATGGTGTGGGGGATTAGGGAGTGTGGACTACTTCAGGTGTACCTGGTACAACAACTGATGAAGCATTCTGAGATCCAAAGTAAGTGCCCACAGCTATGACAGAGATGTTGTACTGAACCCCAACTTGAAGGTTGGTTAGGACGTAAGAGTTAGAATTGGTTGAACCTCCACTTGTACTTGGACCTCCATTAGCCACATAGTAGATATCATATCTGGTCACTGGACCACCTGAGGTTGGTGCAGTCCAAGAGACACTGACAGATGTGAGACCAGACTGCACAGCAGTGACACCAGTGGGTGGGCCAGGAGGAGCTGTATAGAGGTACATGTCTATAGGTACAAGACACCGTGAGGGATGAGGTAGTGGACCTTGGATTGAGAGTAAACCCTCCACACACTGGTGAGCAGGTAGTGGTGACAGTGCATGTGTACATCCCATATGCTCTCCCAGTCACAGTCAGAGTGTTGTTGTAAGTAGATGTTGGTCGATCTGTCACTATCTGAGAGAAAGTATTACTCGCTGGACTTCCATTAGTGGTCCACAGCACATCTGTAGGAGGAGAACTAGTGCTGGTGCAGGTCAACTGGAACACTGGTGGATCAACATTTGTAGGTGTCAACAGCTGAAACTGGACACCTCCTGTGATGTTAGGACCATCTGTGGGAGAGTCAACACGTCCATAACACGTGTGATGTACTTTCCTCTCTACTTACAAGTGGCTGCTACAGAGAGAGCATAGCTATAACCATTTGATGTAGCCAGATTGTCTACATAAACAGCATCCGATTATTATTGTAAAATAAGTAGAGCGCTTAACGAAGATTCTGTATGCGCGTGTGTGTTAGTGTATGTGTGCGTGCGTGCGTGTGCGTGTGTGTGCGCGCGTGTGTGTGTGTGTGGACGTTGCTATATCTGGTATAGACACTATTGAGCTTCAGAGACACCATGTGAGGCATCCCAAGCAATAACGTCCACACCATTATCACAAGCCTCGTCATCCCAAGCAACAAACAGTTCATCACAAAGCACTGGACCATCACCCCTTCCTCCCAAAAAAATGGCAAAGGTTGACAATGAGTGTGATAAGATTATCATTCAATCCCTACGTGAGATCCAAGAAACAGCACAACAGCGCCGGACTCATAAGGAAGACATGGATGCTAACTTTTGCTTAGAAGTTGCTGCATTGCCAGCAATTTCGGACGCTATTACGTATTCCTGACGCGTAATTGCAAACGTCCGTTAATTTTCCGCGCACGCGCTCGTTGAAATGTATGGAGTGACTTACACTATTTGTCCTCTATAAGTATTAAATGCATATATTGATTTTTCCAGAATTCAGGGAGATCAAAGGCATTGCCTTATATCGTTCTGAACTTTAATACAAATTTTTAGTCCTCATTTAGTAGTGTCCACATTCAAGTAACTGCATTTCTATAGATAAGTACAGAAATCTTAAACAAAGCAGTGTTTTTTCATGACTTTTGTCATTTTTTCTGCGTATTGGTGAACTCCATTTAAATCCATCTAAATGCGAGCTTTTTGGCCAAGGTGACCTCAGTGTATTCCCTTCTCAGATGAACACATCTTGTACACCCAACCTTATCATCCTCGGAGCCCCCATAGGGGAGGTTGCCTTTTGTTCATCATTTTTTGCCTCTAAACGTGCTGCTGCCTCCACATTGCTATCCTCCCTGGTGAAGCTCGGGTCATGTGATCCTCAGATTGCTCTCATTCTGCTACGCATGTGTGGTGGGTTTACCAAATTGGTCCATATTGCACGTTCCACTCCCCCATCCCTGGCATTGGATGAGCTGCATGCCTTTGATGAGCAGGTCAGATGCACCTTCACAGAGTGCCAAGCTATTGACACTACTGACAGCTCTTGGATGCAGGCCCAGTTGAGCTTAAGTAGAGGTGGCCTGGGGCTTCGTTCACTGGCTCATCACTCTAATGCAGCCTTTATCGCCTCCATCAGTACTGCAGGCCTTGCCTCACCATCAGATAATTTCCTGGCCGATGCGGTCAATTCCTACAACAGGTGTGTTCCCCCTGAGAGTGCAATTGATATAAACAGTCTTACATCTTCTCCTTGCCGACAACACACTCTATCAGCTGCATTAGAAAACATTCAATTTAACTCTCTTTTTTCCCAGAGCTCTGTGGCTGACAAGGCTCGTCTCCTGTCTGTGTCCTCTCCCCATGCCTCCGCTTGGCTCTCTGTAGTACCATCTCCAGGCCTGGGTCTAAGCCTAGACCCCAACGAGCACCAAATGGCCATCAAGTGGTGGCTCGGGCTAAATACCTCACCTGGCTCACCTCCCTGTGCATTGTGTCCAGAACATCCCTTGGATCCCCTAGGCCACCATGCAGTAACATGTAAGAGAGGTGGTGATGCTATATCCAGGCACAACATGTAGTGCTTCAGACCTGCCATCGTGCCTGCATAAGCGCCAAGGCGGAGGCTGGTAGTGGACTAGGACATGAGCTTCGGAACACACGCCCTGCTGACATCCTAGCTTCCAATTGGCTCTGTGGCAAGCCTGCTGCCTTTGACCTTACTGTGGTGTTTCCGCTTAACCCTACCTTTATCTCTGAAGCGGGTCGCACAGCAGGGTTAGCAGCGGTTGCCGCTGAGCTAAGGAAGCACTCTACCAATGATGCCAAGTGTTCCGAGTTGGGGTGGACGTGTATTCCCCTTGTGGCCGAGTCATATGGAGCTTGGGGCAGCGAAGCGGTGCAAGCTTTTTCACGGCTCGCATCATACCTTGCCACAAGGACCAACTCCCCCAAGTCCAAGGTTGTCTGCAGCCTGTACGGCCGCCTTAATTTGACTCTTGTGCGAGCCAATGCCCGAGCCCTCCTCTTACGATGTGGATGTTCCCTTCAGGAGGGGGATATTTCCTCATCGTAACTTTCATAGCTAGTGTGTCTCAGTGTGTCAGGGTATGTATGTATGTATGTATGTATGTATGTTTTTGATTATAAAGAATTTAAGTGTAAAAAAAAAAAGAAAAAAGAAGTTCAGTTTTCCAGAATTTGTGATGTTCATAAAATCATCACTGAAGACTTTGACTGTATTTTAGCCTTTTACATCCTGTTTTAATAGTGTCCAAAGTCATTTTTAGTCATCAAGGTTCACTCAGCGGCCATTTTAATACTGATATTACCATTACGTATACTGTACCGTGATGACAGGTTAGAGCTGAACTGGATATAGGTAACTCGTTTTCCTACGTGTTAGAGGATCTTGATGTGAGTTTGTACGCTGAGAATCTGAGAACTGTCCATAATCGACTATAGCGCAAGTTAGTGGATCGAAGTTTGGAAAAGAACTACATGTAAGAGCTGATTTAGCCAGGCGGGAGTATACACGCAGTACAAGACCTCATCGAAGGCTAATCAATACAGGTATTCACCTTTAGTATGCCTTTTATAGCCATATTTAGAACGTGGGTGTTCGGCACAGCCAACTACGTATATACTAGTTCGAAGTAACAGATACCGGGTGCGTACGTAGGTGTCTCTGGTTTCAGTGTTTTCAGTGGCGTATTTGGGAGGGGGGGGGGGGGGGGGGGGGGGGGGGGGCTCAGGGGGCTCGGGCACCCCCCTCCGTCTCAAGAATGAATACAATTAAAGAATTAAAACGATTCATTCGCGCGCTTGTGAAGTGCTTGAGCACCCCCCTTGGTCAAAATTGTAACCGTTTATAAAGTATTTTCTTTGTGCCAAACAAAGGTATCGCCCCCCCCCCCCACTTTTCGTATCGGACCTGAAGCGAATTGCCCCCCCCCCCCCCCCTTTTCGTATATCGGACCTGAAGTCCCCCCCCCCCACTTTTCGTATGGGGCCTGACCTTAAGCATGCACCCCCCTCGCTGAAATCCTGGATACGCCACTGGTTTTGTACCAGGTTAAAGGTATACTTACTGAAACCATGACTTAAACTGACTCTAGCCCTAACTCTAAGCAAAAGTGTACAGATAATGTACGGATAACGATGTGCCTGTGTTTGTTGTACTTTAGAAAATGGCCGGTTCCTTTTTTCCCGTAGAACGCGCGTTGTAGCGACCAGGAAAATGAAGGTGCGTGTTGTGTATACATGCACCTTGAAATTAATTCGTATTTATATGGCTATGCCCTAGAGGCATGTCGAATTTGTAGTACTGTGGGAAGGATACACCAAAGAAGAATCGTCATGGGTTCCTGAAACAAGCCTTACAGCTGTCGCTAAGCGGTAGGTAAACGGCTGTTTTTCCTCTTCTTGTGGTTTTATAGGTGTACATTCTGTGCTTTATAGGAGCTATTTCAATCCGTAACCAAGCGTTAGAGAAATTATGGAAAGTGTGTCTAACTTTCTGTCGGGTCCGTCTGGCAGTCTAAAATCAGGGCTATTTGTAATGTCAATTTACTGTAGAATTTAGAATGGATGTCTTCAAACACGTGGATTAGGGAAACTGTATCAAACAGTTGATTTCTCAGAACCCTTCTTCTCATCAGAGTGGGAAGTTTATGATCGACTGGGAGAGGGTGTCAAGTTGACTTCCCAATAAGAATGCACAGCAAGCTTAGATGGTCACCGATAGTCTACACCCAAAGTGAAGATGGAATGCTTCTTCACAAACAACAATCATTTTCAGAAGTTGTTGTTTTCAATGTAGTTAAGAAGCATTTCTGAACGTTGCATACATCATTTTATTCTATATGCATATGAAATAAATGATTTATGCTTATTAAATTATTAAGTTGTTGATACATTTGACTATAAGAAAATTTTCTGATCACTGCATTGTTTACTTTTAAAAATTACATTGCGTACATGCATGTACATGCTAATCTTAAAGTACACACATATGCAATGCAGTCGGAACTTTAATGCTATAGCATAGGCATTGTGTGCATGTACAGAAGTCATGGAAAAGTCCAGCGCACAATGCTTTTGCTAACATAAGTACAAATGTACTGTAGAAAGTAATGTGTATCACCAACACTGCACTAGTGCTGTTTGGTAAGGGAATGTACTATATGTGGTGTGGGAGTGTAGTCATGGGTCAACTGCCTCAAGATAAGCATCAATGGCCATTATAAACATACTCGCCCTTCCACAATACCACTAAGAGTAGTCATAACAATGATAGCAGCAACACAAAAAAATATAGGTATTACAAAGACGTGCTTGTTGAGCAGGTTCCTTTTTGGTGTGAGGCTCTGTCTGCCTCAATACCTCTTCCATACCAATAAGTAGCATTGTTGCGACTGCATACTTTTGTAGGCATTCTATGTGAGCTTCAGTTTTGATGAGGTCGCCTGTTGCATCCCACTTGTTGCTAGACAAATATGCGTGCTTGGCATCATCATTATGCTTCTCAACACCTGGATTTGTATGAACAATTTTTAGTGATTCACCTAACTCACCTTGACCTGAAAACACCCATAAATTCCCATATTGCCACATATGATCAGGCACATGATACACCAGACAGTCATGTGAGGTGTCACATTGACGTTTTGATAGCCTGCTGTTTTTATACTTAGGAAATTGCTTATCCACTGCTTTGCCTATCATTTTAAATATACATCTTTATAAATATACCCTACACGTACATTGGTTGTGGACTTACCCCTCCCTGTTTAGATTGGGCACAGGGGAAAGCATACAATGGGATAAATAGGGGCTTTGTCAAAGGTTAGTGGGTAAGCCTGCCTCTCTATCTGCAAACCCCCCTCTAAACAAACTATCCCCAAACTAGATTGTCCCATTGTCTGGTTCCAGGTTTGATATAAATGGTGTTCTAGGGAAAGCAGAAATTCAGTATCATAGCCAGCCTATATGCTGAGCCACCCACCACTCCACATGTGCATCGAATTGTACCTGTATGCAGATTTTCTGGTCATACATCAATGGCAGGCGACACCCTTCGGGCTTCTACCCTGATCAACCACCCAAGCCACTGACTGTGTCATGGTGTGGCATATCTGGTGGAACCAAGGGGTGACTTAACGTTACCCTTGGCCCCAGGCCAGTTCAGCGGTTGAGGGCCAACCACTCTCCATGACCTCATCATGGTAGTGGCAAGTCTGGTCACATCCAAGAGTAGCCTGCGTTACCCTTGGTCCCAGGCCGGCTTGACAGGGGGGCCTGCACCCCTGTCATATGCCTGACCGGTTCAGCCTGACCCCCTTATGGGCAAACCAGTTAACCCGTTAACCCGCTAACATAGGGAGAATGGAAACATGGGACATGGCTTTAATGATAGTGATGCTGTGAGCATGTGAAAAAAGGAGCATTCATGCAGCATTAAGTATTGCATACTTAGATAATGCAAATATATATATATATAGCCAGGACAGTAACATATCTAATTCAGCAATGCTTACCAGATCCAGATAAGTGACATAAGCTCTGAAAGCAAATGTAAGTGGCCAAATCACAGCAGCAAGATAATAGAGATTAGCACAAAGTACAGACAGACGTGCATACAAAAATAAGTCCTTATATACAAACAATGGCATAATCGTAATGTTCTAGAAGAGTCTGCGAATGAGACTGCGCAGGCGTGAACATGGCGGATCCGTTACATTGCTCCCCTTCTTTTTTAATGTTGGATGTAGGGGCCATAGCGATCGGGGGCACGCCTCTGACGGATCGGATAGCGACGTTCTGCTTCAGGTGCTTCTTGTGCAGCAGGCGGTGGGTGCTGCTCTCCATGAGCTCCTCCTACTGCAGGACCAGCAGGGATGTCCACTGGAAGGTCTTCATGCTCACCTTCTTCAACGTCATCATCTGATAACAGAAGGTCCTCATCACTTACGCGAGAATTGGCATCAACCCTTGTCTGTTGAGGCACTACAGCACGTTTTGTTCGTTCTACTGGGGTGGGATGTACATCAGCCTCAGTGCTCTGTTTCATGCAGGGCTTTAGTCTATCAAAGTGAACAATTTGATATCTCCCTCCTCTCTGGTTCTTGATCTTGTATGTGCAGCTGCCCATATTCTTGACCACTGTGTATGGCCCTGTCCATGGGTGGAATAGCTTTCTGCACTGACCTCGTGGCACTGCTGGTAAGAATAACCACACCAAGTCACCTTCCTTTAACTGTTCCCCATGAGCCTTCCTGTCATAAATAGCCTTCTGCCGGAGATGCTCAGACTGGCAGTGCACTCTCACGCTTGCATATGCATCCTGCAACCTTTTCTTTAGCTCCTGCACAAAATCTGGAAGTTCCTTATCCTCCTCCTCCCGCCTTAGAGGGTACATGAGGTCCACAGGAATAGCTGCTTGGCGCCCAAACATCAGGAAGAATGGGCTATAACCTGTGGAAGAGTGCACACTTGTGTTATATGCAAAACACAATTTGTGAATATAGTTCTCCCAATCAGCTGGGTTGTCTCCCACTGCGGTAGCCAGCATGTCCAGCAGAGTCCGGTTAAAACGCTCTACCATCCCGTTCCCCTGTGGCCTGTAAGGTGTAGTGTGAGATTTCTTAATCTGCAACAGTTTACATATTTCCTTGATGAGCTCCGATTCAAACTGACGGCCTTGGTCGGAGTGAATCTGCTCCGGGGGAGAGAAACGGCAAAACATCTCGTCAACAAGTTTCACTGCAACGGTAAGGGCCTCTTGATTAGGAATGCCATACACCTCCACCCATTTTGTGAAACAATCTGCTGCCACTAAAACATACTTACTACCTCTGTTGGTTTCTGGTAGGGGACCCATGATGTCCACACAGACTGTCTGCATAGGATACCCGGCTCGAAGTGTCTGCAGGCCAGCCCTTCTTTTTGGGGCGGTAGACTTCCTCCTTGCACATATATCACACCTTTTGCACCATTCCTCTACATCCTCACCACACCCAGGCCAATACAAACGTTCCTTTAGTCTCCCTAACATTTTCCCTTTACCGAGATGTCCCCCAGCAGCTCCCTCATGAAGTTCTTTAAGTACTTCATCGTGCAGGACATAGGGCAAAATAAACTGGGATTTGTTTGCATCTTCCAAATCTTTTCTCCACAACAATCCTTTATCCAAAACTAGAGAATCCCATTGCTGTAATAACCACTTACTTTCCCTCCCCCAGGTATTCAATTCTTCGGAAGATGGCAGCTCCCCTAAGCTAACAGCATTGTAAACTGGTCCAATGATGGGATCCACGGATTGAAACTGGCGCATTTGCTCAGCTGTGTATGTCTGAAAAGGCAAACTGTTAACTACACCCACCAATGCCGATCCTTCAGGTACATCCTTAGAATGACTACTGCGTCCACACTGTCTACAGGGGATTCGTGACAGGGCATCTGCATTGTTATGTAGTGACCCTTGCCTATGAACCACTGTAAAGTCGTATTCTTCAAGACGTTCTAGCCAACGAGCTAATTGTCCTTCAGGCTCTTTAAAGTTTTTCAGCCAGACTAGAGAGCCATGATCTGTCCTTAATGTGAACCGTCTACCCAGTAGGTACTCTCGGAAGTGTTTCACAAACTCCACCACTGCCAAAAGTTCTCTCTTTGTAACACAATATCTTTGTTCTTGTCTGCTAAGGGACCGGCTAGCATATGCAATTACACACTCAGAAGCATCACTGTTAACCTGTGATAATACTGCACCAATACCACAGTCACTTGCATCAGTGTCCAGTATAAAGCTCTTTGACCAATCTGGGTGGGCAAGAATAGGGGAAGTCATTAGACACTTACGAAGGTTATCAAATGCCTGTTGACAGGTATCAGTCCATTGGAAAGTTATGTTCTTTTCCGTTAAACGATGAAGAGGCTTGGCAATAGTCCCGAAGTTTTTTATAAACCTTCGATAGTAATTTGCTAACCCCAAAAATTGCTGCACTTCCTTTCTTGATTGCGGAGTAGGCCATTTTGCAATCACCTCCGTTTTAGCTGGATCCACAAGCTGACACAATGTGGCCCAAAAAGGCAACCTGCTTTTGAAAAAATTTACATTTTGTAGGCTTAAGCTTCAGCCCCGCCTCCCGGAGCTTCATCAAGACACTAGCAATATGTCGCAAATGATCACCAAATGAGCTCCCCACTACAATTATGTCATCAAAATATACCAAACAACTGGACCACTTAAGGGTGCCCAGCACTCTATCCATCAAACGTTGGAATGTGGCGGGCGCATTACATAACCCAAAAGGCATTACCCTGAACTGGTATAAACCCTCTGGTGTGGAAAAAGCTGTCTTGGGTCTATCCTCCGGGGCCATTTCCACCTGCCAATATCCGCTGGCTAGATCCATTGTAGTGAAGAATTTGGATCCCCCCAAAGTGCCCAGCGTATCATCGATTCTGGGTAAAGGATAAGCATCTCTTTTGGTTATGGTGTTTACCTTCCTGTAATCCACACAAAAACGCAATGTTCCATCCTTTTTCTTCGCAAGTACAATGGGAGATGACCATGGCCCTTCTGATGGCTCCACTATTCCATTGTCCAGCATTTCTCTAAGGAGTCGACGTACATCCTCTCTGCGTGCTTGAGGGATCCGACGGGGAGGACACTGGATGGGACCTTCGGAGCCCGTATTGATTCTATGCTGCAACAAAGATGTATGACCCAGGTCACTACTCCTGAAAGAAAAAACATCTTTATACTCCATCAGCAATGAAAACAACATCTCTTTTTCATTCTGGTTGAGTTGGTCCCCTGCCCCCAATACCAGGTTCCAAAGCTCTGCCTGGTCCACAGATGACTCCTTCCCAGATGATTTTCCAACAGATGCAGCATTCAGTTGTACAAGATCTTGTTCAATTAACTCCATCTTTGCTAGCTCCACCCCTTTCTGCAAAACAATGCTAGAGTCACGAGGATTAAGAACACGAATTGGAAAGGTTTCCTTGTTAGAGCACATCACAGCCCTTGCCACCATGACACCACACGACACAGTTGGGTTATTTTCAATCATCCATATACCACTTCCTACATTGCACAATGGTTTCACTATGATCTCCATTTCACTTACTGCTGGGACAGTTATTTCATGCATAGTTACCACCCCCACAAACTGTGTCACTTGTTTACACCTACCAGCATCCTGAAGACCAACTGAAAGATCAACTGATGGGAACTTAAGCAACTTTTTCCCAACATCAATTACACAGTTATGCTGTTGTAGGAAATCTAACCCTAAAATGGCATCGACCACAAGCTCACCAGACACCACAAAATTTCCAACAAACTCAAATCCTTCAATACACACCTGAGCCCTTGTCAATCCTTTAACCAACAGTGGGGTACCATTAACACCTACAAGCTTTTTACCAGTCCATTGTTCCAAGGACAACTTGGTATTGTCGATTTTATTCCACATGTTTACATTTAACAATGACACAGTAGCCCCAGTGTCTACCAAAAGTTCAAGAGGACAAGCTCCTATCATGCCAGACACACTAAAACTGATAGCGCTAGATACGGATAAAGTTGGTACGGTTACCATATTTTTCTGGGCCTTCACATGTCCTTCCCCTCGTGGCTGGCCCGTGCCTCCGAGGGGTTTGAAGTTTCCCTGCGACTGTTGCGACTGGCGTTCCCGCAATTTCGTGCAATGTGGCCTTTTCTCCCGCAGTGCCAGCACATAGGTCTCTTTTTCTCAGCTCCTCGCCCTTGCGTAGTTCCCTGGGATATCGGTTTACCTGCACTTGAAGATTCAGCCTTGTTCACCACCAAAACCTCCAACTTCTGTAGCCTGTCGTTTAGAACCTTCAATGCCTCAGCCAATGTTTCAGGGCCAGCGGCAGCAGTTGTTGCAATATTTCCCTTTTGCGCACCACTAGTAGACCCGAGGTAGGACTCCAGTTCTATCGTGGCGGTCACCGCAGCATCCACCGTTTCCACCCGCTTTTGCCGCACTCCGAAAGCTATCTGCGGGTTCTCGATATGCGCAAGATATTGAGTCAATGCTAACCTCTCTCGAGCCTTTTCCTCTAAGTCGCTGTACGCCTTGTCTGCCAGCACCTTAGGGGCATCACCAAAGGTGGCCCAGTCTTCGTCCTTACGCCTCGTGCGTGTGTGAAGCTCTGCCACATAGAGCTCCTTCTTGCTGTCAGGTTCAAAACGTTGCTTTAGAGCCTTCAAACACTCACCGTATTCCTCCCGCACGTTTCTTGGGAGCTTTTGGAAAGCCGTCCTTGCCTTACCAGCGAGTCTTACCTTAAGCCATTTCAGTTTCTCGTCTTCAGTGGCCCATTTGTTCAATGCTGCTACACTTTCGAAGTGCTCTATCCAGTCGCTCCAACATTGAGACTCTCCGCTGTATATTTCTGGCAGGAGCAAAGGTTTCCCAGACATCCTGCCGACTACGCCAATGTAAGTGGCCAAATCACAGCAGCAAGATAATCAAAGTACAGACAGACGTGCATACAAAAATAAGTCCTTATATACAAACAATGGCATAATCGTAATGTTCTAGAAGAGTCTGCGAATGAGACTGCGCAGGCGTGAACATGGCGGATCCGTTACACAAATAATGGAGTGCTAGGTACCCCATGTTATTATCATTCTGATCAATTGGAGTGCTGGAGTGCTGTCATCCTTTTTTACTAACACTCCAGGTGAGGGTGAGTATCACCTAACAGGAGTGGTGATCATCCCTAAATTTTTGCAGTGAAGTGGTGAGTCCAATGTTGCTTCCTTCTCACTGTTGTGGCAGAGGCAATGTATTTGGGGTCCATGAAGGGGCTAAAAGGGTAAGACAAATATAAATTCTGTAAATGTGTATACACCATATCCATAATTAAGGTGCCATGGCACCCTCTTGCTCCCACCTTCTGCTGCCCCTGCCTAATAGGTGCCACTTTGAGGTACCATGTGGCCACAACAACCTGTGTTAAATGGATGTGGTGCACACCATGTACAGAATGGTACCAGCCTATGAACTAATCAGTGGAGTAAATGATTGTCTGTTGAAACTCAACGCATCTTCAGAGTGAAAATCCAGGTGGACGTGGATACAACGAATTTTTTGACCAACAGCCTCGTGATTTATAGAAAACACTGCATGCATGTATACTAATACGAAGGCGTACCCGGCATCGAATCTGACGTACTTCAATCGCTTCACAAAACGCTGTTCTGTTCACTAATTGAGCCAGAAAAGCCGGACATAACTGAATACTATTGTACATTTAATTTCATTGCGCGCACCTTTCGATCGACGTTTTTCTTGTAGACAGGAGCAGACTCTCGAGTTTGCAACGATGGATTATACTGACAGGGGCGGCGGAAGGTATTTTTAAGTGGGGGGCAAATTAATTAACGGCTCTTCTATTGCAATTACACAGAGAATTACAGTCCGAATTTATTCTCTTTACCATGTAAAAAAGAGTTAGCTATGGCTTTCAAGTCAAGTTGGTCAAGTTCTTCCTTGTATGTATTGCACGTGATTAAATGGTTCAGACGTGATTGCTGAACGCAAGTAGCTTTTGACTCTTCTCAGAGTGCTAAAGGATCGTTCCCTTGTCGCGTTAGTAGCAGGAATTATGAGCAGCAATTTCACAAGCTTTAAGGCTTCTCTCATCAGTTCCACTCCTGGTCCAAGACTACTAAAATATCACTGAAACTGTGCTTTTCCCCTTTGTGGAGTTTTAATTGTCCGTGCCAAATAAGCTTCGTCTGTTTCATCTGTTGTTCGCCGTCGTCCGATGTGAAAGTTTTGCGCTTCATTAATTTGATAATCACTTATTAACTGGTTATATGACGTTTTAATAATTCTGTCCAGAAAAGTTGGGGGGGTAAATACACCCCCCCCCCCCCCCCCCCCCCCCCTACCCCCCCGGTTCCGCCGCTCTTTGGTTGTAGTACGAAATCCAGTTATTGGTTATTGCAGGCACAACTTAACTTTCATACGTTAAGTAATTTGTTGAGTTAAATTTAATGACGAAAAGTAATTAACTCTTCTCCTTAATCTATCGCCTCAAACGTTTAGTACTAAAATTCTTAAATCAGTACCTTTTGCATTAAAAAAAATTCGCAATATTTATGAAACGTATACAAAATCAAACGGAGCAAGTACATTTTCATGTACAGACGATCTATGGATGTCCGAAATAGCTGGTAATGGGTTGGTTAAAGAGGCTTGAGCCACGTAAAAATGCTTATGTAAAATTGGAAATTCAAAAATTGTTGTATGATGTTGAATTCAGTGAATGATGTACATGTAGGTATAACTGTGAACAATCTGATTTTTGCTGCAATGTATTCAATTATGTGTTCAACTGGTTCTTGTTATGTGATGATACTGCCAAGACACCTCTCCAGCAGCACTGTTGAAATAGAAATAGTCCTTAATCTGAACCTGCGTCAGCAGGTTCAATATAGGATTGATTGAGGAATGATGAATGTCATTAAAATTTTTAAATCGCGTCGGGAGGGACAACGGAGAAACGGATCACTTATCTCTTTGCAGCAATCGAACGACAACATCAAGATCTACGTTTTGATGCTATTTTCATTTTATAAAACTATGCGCTTCTAGACAAACAAAGAACCTGTTTCTCGTGCCCATGCCCAAAAAAATTGTTGGTCGTCGTCGTCGTCTTCCTTAGGAAGGTATAACTCGAGCTACGAAGGGTTTTAAAGAACGGCAATAGTACCAATCTCTTCAGAATTTACCGGCACGGTGCCCCTTAAGGTCATATCACATCTACCAAAAGTAGCAAGTATAATATAGGAATTAATTTTAAATAATGATGTATTTAATAATGTTATACAGTATAAATGCTCCAACCTGCACCATAGATACTATAGAAGAGGGATTGGAAGCGCATCACGTGAGCCATAGAGACTTTGCGCGCACTCCGTGATCGCGAGAGTCACACCTTTAAAGTGGCTAAATCTAAAGAAAGTGTTCTGAACGTTGTTCTACCAGTTTGCATTAGTCGTTTTTTTGGAAGGTAAGGGTTTTGAAGGTATTTGACCAAAAAAACGCCGTTGATTTATAGCGCTGCATAGTTATTACAACGTGTCACAGCTCACGCAGGGTTTTGTACCTTTATTTACGAACCGGTAGTCTCCCGAAGGTTTATGATGCTTTATCTGTTTAGAGAGGTGAATTTGCAAGGAGGGTTTTTTTTTACTTTTGTTTAGTCGTCATCGGATCATGAGTTACACGATCGTATAGTTCGAAAGTGCAAGAAATGATATGCTTCGTGTGTGTACCTTTATTCAAGCAATCGTAAGTCCTTTTATAATGCTTGTTATGAATCCTGAGAGAGCAGTGAATGCTCCAGGAGGGACTTTTTTCTTTTTCCGAAAAGAATGGTTGGTTTTCAAGTAACGCTATCGCAAACATGGCCTATTTTGTGTTCATTCACGCATACCGGTATAGCCGGAAATATTTCTATACCGGTATGCGTGAATGAACACAAAATAGGCCATGTTTGCACGCTGACCTCGAGAAGGGAGGTAGATTGTAGTAGTAAGAGTGTTTATCTATTTCATTCAAATACATACAGGTATGGGTAGGAGAAAGCATTGGTGGAAGAAGAAGCCTGAGTCTGGCAAAGATTATTCCCTCTTAGTGTCCATCTCCTTACATAAAGTGTGCGTTCCATTTCCTGTGTCGATTCCGTTGGACAAAGTTTCCATACAGACCAAGCTACGATGGTTCAAACAAGATTTGTTACCTGCTCTTCCCAGAAGTTGGGTTGACATCACTCCAGTGTCTGATACTAACGTAATCATCATCTGTAAAGCTTCATATTATCAAACATCGAACACAGGCCGGGTGCAATTCACTATTCACATTCAAGCCAGTTTTAACTGGAGAGTATATTTCGGTTGCAACCTGCTAAACTATGCCTCTTGTAAGGTTCTACAATTCATACCTTGTCCACTCCAGAGTGTGAGTGATGTACTGTCTTTGATCAGCATACTTGAACAAGCCAGGATCTGTCGAGGTCATCCTGATGTGAAATACACTGGTCTTGTTGCACACAGAAATGGAAAGTTTTATGGTAATCAGGGTAAGCATGGTAATTGTATGGTGTGCTCTCTGTAATATTGACCTTTTCCTCTGTTCCCCAATTGTATAGGTATGCTTCTTGCTTTCGAGGACTTGGGCACATTAGATAAACCAACTATTCGCTCATCTCATTGTGAGTTCCTTTTGGATTTAGAGAGTCCATTCAGCAAATGTCGCCCATCAATTAAAACATTTTCAATGGCATTTTTCAGGATTTCATTGGAAGTCATAGCGTTTAGACAGATAAAACGCGCGCGCGCGTAGGTCGATGATAAGGCTTGAACCACAAAACAGAGCAGATCACGGAGTGTAGGTGATAATTAGCGATAATTAACCGTGCTTCCAATCCCTCTTCTATAGTATCTATGCCTGCACTGAATTTATATCGCAGTTTAGTCATTACTTACTTTTGTTAGTGAAGTTGTTTTTTTTTAAATGCCTTCGCGTAATCGAAAGAAGAGATGTAAGCAACGAGCGGAATACCTCCAAAAACGAGAAGATATTTTATCACAAGAGAACAAGGCTAAAGCCCGAGAGCGCTACAAGGCCGACCCTGAAAAGAAGAAGGCCTCTGTACGCGACACCTACAACGCAAATGCTGTATCTAAGCGTGCTGCTAAAAGGCAGCGATATCAAGAGGACGTCGAGGAGAACCGTGCTGCTAAAAGGCAGCGATATCAAGAGGGCGTCGAGGAGAACCGTGCTGCTAAAAGGCAGCGATATCAAGAGGGCGTCGAGGAGAACCGTGCTGCTAAAAGGCAGCGATATCAAGAGGGCGTCGAGGAGAACCGTGCTGCTAAAAGGCAGCGATATCAAGAGGGCGTCGAGGAGAACCGTGCTGCTAAAAGGCAGCGATATCAAGAGGGCGTCGAGGAGAACCGTGCTGCTAAAAGGCAGCGATATCAAGAGGGCGTCGAGGAGAACCGTGCTGCTAAAAGTCAGCGATATCGAGAGGGCCTCGAGGAGAACCGTGCTGCTAAAAGGCGGATATACAGGGGCAATTCAGCTACCATTAAGGCAGCTAGAAGGAGTCGGTATTGGAAGGGAACTACCACTACCACCCAAAGGTATGTTATAGCATGCTGTATGTAGCATTTAAAATCTAAGGGCTGCTTTGCACGTGGCTCATGGCTTCCTTGTCATGCACACATTAACACATTTCTTGTATGCCTGCATACCGTATTATCAGATGTACAGTAAGGCTTCCCGGTTTCCTTGTACATGTAAAGGTCAATGTTTGTACAAAAGGTATTTGTGCATGCATCTGTGTCTGTACATTATTGTATATTAGTTATCTGATGTTGAAGAAAGGACTAGACACGTGTTTATAGTACAAGTCTGTCATGCGCATCCACCCTTTGCTGCAGCTGTGTTTAATTGTTATCAGATGTACAGTAAGGCTTCCCACAAGTAAAAGTTCCCCCATGTACATATAAAGGGTTAGGTCAATCTTTGTACATGTCACTTTTGTTTTAAAGGTCCACTACACGTGTGTACAGAAGTGTTACCCAAAATTGAGTTGTATGAAAATGAAATAATTCATGTAATGCGCAATTGGTGAAATGTTCTGATGCATGTATAAGGCATAATGTGTGGTAAAATAAAAGTACTGCAACCCTATCTTCTCCCATATAGTTACTCCCTGTTTGAGCCCAACTCTCGCACACTAGCAGAGTATGGAGTGAGTCTTGAATAAGCAATTCTTAGGGATAGTGAGCTTCTGAGTGAAGTAAACAATGCTTTTTGCAATAGCCATCCATTGCTAGCTCAAAAGGTTGTTACAAGATCTGCCCGTGCAGCAGTAAGTAAGATTAGTGCAGATGCATTACTTGCTAAAGCAATAAGTGTACGAAGATCACAGGCAGGGTCACTGCTAAAAACTATCCGTAAGGTTAATGCAAAGAAGTTGCAAGAGAGTGATATTTTAGTCGGGCATAGGTTTCATACTGCTGGGGCTGAGCCTTACTTCTTTGATAATTCGTACACTAATCCAAAACATTGGACGGATGTGTATATACGTAATGATAATGACGTCACCTCAATAATACATGCAAGTTGCTGATTACCTGATTTCAAGTGGAAGGTGTGGCTCAATTAGACATTGAAGTGGGAATTGACCTTTACCAGTTCCCTGGTAAAGGTCAATGTTTGTACAAAAGGTTATTTGTGCATGCATCTGTGTCTGTTACATTGTATGTGTAGGTGCATGTACATGTAGTTTGCCTTAGGCCTTATCTATAGACAATCTATAGATGCCACTGCATTATGTATATAGTTACTGGGGCATCTGTAGATCATTGGTGCAACCAGTTGCAGCTGCTTATGCATAGAGTATGGTAGACACTGGGGCTCCATGAGCTATATCATTCATGAAATTAGACCAATAGAATTATAGCACAGCTAGAAAACGTGGCTGTGCATGTATACCAGCTGGTATAAACCAACGACCCGTAGAACAGCACATTTCTCTCTTGAAATAAATTCAAAGGTAAATACTAAATTTTTTACAAGTTGTTTCAATACTCTGTCTGTCACGTAGATGGCTGAAGAAGTCGGGAAAGAATTTTTTGATGAGTCTGAAGGAGAGGAGGTCGAGGAAGCACATACATCCTCGATCACAACTTCTGCCCCCGCCAGCGCTAGCCTCACCACCAGCAGCAGCGCTGCCCTGCAAGCGCTAGCCCCACCACCAGCAGCAGCGCTGCCCCCGCCAACGCTAGCCCCACCACCAGCAGCAGCGCTGCCCCCGCCAACGCTAGCCCCACCACCAGCAGCAGCGCTGCCCCCGCCAGCGCTAGCCCCACCACCAGCAGCAGCGCTGCCCCCGCCAGCGCTAGCCCCACCACCAGCAGCAGCGCTGCCCCCGCCAACACTAGCCCCACCGCTGCCCCCACCAGCGCTAGCCCCACCACCATGGCCAGCAGCAGCGCTGCCCCCCCCCCAGAGCTAGTCCCACCACCACCAGCAGCGCCCCTCCCACCGCCAGTACCAGTTCTGCCCCCGCCACTGCTCCCCCCAATGCTGCCCCCGCCTTTTTTCCTGCCCCCGCCACCCGCATGGCCATACCCAAGGCGGGGGGGGGGGGAGAAGAGGAAGAGGAGGGAGAAGAGGCCGAGGAGGCGGCAAAATGATTAATTATATTAAAAACAATTATACGTACCATTTTTAATTTATGTGTTAGTTAATTTATTACTTTTCATTATTAAAGTCGTTTTGTAAAAACAAAGCGTTTATAAGTTCTTTGACACGGAGAAAAAAAACTTATGAAACAAGTAAATAAAAACATTCTCTAACGAGAAAGTTGGTGGGCATATAGGATTGACAATGTTGGTGTAAAAAGCACGGAAACAAGTGTGACAGAAATGTTACTGGAAAATTGAAATAGTCCTATATTTAGCCCATTTTCTCAGGCGTGCGCTGCCTAAATGTGACTGGGCTAAATATTGGCCTATTTCAATTTTCCAGTAACATTTCTGTCACACTTGTTTCCGTGCTTTTTACACCAACATTGTCAATCCTATATGCCCACCAACTTTCTCGTTAGAGAATGTTTTTATTTACTTGTTAAATAGATCTCTAGTCTCAGCTGCAGATTGTGAGTACCTGCAAATAAAAACGATACATGTACTAATGTACTTAAATTGCTGCTTGTCATCCCCACAGGTTGAATCCCCAAAGGTTCATCATCTTGTCTCCAAGATCCTCTGATAATGTTACCTTTCCCATCTTCCCATCCACAAAACCAGATGGAGAATAGATCTCTGGCTCTGTGCATCGCAGAAAGTTGTGCAAAGCAATTGCAGCTTTAGTATAAGTGACTACATAGTCTGGATTTGCAATAATAGGTGCCTAGATATTCGCCACCTGGTGCCACAAGTCATGCAATGAGCCTGTATGTTATATACCTTGATGTCAGAATTCCAAATATATTTTCAATCATCCTGCGTGCTCTGGACAGTCGATAAATGAAAATGGTCTGATCAGCTACATTCAAATGGAATGACATAAAATGTAAATACCTATGTTACAAGGAAAACCTGGTAAATGTTGACCAGGGAAAGGTTGTGTCAGGCAAACACGAAGGAATAGGCAACATCATTTGACAGTCTTCAAATGCACACCAAATAAGAATTTGATAGTACACCACCATTACTTTGTTTTCCATATTCTCACACAACAATCAACTAAACACAACACACACACACACACACACACACACACACATACACACACACACTTATTAACATGAATTTATACAATGAAACCAAATTTCTAAATGGACCTGACCTATTAGCAGGGCATAACCAACACTCCTGTTTGGTGCCAAGCTGTTCCCCCTCCAAAATAAATTAGTATTTCGTGTAGTAAGTTTAAACAATATGCTGGGGCCAGTACATGCATGGGGGTGAATTTGCTCTTTACACATTAGGAGGAGGGGAGAGGGGGAGGGGGGGGAAGGGGGGAGGGCCCTCCTCCTCCCTTAGTTTGTTTTAGAGGGGGAACAGCTTGGCATCACTGAAACAGGAGTGTTGGCTCAGTCCTGCCTGTAGGTTAGGTCCATTTAGAAATTGGTTTTGTAGGTTTGTAACACTGATTCAGATATACAAAAAAGCTCAAAAGTCGACTCATTTGGGAGCCACAAGGTGTGAAAACATTGACCACAAATGAAAACAATCCTGAATATCTCGAAGTGCATTGCATGTACATTTACCACATATGGCTACCACGAGAGGCTACATTTTGTTAAATGGGTGCGGCTGCAAGCTATCAAAATGTACATCGTGTTTTATGCTTCTTAACACTGCAATTTTTAAAAAAATATCACTTTGATTCTTTCCCCCTTTTTAACTGAAGAGTACTTAATGTTCTTTTGGTTTTCCAAGTTTGAAGATGGCATGAAAAGCCATTCCAAGGAGTGTGTTCCTGAGCTCAAGAGCTGCAACAAAATCTTACAAATGAGGGCCACCATTTAACATGATTCGTCCAGGATGACAGGAGTAAGTGGTGATGTCACTGTAATATCAAGGGCAGCAGGCTTGTCTCTATCCCACCCTGCAATGAGCACATCAGCAGGCCTAGTATGGTTAGGCTCTCTGGTAAGACCACAGCCCATCTCCACATGTACGCTAAGATTATGAGTATTAAGTGAACAAACCAAATAAAAATAGTACACCAATGAACTAAATGGGACAGTTTCCGCGAAAATTGCCCCACGGTTAAAATGTTATAAAAATGCATCGCGTTTGAATCGCTATAACTTCCCAACGGATAAGGCTATCGACTTCCTATTTTCAACACTTCATAGTGAAATGGTGTAGTATGAAGTGTTGAAAATAGGAAGCCGATAGCGTTATCCGTTGGGAAGTTATAGCGATTCAAACACGATGCATTTTTATAACATTTTAACCATGGGGCAATTTTCGCGGAAACTGTCCCAAATGTTTTTTTATTAGACAATCTCCAGTGGCCAGCATCAGGGATCTTATCTCTATCGCCCTGGAGTTTGACCGGACGAGGATGACACCAAGTTTGCCATACAGGTGGGACAAGATCATGGACTTTGGTTTATTTGTGAGGATGGGAACCAGGATGCAATACATGAAAATGTGTTGCATGCTTTGGCTCCCCATACTCCGTTCGTCTCCACAGCTAGTGGAGCGCAATGCCATCCTAGTTCAGAACACTTATCATCATAATTGGAGTGTTTTTGTACTTACGCTGCTTTGGCTGCCGTACGAGCTGAAACTCCCTAAATAATGGAGGAATTAAGCAGTGAGGTGACATTGATATTATGAGCAGTACTAGCAGAGCCATTGGTTAGAGACAAATATGTCAGCTGGATGCGTGTGAGCCATGTCCTTACCTAAACCACCACCTCCTTCCAAGCAAACTGACAGGGATGTCTGGCATCATGCCTCATTGCGCAACATATTATGGCGGTTAGTCACATCCCCCCCCTGGTCCCCCCCCCCCCCCCGCCCCGCCCCCCCCCCCCCCCCCCCCCCCCCCCCCCCCCCGTGTTTGCAGGTGACAGATGGAGTGACCCGAGTCAAAACTGTCATGATTTACTTAAAAGTTATGGTACATTATAATATGACATTTATTAATTAGAAGCTTTATCTTACATGTATTAAAGGTAATCAGATGTTAATGTTTGCCACCCTGGTCCAATCCATGTAGTGTTCACCATGGCTGCACTGTCCACTGATGGGTCCAGTGTGATATTACAGGTCAGAGTGACATTGCTTCCAATTGGAACAACTGGACTTGGGATGGCAGCAATGATGGATACTGCAGGAGCTGGGACTGGGGAGGAGTTAGACCTGCAATATCAGTGCCTGATGACTTACTTTGAATTATGACATTTGTGATGCTAAGGCTGTTGGGATGCTACTGGCAGGTGTACTGTCCTCCATGCGAGGTGTGGAGAGGGTTAAATGTGAGGACACCATTGAATATAGTGCAGAGGCGGATCCAGGATATCGGGAGGGGGGGGGGTCTAATAACTATAGTCACAAGTGGGGGTGGGTACAGGAGGGGGCGTGCCCCTCCTGTGACAGCCAGGGGGTCTGGGGTAGCGCTGTAAGCTCCCCCAGTGGGGTCTGGGGCTAAGCCCCAGCCGCTTTTTTTACTTTTGCGCTTATTTAGCATGAAAATACACATACTTTTGACAGAGATATCAAAACAGCTTAATGCGTTCACATGAAACTAAAATTAGCAAAGGCAACAGTTACATGTACTAGTGTTCAACTCTAATCAACAAAAGGATTCATTAGTAGCATTCTACGAGGGTGGCGATGTGAAAACTCTTCCACTACTTCTTCAGGGTCGATATCCACTTCTCTATGGCATTTGAGCAGAGCTAGACTATTCAACCTGTCTTCCCCCATGGTGCTTCGTAAAGCAGTTTTAAGATGCCTTAGAAGGCTGCTAGATCTCTCACATTCACAACTTGTCACAGGAAGTGTAGTAATGATGACAAGGAGAGCATGAATGTTAGGATAAAAATCCTTATCAGTATGTCTTAGAACCTTCTCTGGAGTGTCCAACTCATTTGCTTCTGATGGCATTTTAGTCCATTTTATCTGCCACATGTCCATTTCAGATGCCTAATGGAGTATGAAAGATCATCACCATAAAGCTTAAGTAGGTTAGAAAAATCTGGTTCAGAGATGGTGGTATTGGAATTTACTATTTCAGATGGCATCAGCTGAATGCATTCAACTATGATACTGATAGTTTCTTTATCAAACCGCATATCAAGTTCTGTGATGAGATGGTCCAACATAGGGATGGTAAGGATTCGTTTATAGTAGTCACTTATGTTATCTGCTGGGGGATTGGCACGATGCAGACTCTGTTACTCCAACACTTTCAGCCAACGCTATAGCCTCATGGTATATTTTTGCATGCAACCTGTCAACTTTAGATCGAGCTTCTTTATAGCTGACTTTACAGCCTCTACATCATTGTGTGCACGAACTACATCAACATATCGTCCTTGAAGCTTTACACTAAGTCCTTTTGTGTAAGATAAGACATTGTGGCTTAAAACTAAAGCAACAACAAAAGAGAACTGAGAGATGGCAAGCAAGAAAGAATTTGCATCAGATCGTGACTCTGTTCCATTCTGATGCATGGCTTGATGCTATTTCTTCCGTACAACATACAATTGGCATAAAAAGGTCTCGGAAAACTTCAAATGCTTCATGGCGTTCAATCCAACGTGTTCTGCACATCTGCTTCATATTTGACCTTTTTTTCTTCAGGAATTAATTCTCCTATCCAATTTTCTAATGCAAGTTGCCTTTTAGGCGAATTACTGAAGAACCGTGACACAGAATCAGTAGCCTGAATCACACTGTTGATCTCTTTAACACTACAACATTTCACCACACAGAGATTCAGATGGTGAGATGCACAATGTGTGTATAAAGCTTTTGGGTATTTTGAAGTGATTCGAGCTGCTGCACCCTTAGATAATCCAGACATTGCTCCAGCACCATCATAAGCCTGTTCGCGAAGTAAGTGTGGCTGTAGCTGCCAGACCGCAAGGTTTGAGATGATATTTTCTGAAATTGCTTCCCCCGTAACACCTGACACACACTCATGAACTTTTCCTGTGGCACACCTTCTTCAACATAATGTATGCAAATTGAGAGCTGCTCATCAGTAGCCACATCAGTAGCCACATCATTAGCCACATCAGTAGCCACATCACTAGCCACATCAGTAGCCACATCATTAGCCACATCACTAGCCACATCAGTAGCCACATCATTAGCCACATCATTAGCCACATCAGTAGCCACATCAGTAGCCACATCAGTAGCCACATCAGTAGCCACATCAGTAGCCACATCAGTAGCCACATCAGTAGCCACATCAGTAGCCACATCAGTAGCCACATCAGTAGCCACATCAGTAGCCACATCAGTAGCCACATCAGTAGCCACATCAGTAGCCACATCACTAGCCACATCAGTAGCCACATCAGTAGCCACATCAGTAGCCACATCAGTAGCCACATCAGTAGCCACATCAGTAGCCACATCAGTAGCCACATCAGTAGCCACATCAGTAGCCACATCAGTAGCCACATCAGTAGCCACATCAGTAGCCACATCATTAGCCACATCAGTAGCCACATCATTAGCCACATCAGTAGCCTCATCTGCAATAATGGAAAAATATTTAGCCTGCCGGACTTTAGCAAGGATTTTGTTTCGAATGATGTCTCCACAAATCACAATAAGTTCATTCTGAACAGTTTTGCTGGTGTAGAGTGCATTAGATGCACTATTCTTCAAGTGCTCCTCCAACACTCTATCTCCAGCCTGAATATGAAAATTGAGAAGAGTTAGAAAATTGCCATGGTTACCATTTGGATCATCCTGAACATCAGGGCAATCATCTTGATGACCTCTAAATGCAATACCCTAGCTGGCGTCCACAGAGAATGACTGTTTTAACAATTGATCTGATTTTTAATCGATTTTCCTTCACACGTTGTGCCCTCTCTGCATTTATTTGGTTGTTGATTCTTAGTGCTTCACATTCCATTACAGAAATGAAAGTAACAGCTTTTGTTACAGCACACTGCTGAAATCTCTTTCCTTTCTGGGTTTGATGAATAAAATGCTTACTGAGCTTCTCGCTTGCCTTTTTTAAATTTGTGAATGGTCTTGCAACAAGGACCCCAAACTCATTCACTGAACACTCACACTTCCCAAACAGCACACAGAACTTGCAATAATCACCATCTTGAGATTAAGAGTACACTAACCCATTAAATTTGCTAAGCCATGAGTGCTGAAAACTTCTCTTTTGCCCATTTATACTATGGCAAAGAAATTTGTAGCTTGCAGCTGGGATAAGTGCTTCTTAAGCAGGACATACTTTTCATTATCAGTTAGGTTACGTTCTGACTTTAGTTTTATTACCCTTCCCTAAATCTCCTGACGAAATAGCAGGGTGTAAATCATCATTTTGTTTGTTTTCACATCTGGTTTCAATCACTGTTTGTGTTGAAATACCAGCACTGTTTTCAGGGAATGAAAGTAAGGACGTTTGTTCAGCTTCCTGCATCTCGTAGTTTGCAACAGCGTCTGATTCGATTGCCTGCGTATGATAGACCACAGCTGCAGGCAGTGTTGCGCTTACTGTGACGGTATTACTGCCTGTCATCGTGCTAGCTTCGCCCAGTGTGCCCACTTTGACAACTGACTGTGTTGTGCAGGATTCTGATATCGTAGTGTGCGGCACACTGACACAATTTTTTTCAGCCATGGTCAGTGGTGATCTTTTGTTTGAACAGCTAGCCTGAGCCACGTCTGCGCTCTCTGTGGGTATCGTGGAGCCTCTAGCGTTAGATCTATGAACCAATAGTTATTGTGTATACGATACGCCTTAAATTTATAGCCTTTGGCTCCCTGGAGTCCTTTGACAGTGATGTCAGGATGTGTTTTACAAACTGTGTAGCCACTGACATTTCAGATGTAGCCTGGAAACAGGCTCAACTTGGCTTGAGATATGGTGGCCTTGGTCTGCGCTCAATTTCACACCATTCCTGTGCGGCATACATTGCATCATTGAGTTTTTCTGGCCTGGGTAGTGCTGACAACCCTCACCTGGTGCGGTCGATTGTCAGGTACAATAGTTTGGTCTCACCTCCGGATGGCATCTCTGTGGAGTCTATTTTAGCTTCACCGATCCCACAGAGAATCTTGTCTCAGAGGCTGGACGACCACTCTTTTGGGCTTGTAATTGCAGCTGCAACTGACGCAGACAAAGCACATCTTCTCTCTACATCTGCACCCCATGCAGCCTCTTGGCTCTCAGTTGTGCCTTCTGTAGGTCTTGGGCTACATTTAGATCCCAATGAGCTTCAGATAGCAGTGAAGTGGTGGTTGGGCTTGGACACTTCCAGAGGCTCTTCATGTGCTCTTTGCCCTGATGGGGCACTGGACCCTCTGGGCCATCATGCAGCTACCTGCCGGCATGGTGGTGATGTCGTTATACGCCACAATAGGTTGCGTGATGTCTTCCTGAGCTTTTGCCACCAAGCTCACATTACAGCAAGGTTAGAAGCTGGAAGTGGCCTCACTCCAGGACTGGATCGCACTCGCCCAGCTGATGTGCTAGTGAGGGACTGGGCACAAGGCAAGCCGGCTGCCTTTGACATCACAGTCACATCTCCTCTTACTCCTGCTATTTTGGCTGAGGCAAGTAGGAGGGTGGGTGCTGCTGCTGAAGCTGCAGAAAACTGAAAGCACACAGCCAATGACCCTAAATGTGCTGAACTAGGCTGGAGGTGTGTGCCTCTAGCAGTAGAAACTTACTGCAATTGGGGTGAGGAAGCAAGAAGAACCTTCACTCTACTGGCCACACGCTTGGTCTTTGGCTCTTCCTCATTTCCTAAAGCCAGGGTGATCAGTGACATGTTTGGAAGGCTAAATATCACCCTGGTTAGAGCCATAGCAAAGGCCATACTGGCTAGGAATGTGATCCCTTCTGATTTTAATTTTAAAAACAATAACTTGTATTATATAGATTTATTAGAAGATATTACTGTTGTATATGTATTATTTTATTCTTATAACAGGAAACTTGCTGCAGAGTGTACTTACCGATTCAAATCAAAAAACTGAGTCAAATCCACCTCATTTTTCCTGCTTTAGTTGGACACAGAAGTCGCTACCTCGCATAGTGCTGCTTCATATGGAACGTGTCAAGAGATTAATAATTCGCGGTTAATTATTCATAGCTGGTCGGGGGGGGGGGGGGGGGGGGGGGGGGGGGGGGGGGGGGGGGTGTCTTTAGATTTAGACCCCCTTAAATCCCCCCCTCCCTGGATCCGCCACTGTAGTGATACCACTGACAGCTGAGATGGTGAGAGGCACTGGCTGTTTGTGTGCATAATGACATTCATGAGAATAATAAAGAATAGAACACAGTGATTTAGCTGCTTCAACCTTTCATTTCAACACAGTTCATTCAACACCATATATGTATAGATTCCTCTGTCAGATAGGGAATGACCACTGGTGTTGTATAGATGCAAGTACCATCAGTGTTCCATTGTAGGAACAGTGCAGATAAGTGTGTATGGAGATCCAGCAGTGGGTGTGGTCACACTACCAGTGATGGTCACCTGACCTAATGCTGTATAGAGAGATGAACACTGAGAACATGGCTACTCATGGATCATCATGGTGTGGGGGATGAGGGAGTATGGACTGTAGTGTAGTAGCAAGTAATGACAACAGCATCAGTACACACTCGCAATCCCCAGCTAGCTACTAGCCACTGATTTCTTTGATCCCAGTTTCGGAGAGCTGCTTTGAACACAAACTGACTACTCAGTGGTTCTCTTAGTTCTTCAAACATTGATGACTCCACGATATGATATTAGGTTGTGATGCACCGATATTGCCTGAGTTGAATTTATAAAAGTGGTAATGTCCCAATCTCCAACACTCTTGTTACGTGATGATCAGCTAGTTATTACCACCTTCATGTATGATACTGGACCACAAATGTTGCAATAACCCTTGGCACCTGAAAACAATTTCAAGCCATGACCTGCTGTCCAACTACTTAATGCCTGTCACATAATGATTTCATGGTAGTTCTTTTGGTCTGCTTGTTTTTTCAGTCATGGGTGATGACAGGGGGAGGCATAGTGATGAACTGGATCATTAAAATAGTGATTGCATTGTTAGTTAAATGTTTTAAATCAGTGCAATTAGCATGGGGGGGGAGGGGGGGGGGGGCCTTGAAGGGAAGGGGCATCTTGTGGACTGTATAAGTGATACCCATAGCCAAGGATTGTTTAATTGTTATGGCTTGCCAGTATTCATTAGCCTTAACGAAAAGAAAAGAGATATAAAGTGATATTATTTTCTTAATGTTCCTTGAAAAAGAGATATTTATTATCTTTGAAAGATTTATATGGTATAAAAACGAGAGAATTAATTGATATTTTAAATCTCAGACCACAAACATGGTAACTTATTCTCATAGCGATTCTTTGCCTTGTTGTAAGGCTGTGCTCCATCAGAACACACATCAGGAGATGGCCTTCCACTCACCATGTCAAGAAGCTTGGACAACACATCGATGCAAACACATGACAACCCAACACTGCACTGCATTGCTTACTGTTAATTGTTAATTCATTAATAGTTTACCAGATTTGGTCTTAGAGAGGGAGTTAATGGAGACCCTGAGATTTGTGACACTGATGCTTGTGCCCCCACAGGTGAGGTACACAACAAGGGAATCATGGATGATGGACCTAAGAGAAGAATCACTTATTCATGCCTACATTCACTGGTGTCCGAATGAGAATGAGATTCTAGTTGTAAGGCTAATGTCTGTTTGGCAATAATGACAGTGTATTCATGTTTTGGCAGGTGAATGATTTCTCTAGTACCAGTGTTTGGACCATGAGCACTCGTCTCCTCCTCATATCCTTGACCACCTCAAAGACACTGATGGATGTCTCTTACCTCATTGTGTCTAGGAGTGTGTCCAGTGCAATGAGGGTTCCAGTACGCCCCACCCCTGTACAAGGAGGGTTAACCCCTTGTTCTTGTTCTTGTTCCTCCTAGGCTGTACATGTAGTGAAATAAGGGTGGTGGAGACCACTCCAGAGCATTCACACCATTCTTGAACCACATCACCTGAGGAACAACTACCAGTCCATTTACTACCATCACTGTACATGTGAGGTTGTATGGACTTCCTGCAGTGGAGCTCCCTGATGGAGTGATGGTCACCTGAGGAACAGGGAGAGCTGTGAGGGAGGAGAGGTGGGTGGTCAGCATCAGATGTATCCATGTCTATGGCAGTTGGGGCTACAAATAAGCCATCACTTCTGAGACTTGGGAATAATATAGACTGGCACCAATGCCTGATTTGCTTGCCTATTCATTCTTCATTCTGACATGGGACATAGTTTGTTGCCATGATGTCTGCATTGTAGCCATGACATGTTCTGGTGGTTTAGGCATTGAAAAAAATTTAGCAAGTATGCTCATCATTTTCAAAGGACATGTGAACAGCTGGAATAAGCTTTATAGTGGTTTGAATTATTTGCTAGTGTCTCTTTTTAATAATGCCAAGAGATTGGATACTCTGCAAGCCTCAATGAGGCACAATATAACCATATGGATCCATATTGACTACACTTTTTTGGGTGATTGGATCAGGTAAGGTTTTGCAGGAGTAAGGTCTATTGGGCAGTGGTGTGCAGCATGCGATTGGTTAGGATCATTCATTGAATGCATCTGTAGGAACATGCTTACATCTTGGCCTTAGCAACAGACACACACTGTCCCTAGTAACTATAGGTAGCTTAGTGATGCTATGAAACTGATCATTTCTCTGCATTGACTAACATGTACCTAAACTCTACCATATAATGTGCAATACAATAGAAATACAAATGTCATGGAGAGATGCTATCCAATCGTCTTATCTCTGGGAGCCCTCCAGCAATGACATTAATTGGTCCACATTTGGAGTTAAAAAAATCGTGACAATAAACATATTGGTCCTACAAAAGAAGGTGGTGGAGAGAAGGAGGAGGGATGAGGAGGAGGAGGAGGAGGAGGAGGAGGAGGAGGAGGAGGAGGAGGAGAAGGAAGAGAGAGAAGAGAGATAGGGAAGGTAGTACATTGAATTGAAGGTACTATGCATATAAGGCACAATGGGTATGATGGAAGAAAACATGTGATCCATAGTTGGAAACACGGCAAATCTCAATTCCTCACCACATTCTGCACAAGACCAGGTCTGGCTATCCTGCACAATTTCACTCGCTCAAAGACATCAAGTGCTCCCTCTGCCTTCAATCTCTCCAGCTCTGAGTGCATGGTGATGAATGTTCCTGTGCGGCCTACCCCATCACTGAGAGGGTGTGGAGAGTGTGGATGCATGATGAGGGAAGGAGAGTGCATACTTGCAGTGGACAACAATAGGCTTGTTTCCAGTGCTCATCTGGGTCCTGGTGAGGGTGTCCATCAGCCCCACCATTGAAGCTGTATTGGGAGGCCTTCCATTCTCAGGCCACTCTGTGTAGTGAAGCTGGGTGACCACTGTGTCCTGCTCCTCACTCTGGAATGATGTAGAACAAGAGGTGCATTTGGAAAAGATGAGATTGTAATCATTACGGGATTGTTAAGAAGGAGTGGTGAGCAAGGATAGAGAGATAGATTCATTAGTAGTTAACTTTATAAATAGTATCCATCACACCTGGTCCACCAACATATACCTGCATGGAGTTGTCATGTGTTGTGCAGCTGTCACTAAATGTGTGCTGACCCACAATTAAGTTATACAGTGCACCAATGATAAGGGTTGTGGGTATAGTAAGAAAATTACTTTAGACATTTGTCACAGCTATGTATATACCTTATGCCTGATGTTGAATGTCCTCACTTCATAGCCATCATACAGAAGCTGTGATTGCAGTGTGACAGAGATGCTGCCATAAGACACAGCCATTTCTTCTTCTGTGGGCCAGTAGCAGTAAGAAGATTCATGACCTTTCTCAGTCAGAGGACACATCATGATGATGACCCTGCACTTGAACTCCCACACCATCCTCCAGAAGTCTTCCACTGTGTTCTGGAGGGGACCCTGGGTGGCTATGTAGCCTTTACACTGCTTGTAGCCCTGAAGTGAGAGAAGCATTTCAGAAGAACCATTGCAGTACTAGAAGTTTCCCTTACATCAACAAAGCTGGCATTGATGTAGTCAGAGCCTTCAGTACCAGTCTTTGTTAGCAGTGGTCGACTAGCATTGTCTGTGGAGAACATATCTCAGTTGCCATGGCTCATATAAACCCAAATATAGACAAACATGGTAACTTATTCTGATAGCGATTCTTTGCCTTGTTGTAAGGCTGTGCTCCATCAGAACACTCATCAGGAGATGGCCTTCGACTCACCATGTCAAGAAGCTTGGAAAATATATGAATACACACACACATGTCCACCACATATCCACCCAACACTGTAGACTGTTGCTTACCGAGAATTGTTCTTGAAATCCATTAATAGTTTTTCCAGATTTGGTCTTAGAGAGGGAGTTAATGGAGACCCTGAGATTTGTGACACTGATGCTTGTGTCCCCACAGGTGATGTACTCATCAAGGGCATCATGGATGAACACATACTGGGCCTGAGGAAGAAAGGTCAGTCATGAGGTTAGAACCACCACTAATGTATGCCTGTAGTCACTTTATGATTAAGGGGTGAGTCACATTTTGCTTGGTAGTGATAAAAAGAAGTTTCTCCAGTACCTGTGTTTGGATCAATAGCACTCGTCTCCTCCTCATATCCTTGACCACCTCAAAGACACTGATGGATGTCTCTGACCTCATCCTGTCTAGGAGTGTGTCCAGTGCAATGAAGGTTCCAGTACGCCCCACCCCTGTACTGCAGTGGACCAGGAGGGGAACCCCCTTGCTCTTGTCATGGACCTTCTGTACCCTCCTCACAAAGTTGAGGAAGGAGGTGGCAAACTGAGGTACTTCATCATCTGGCCATGAGGTGTACTGGTAGTGAGCCACCTGGAGCACATCCAAGTCTTCAACCACCTTCTGTATAGATGAAAGCAATTATTATCAGTCATTGATAGAAGGAACCATGTCGGCAAACTTACACTTTTTACTTCCAACCTTCGAATGTTGTAGTCAGCCAGTGTCATGACAGCGGTTGTTGTAATGCAGAGGGTATCTGTGTCATAGACTCCTCCCTCTTCATCAGCCCAGTACTGCTTGCACAGGTTCTATTTATTGAAGCAACCCATGTCATTCAACAACAGTGTAGAGGTTTTATGAAGTGGAGAGAGGAGAACAAATTATCCTAAATGCTCATTGGTATAATCAGTGCAAGGTTAACTTAGCATGGATGTGGTAATTAAAATGTTTCCTTTAAGTACTCTTTTGAAAACCAACCCCACACTTCCCAATTGGAGCAGCTACAATGACACAGGAGTGCATGTCAGTTGCAGGTGAGCACCAATCTCCTCTTCATGAGGAGAGCAGGTCCTGCTAGAAGCCTACTTTTCAAGTCATTGAGACTCTTAAAAATGTATCCATATATGGCTGGGAGAATTTCAATCAACAGAAGCCAATTCATGCATGATGTATCACGTGCACAAAGATCAAGAGATAAGAGCCCTTCAAGTACATGACTTTTATAATCCAGTTTGAATGTGTAGAACTTGTTTATTTTCTTCCCATTGTAAATAGTTTCCTCTTCTACTTATATAGTGTAAGGGGCTGACTGGTGGGGGTAGAAGAAAGGGTGCGGGGGAGGAAAAAATCCTTTCCCATTTCCATTTTTCCACGGCATTGGGCATGGGTAAGGAGGAAGCGTTATTTAGAGAAAGTCTTTCTCTCTTGAGTTATTACTGAAATGGTTTCAAAAACAAGTATTTTATATGCATACTGCCTTTTCTGATTGCCTCTGCTTTTTTTAAGACTTGCAGCTGTGTGAGATTTCAACTAATAAGCTTAGCCCATCAAAGCTGGTGGAGTGAAGCCCCTCAAGCCCCTCCCCCTCGTGAACATCACCATTAGCACTCTACAATTAAGCAATAATGCACTTCTCTACTTGGAGAGTGGCATCACATATTCATTCATTTACCTTGCCACATTTTGTGAGCATAACAATGGTTTCAATGTGCTTCTCCCACACCATCCTCCAAAAGTCAGCAATGGTATTCTCCTTGGGACCTAGTACATGCACTTAAATAATCCAATGTACTTATCCCTTGGTTGAAGGCTAACCTTGAGAGGCTATGTAGCTATCCTCATGCTGATAGCCCTGGGGAGAGAGGTTTCAACAGAGATGGGCACACTTCAGACACCTTACATCAATGAGGCTGGCATTTATGTAGTCAGAACCAGGCACTCCAGGTGTCTCTTTCAGTTTCACTCTATTCTCATCACCTTGGAAACAGTATGTCTATCACACATTAGTGATGATGAATGATTGATACAACTCACAAGGTACAATGTTCCCAAATCTGTTCTTGCGTGCATTGCATGCAAGTGAAGCCACAGTTTGTGAGGCACCCTCAGGTTTGACATCAGACAGCTGCACACAAAGGAGACATAGTATGTATGAGTAGTCTTGATGTCAGGGACATCTCACCTGATGATATTCTGACTGAAATCCTTTGTTTCCATTCATGTGCTTGGTGTGGACATGGTCATGGAAGGATACCACACTGATGGGCTGAGTGTGGTGATGGAATGGAGGTTGAGGGAGACCACTTTGAAGAGGGAGGGTGGAAGGTGTGGAGTATGGTGGAGGGGAGGAGAGAGGGCTACTTGAAAGAACTGGAGGATGATGGTATGAAGGAGAAGGAAGTGAAGGAGGGAGAAACACTTGAGTTGAAAGCAGGTAAGGGGAGGGAAGGGGAGAGGAGATTGCTATAGGGAGGAATTTCTGCTTCAATATACATGTCTCCTTCATTGGCAGGTGGAGGGTGTGGTCTCTTCAAATCAACAGCTCCATCAGTGATAGTGTCATAAATAACATGATCTTCTGGCACATGTACCCTTTCGTAGCTGACATTTATTGACATGAGCTCCGTGTTTCCCTTTTTGATGCTGGCATCATGTGAAATAACACGATCTTCTGGCACATGTACCCTTTCATAGCTGACATTCTCTGTCACATTTATTGACATAAGCTCCATATCTTGTGACTTTCCCTTTTTGATACTCATATCAAGTGAGTTTACTCCTATGGACAGCCTTCCCTTCCGCTTTGATCTGAACAACAAACCAGATACAGTAGAGAATATAGATAATATTATGATACACACTAACTGACCTTAATGTCATAATAATAAGTATCACAGCAACCACTAGAAGGACACTGAGAATGCCTCCAATCACTGCTCCTGCAATTGCACCAGTCACCATGGAACTGCCAGGAGCAACACTCGGAGCCACAGTTGCACTTGCTGAAGAAGATGTACTAGCTGTCCTGGTGGGTCCTAGTGAGGTGTACATTGCATGATAACCTGTACTAGCTGTACTGGTGGGTCCTAGTGAGGTGTACATTGCATGGTAACCTGTACTAGCTGTACTGGTGGGTCCTAGTGAGGTGTACATTGCATGGTAACCTGTACTAGCTGTACTGGTGGGTCCTAGTGAGGTGTACATTGCATGATAACCTGTACTAGCTGTACTGGTGGGTCCTAGTGAGGTGTACATTGCATGATAACCTGTACTAGCTGTACTGGTGGGTCCTAGTGAGGTGTACATTGCATGATAACCTGTACTAGCTGTACTGGTGGGTCCTAGTGAGGTGTACATTGCACGATAACCTGTACTAGCTGTACTGGTGGGTCCTAGTGAGGTGTACATTGTATGATAACCTGTACTAGCTGTATTTGGTGGGTCCTAGTGAGGTGTACATTGCACGATAACCTGTACTAGCTGTACTGGTGGGTCCTAGTGAGGTGTACATTGCATGATAACCTGTACTAGCTGTACTGGTGGGTCCTAGTGAGGTGTACATTGCACGATAACCTGTACTAGCTGTACTGGTGGGTCCTAGTGAGGTGTACATTGCACGATAACCTGTACTAGCTGTGCTGGTGGGTCCTAGTGAGGTGTACATACATTAGGTGGTCTAATTCATATACTAGTTAATGTGATGTGGTCACTGCTCAGTGATTATTTAATTAACTAGTATTACATTACATGTGTACCTTGGATGGTTCCACTGACTGTTGTTTGTACTATGAACTCTGGCACAACTGCAGACACTGTCATTGAACAGGTGTAAATGCCAACATCTGTTGTCTTCAGAGAGATGAGGCTGAGTGTCGTCTGGTAGATGGATCCATTCTTATTTGGAGCACTCCCACTAAGGGTTGTTCCTGCTGGTCCGGTCCATGTACGGTTCACTGTGACATTACTGTCCACTGATGGGTCCAGCTGGATGTTACATGTCAGAGTGATGTTGCTCCCAATAGCTATCACTTGGCTAAGGGCAACAGCAGTAATGTTTATGATTGGTTGTGGTACTGTGGAAATAACACACAAGTTATTAATGAATGTAGTACATTGTGCATCATAGCACTAACTTTGAACTATCACACTGGCTGCAGATGTGTTGTAGAGACTTGTGATGGATATTACAGGGAGGGAGACATTGGCTATGCAGGAGTACTGGCCTCCATTAGATGTATATAATGGGTTGAATTGGAGAGTGAGGGTGGTTGTGTTAGCTGACACCACTCCAGAAGCAAACGAGATACTATTTCCAACAGCAAGATTCACACCATTCTTGAACCACATCACCTGAGGAACAACTACCAGTCCATTTACTACCATCACTGTACATGTGAGGTTGTATGGACTTCCTGCAGTGGAGCTCCCTGATGGAGTGATGGTCACCTGAGGAGCAGGGAGAGCTGTGAGGGAGGAGGGGTGGATGGTCAACATCAGATGTCACCTGGTCTAACAACTACTGACCTTTCACTGTGATTGATGTGATGGAAGAACTGACAGCTATTGAGGTGTCCACATACTGCTGACCTGATGCAGAAACACTCACTGAACAGTTGTACACTCCAGTATCAGTGGTGTTGAGAGGATAGAACTGTACAGTGGTCTGGTTGACACCAGAGGAGAGTGAGACTCTACCAACACCACTGGAGATCTGACCTCCTGGTCCAGTCCACAAGGAATTAAAGATGACATTCGTGTCCACTTGTGGGATGAGCTGAACAGTGCAGGTGAGGTTGAGTGGTGTACCAGCATAGTATGAGGTAGTGATGGGTGTGGAGGTGAGGGTGACAGTGGGAGGAGGGACTGTGGAATAGAATGATATGGGATTGTTTCAAAAGAATGGAGCTAGCCCATACATTATAAAACTTCTAGTACCCGCAATAGAAATGTAACACTTGCGTTGAAATGTATGGCTTATTAAAATTCAGAGCCTCAACTCCATGACAGATACACCGATTCTCAGTGCATAAGATTCACTTGTAGCTAACACTTCAGACTTCTAACATATCAAAATATTGAAATCCCCTTCTGCAGAAACTATCCCATAGGTTGTAGTATTTATCTTCCTTTTCATAATTCATTTAATTGCAATGAAAATGCTAATTATGATTTAAAAGCACTCCGACAAATTTCCTACATAACATTGACCAGTCTCATCTGAGTGTGAGTAGATTGCATGAGTTGTGAAACCTTGAATTAATTCACTATGACAACGTGCAATAAGTAAACAGTTGTTTTATGTAGAGAACATGAACATGCTGTGGGTGCACTCCAATCAGGAATAATACATTTATAGAGGTAGATATGGTGAAATCACTGCCGTATATAAATGTCTTCGAAATGCCTGATGGTAAGCTATGGAAATTAGAAATGCTTACCTTGAACTGTAACATTAGAGTATGAACGTGTGTAGAGACTTGTGATGGATATTGCAGGGAGGGAGACATTGGCTATGCAGGAGTACTGGCCTCCATTAGATGTATATAATGGGTTGAATTGAAGAGTGAGGGTGGTTGTGTTAGCTGACACCACTCCAGAAGCAAATGAGATACTATTTCCAACAGCAACATTCACACCATTCTTGAACCACATCACTAGAGGAACAACTACCAGTCCATTTACTACCATCACTGTACATGTGAGGTTGTATGGACTTCCTGCAGTGGAGCTCCCTGATGGAGTGATGGTCACCTGAGGAGCAGGGAGAGCTGTGAGGGAGGAGGGGTGGATGGTCAACATCAGATGTCACCTGGTCTAACAACTACTGACCTTTCACTGTGATTGATGTGATGGAAGAACTGACAGCTATTGAGGTGTCCACATACTGCTGACCTGATGCAGAAACACTCACTGAACAGTTGTACACTCCAGTATCAGTGGTGTTGAGAGGATAGAACTGTACAGTGGTCTGGTTGACACCAGAGGAGAGTGAGACTCTACCAACACCACTGGAGATCTGACCTCCTGGTCCAGTCCACAAGGAATTAAAGATGACATTCGTGTCCACTTGTGGGATGAGCTGAACAGTGCAGGTGAGGTTGAGTGGTGTACCAGCATAGTATGAGGTAGTGATGGGTGTGGAGGTGAGGGTGACAGTGGGAGGAGGGACTGTGGAATAGAATGATATGGGATTGTTTCAAAAGAATGGAGCTAGCCCATACATTATAAAACTTCTAGTACCCGCAATAGAAATGTAACACTTGCGTTGAAATGTATGGCTTATTAAAATTCAGAGCCTCAACTCCATGACAGATACACCGATTCTCAGTGCATAAGATTCACTTGTAGCTAACACTTCAGACTTCTAACATATCAAAATATTGAAATCCCCTTCTGCAGAAACTATCCCATAGGTTGTAGTATTAATCTTCCTTTTCATAATTCATTTTATTGCAATGAAAATGCTAATTATGATTTAAAAACACTCAGACAAATTTCCTACATAACATTGACCAGTCTCATCTGAGTGTGAGCAGATTGCATGAGTTGTGAAACTTTGAATTATTTCACTATGACAACGTGCAATAAGTAAACAGTTGTTTTATGTAGAGAATATGAACATGCTGTGGGTGCACTCCAATCAGGAATTATACATTTATAGAGGTAGATATGGTGAAATCACTGCCGTACATAAATTTCTTCGAAATGCCTGATGGTAAGCAATGGAAATTAGTAATGCTTACCTTGAACTGTAACATTAGAGTATGAACGTGTGTAGAGACTTGTGATGGATATTACAGGGAGGGAGATATTGGCTATGCAGGAGTACTGGCCTCCATTAGATGTATATAATGGGTTGAATTGGAGAGTGAGGGTGGTTGTGTTAGCTGACACCACTCCAGAAGCAAATGAAGTACTATTTCCAACAGCAACATTCACACCATTCTTGAACCACATCATCTGAGGAACAACTACCAGTCCATTTACTACCATCACTGTACATGTGAGGTTGTATGGACTTCCTGCAGTGGAGCTCCCTGATGGAGTGATGGTCACCTTAGGAGCAGGGAGAGCTGTGAGGGAGGAGGGGTGGATGGTCAACATCAGAAGTCACCTGGTCTAACAACTGCTGACCTTTCACTGTAATTGATGTCATGGAAGAACTGACAGCTATTGAGGTGTCCACATACTGCTGACCTGCTGCTGAAACACTCACTGAACAGTTGTACACTCCAGTATCAGTGGTGTTGAGAGGATAGAACTGTACAGTGGTCTGGTTGACACCAGAGGAGAGTGAGACTCTACCAACACCACTGGAAATCTGTCCTCCTGGTCCAGTCCACAAGGAGTTAAAGATGACAGTAGTGTCCACTTGTGGGATGAGCTGAACAGTGCAGGTGAGGTTGAGTGGTGTACCAGCATAGTATGAGGTAGTGATGGGTGTGGAGGTGATGGTGACAGTGGGAGGCGGGACTGTGAGAGAAGTGATGTAATTAATACTGATACAAAAATGGACTATGAAAATGACGTACTTTGGACTGTGACATTTATCACTGAGGTAATAATCGAAGTCACTGGAGAACTCAGTGCAGTTTGACATGTGTACTGTCCTCCATGTAAGGTGTGGAGAGGGTTAAGTTTGAGAATACCATTGGATACAGTGATGTCATTTCCATTGGTAACCACTCCATTTGAGTTGCTCCACATCACCATAGGAGTGAGGGAAAGGTTTCCTAGGACACTACCATTGCAGTACAATGTGTAGTTCTGTCCTGCCACCAGTGGAGTGCTTAATGATGTAATGCTAATCACGTGAATGGAGACTGGTGGGAGGAGCCATCATGATGTCATATAGCATGGATTAATTATAATGAATGAAAGTTGCTGCACTTTACCTTGAGTGATACTGTTTAGTGTCAATGGTACCACATATGTTCCGTTAACTTTTGTTGAGCATGTATAGTTCCCAGCCTGTTCTGCTTTCAGTGAAGTCAACATCAGTGTGCTCTGATACTCCATTGGGCTTATCATGGTATCCACATCATCCTGTAAGCTACCTCCTGGACCAAACCATGTTGTGACCACAGTCACTGGTATGTCTACTGATGGGTCCAACTGGATGTCACATGTGAGGTTGACATTGTCTCCAAGATGAGCTGGTAAGGTTGAGGTGGATGTGATCACTGCTCTGGGGCTGGGGACTAGATGAGGACAACTCCAGTTCACATATGCCACAGACATGTTATTGATACTCACTTGTCACGTTGATAACAGATGATGTCATGACACTGGTCAATCCAGGTGATGACACCACACAAGAGTACTGTCCTCCATCAGATGTGCGTAGAGGGGAGAATGGCCACTGGTGTGTGTAGTTCATCCCTGGACTAACTGATGACACATTGCTGATGAGCATGCTTCCATTTGGAGCTGTCAGTTGGATGGTCAGTGTTCCATTCCATCCAATCACAGGAACAGTGCAGTTGAGTGTGTATGGGGACCCAGCAGTGGGTGTGGTCACACTACCAGTGATGATCACCTGACCTAATGCTGTGTAGAGAGATGAACAGTGAGAACATGGCTACTCATGGATCATCATGGTGTGGGGATGAGGGAGTGTGGACTACTTCAGGTGTACCTGGTACAACAACTGATGAAGCATTCTGAGATCCAAAGTAAATGCCCACAGCTATGACAGAGATGTTGTACTGAACCCCAACTTGAAGGTTGGTTAGGACATAAGGGTTAGAATTGGTTGAACCTCCACTTGTACTTGGGCCTCCATTAGCCACATAGTAGATATCATATCTGGTCACTGGACCACCTGAGGTTGGTGCAGTCCAAGAGACACTGACAGATGTGGGACCAGACTGCACAGCAGTGACACCAGTGGGTGGGCCAGGAGGAGCTGTATAGAAGTACATGTCTATAGGTACAAGTCACCCATCATAGGCACTACTTACCTTGTACAGTGAGGGATGAGGTAGTGGACCTTGGATTGAGAGTAAACCCTCCACACACTGGTGAGCAGGTAGTGGTGACAGTGCATGTGTACATCCCATATGCTCTCCCAGTCACGGTCAGAGTGTTGTTGTAAGTACATGTTGGTCGATCTGTCACTATCTGAGAGGAAGTATTACTCACTGGACTTCCATTAGTGGTCCACAGCACATCTGTAGGAGGAGAACTAGTGCTGGTGCAGGTCAACTGGAACACTGGTGGATCAACATTTGTAGGTGTCAACAGCTGAAACTGGACACCTCCTGTGATGTTAGGACCATCTGTGGGAGAGTCAACACTTCCATAACACATGTGATGTACTTTCCTCTCTACTTACAAGTAGCTGCTACAGAGAGACCATAGTTGTAACCATTTTGTGTAGCCAGATTGACTGATGCTGCTAGTGTGAGATCACTGTACATTCCAACACAGAGTGTGATGGTGGTATTGGTACAACATTGAACACCATGTGGGAAGACAGCAGGACCTCCACGATACAGCGCTACTCCACCTGACACATTTCGTTGACCATAACCTCCGAAAGTTACAGGGTCTGTTGTTGCTAGTCGAAACAGGACTCCACTTGGGTCGTACCACTGTCCACCTGTAATTCCCTGGCACACCAGAGGAGCCTGTGCTAAAGATGTTGTTGCATTCACTCTGGACTGAACTGCTGAGAGGGACACCAGACTGTTGTTCTTGACCGTTTGTCCATTCCAGGTGACCCCAACAGCCTGACCTGTGCGTGATCAATGTAAGTGTTTAGCCAGCACAGCATCACATACACATGCACACACACACGCACACACACACACACACACACACACACACACACACACACACACACACACGATAGTTACGTATAAAGAATCTTGCCTGTCGTTTACAACTGGTGATGTACATATTCGAATAGTCTGATTTTGCATGTGGTTTAGCCAATTGTCATGCAACTTATTTCTGCACATGTACGTACGCTGTACATGTACTTACTGCGTCCGCATCACAGTGACGAGAGCAACATCACAACCGTCAGTCCTATACTTGGGATCATCGCAACGCTGTAGGCTGGAACCTTTCTCCCCGTATCCTAACTCGGCTTCTAACTACGTTAGAAATCCTTCGCAGTGGAGTAAAAGTTGCTTGCAGTGCTGAGATAAGCAAGGATAATTGGTAACTATATACCTCCGCGGTAATGCCCGCTCCATGAATATGGGATGTGCTGTGACCTAGGCTTGGCCTTGTAATGAGTCTTTTTCCACACTACGCGCATCCAAGCGCTGAAATCGAGTCTCGCAGTTAAATAATGTCGCTCAAAATACATATGCACAAACACAAGACAATGAAACTGAAAAGTTAACTATGCATATGTAAGTAGATAACCCGCCCCCAAACAACTAGCTGGGCGTGTGGGCTAGCTAGCTAGCTATTATCACTCAATTAGTCAGACCGTTGATTATGTGTATCTATGATTAGGTTGTATCTCTTAATAATGAACTAGTTAACACGCTTGTGCATGCGCATGCACGAGATCTCAGATCGCACATAACCATTTGCGGAAATGCTTCTAAGTCGAAGGTAGCAACTGAGCTTTATAGCCGCGCCTCACTGAGTCTGTCTTTGATCAGCCAACACACGTTCACATAAGCCTTGTCAATGTGTGGGTGCGTGGTATGGCCGGCATGCGTGTGTATGTGCGTGTCACAAAGGGCGGATTGAAAGCTTGCGTTTGTCTACATATACACCGCGCTAAAGTTAGCCTAACATTCCATTCGTAATTCGTTTAACACTTGAGGTGCTAACTTTTGCTCAAGCGGCTGAGTGTATTCACAAGTCCATAAGTCATATGACGTCTCCGCTGAGCGTATCGTGTTCTGCAATTTTCAATGGTTTGATGATTAGCGGTCAGCCGGCAGGCACAGAATTGGCACAATTGGAGTAACGAAACTTGTTAAGTATTATACTGCACTTGCACTTGCTGTATTGCTACGTGTTTGCATGTTGTATGTATTGATTATACTTGCTGTTTTTAAAAAATAATAGTATAATAAAAATGTATTTGAGCAAGCTGGTCCAGCCAGCCAACCAACATGGTTATTTACTAACATCATACATTACGATTAATCATGTAAACAGAAATCAGATGGTAGTGTGTGATTAAGGAAATGTTTTATTGCTTTCTTTCTCTCAAGGTTAAATGTATCCATCAGTAGAGCTACGACAATCTGGAAATGTATAGAATTTACATCTTGTGATTTATGTTCTATTTTCTACCATGGATACATTAACTCACCTCTGACCAAACTACACACTTGTTTAATAAAGACAACGACAGTGCAGCCTGTTTTTGTACACACAGTCAAGTTGTTGAAGAAAGTAAAACACTTCTAATACCTGTAAATGGGAGGAATGTTCCTAATGTCAAATTGATGATATGGGTGAGAATTGTGTACCATGTCAGAACATTCTAAAAGAGGCCAGTACAAATCTTCTTTATGCAGCTGTTTAATTTCATTGAAGTAGATTTGAAGATCAGATACTGTATCATTACTCAAGATGGTCGGCTAAAGGATGAATAAATTTTCATGTGCATCAATACTTATTACAGTTTAAACCTCAAGATCTTTCACAACTCTTCGTATTATGTGTCTTGGAAATGGATAATGCTTTCTACAAAATTAGTACCGGACATTTAGTAAAGTTCAAATCACTGTAAAATGCTTACTCCAAGGTTTTTCTTTTGAAGTGTGGGAATTACTTCTTCATGTAAAAAGACTTTCACCATCTCAGTGTAAAGATGTCGTCTGGATCAGGTGCATTCCTAAAATCAGGCACTAGAAAATCTTGGGGAACACCAGCATTGAGATCACCATCAGTGTCACTGTTGCAATAAGTGTCATTTTCAGCTTCTGCATAACTGTCAACCTCATCATCAGCTGTATCAATATCAGATCCCAAACTTTCAGCATTGGACTCTACAAAGACTGTGGTGAAGAGTGACATGGCAGCAATTGTGTTATAAACATTGCTATCATACTACAAAACGGATCATAAAAATATTATTATTATTATTATACACATGTACATGCACATATGCAAATCCTCTGTATGCAAATGCAAATCTGTGCATCCTATGTGATACTGTCAAGTAATTCAACCTCACACAATGTAATGTTCTACTATGAATCAGACTTCATAACTGCTTACCGTGTCCTCCACTTGTATCTCCTCCATCTCATCCTTCACCTCCTCACTAGTAACCTCATCCTCCAACTTCTGACTGTCCTCCACCCCCTCACTAGTCATCAGGTCATCCACCCCCTCACTAGCCATCGTGTCCTCCACCCCCTCACTAGTCATCATGTCCTCCACCTCCTCACTAGCCATTGTGTCCTCCACCTCCTCACTAGCCATCCTGTCCTCCACCCCCTCACTAGCCATCATGTCCTCCACCTCCTCACTAGCCATCCTGTCCTCCACCCCCTCACTAGCCATCATGTCCTCCACCCTCTCACTAGCCATCATGTCCTCCACCTCCTCACTAGCCATCCTGTCCTCCACCCCCTCACTAGCCATCATGTCCTCCACCCTCTCACTAGCCATCATGTCCTCCACCCTCTCACTAGCCATCATGTCCTCCATCCCCTCACTAGCCATCGTGTCCTCCACCCTCTCACTAGCCATCATGTCCTCCACCCTCTCACTAGCCATCATGTCCTCCATCCCCTCACTAGCCATCCTGTCCTCCACCCCCTCACTAGCCATCATGTCCTCCACCCTCTCACTAGCCATCCTGTCCTCCACCCCCTCACTAGCCATCCTGTCCTCCACCTCCTCACTAGCCATCCTGTCCTCCACCCTCTCACTAGCCATCCTGTCCTCCACCCTCTCACTAGCCATCCTGTCCTCCACCCCCTCACTAGCCATCATGTCCTCCACCTCCTCACTAGCCATCATGTCCTCCACCCTCCCTAAGAAAAAATATCGTCAAGTCTTGCCATGACTTGACAAGACATTTCAAGCTTTATCATGACTTGGAAAGCCTTGCAATGTCTTACCATGTATTATTGTGTCCTAGCTGGTCACACAATATTTTCACTTGGCATTATGTCTTGCCATATAATTTCTGAAATAGTGGAAAGTACATAGAACAATGTATTTGAATAAAATAATTGTGTTCAAACGTGTTTGGTTGCCTAACTAAATATCTGTTAGCATTGTCAATAACAATTATCATTGACTCTAACCTGTATAGACGATGCTTGAAATGACGCCAAGCTGTAGTACGGGGACCTGCTTTTCCACTTTCGGTTAGATATCTGCGATAGGTGTTACGTTGTCTCCGCTCCATTCTGAAAAAACAAAGCAAAACAGAACATATCTAATAACGCATGCGCATTTTGATTCACGTGTTCAGCATTTCAAGGACAATGGCGGATTCTGAGCAAAGCACACGTAGGCCTAAAAGAACTGCAAAAAGAACGCAAAAGGCCCTTGAACAAGAAGGAGGATGTGAAGAGATGCAAACTCGTAAGTATATGTTAATAATGTCTGTATATGCATGGTGTAAATGTATGCATGTATATATATACCTGTGTATTAAAATAAAAAGTCGTACCGAGCTAGCGTGCGACGATAGGATAAGTGATAGCACCAGGCGAAGACAAGAAGTATTAGTAAGCAGCGCGCATGCAGGATGGGAATCTAACGTCTAAACTGTGTCTATACCATGTAGCCTCAGTGGAAGCAAGGTGATATGCGGCGCAATTCTGATGGTGGTGATGCTGCTTCAAGTGATAGCACCAGGCGAAGACAAGAAGTAAGCAGCGCGCATGCAGGATGGGAATCTAAAGTTTGAACTGTGTGTATATCATGTAGCCTCAGTGGAAGCAAGCTGATATGTGGCGCAGTTCTGATGATGGCGACGCTGCTTCTAGTGATAGACAAAGACAAGAAGTAAGCAGCGTGCATGCAGGATGGGAATCTAAAGTTTGAGCTGTGTCTATGATGTCATAATCCAAGCCCCTGCAGAGTGTAGAGCAGCATAAACGAGCCATTCTATTGGATGCAATACAGGGAGCTACCAGTTCACATGTTTCTAGTGACTGGGCCAGGGTTCGTGAGCATGCATGGAATGTGCTGTGCAACATGCATTTATTTTAATTCTGCAGTTTTCTGGTCATGAGCAGTCTCCTTCATTGAAGAGTGTAAGCTATAACTTACATTTGTAGACAATACTGTCACATTTTGCCATACATGCCAGCAGTTTAGCAGTTCAGAGTCTGAACAATCACAGGTAAGAGCATATATGGCACTGAATGAATGTAAAAAGAAATAACTATGTACATGTACATGTATACTTTTACTTTTTCATGTGGAAGAATCAAGAAATGGTACGTGATTACTATGTTATTCAATATAAATGACTTCTTTTCTGTTACAGATTACACTGTTAATGAGCATAAATGGCAAGCTCAGTCACATACTTGACCATATCTCTGAACAAGCCAAATCAGTGTAAGCCCAGCTACGAATAGTGTATTATATATACATGTATTATAAAATGATATACATGTAGTTCTAAGAAGGAAAACTCAGCAGTGGAGTTTGCCCAGGAGTCACGTAATGAAGAGGATTGGGTTAGTTTTAGAATAGCAATTTTTATGTGCTAATCCCTTGTATTTACATCCAGTTCAATGGTGTTAACACTAATTCCAAAGAGAAACATTTACACCTATGGCTTGTCGCTGCTTGACATCTTCTTTTCAAAGAAAGAACTTCGGGAATCCCTGCTTTTTCCTTCTATGAAAAGCCCAAAGCCTTCACTGTGTCCGGAAAAGGTTCAGCGGATAATTGGTAAACAAACTTACACAAGATTCTTCTTACTGACTTGTTGTTCATGGACGTAGCAACAATCAAGAGGCAGTTCCCAACAGTACCCATTGATCTTGCAGTTTTCACAACGAAGGCGAACCAGAAGTGCTGAGATAGTTGAGCTTGAACAAAATGACGTCAATCAACTCTAAAATGACTTACTGTTTTTCCCCTAGTTATTTTTCATGTATTGTGCTGTTTACCACTATTAATCTTTCATACACTGTGTGGCATTGCATGGGTGTAATTTACATGGCACAGGGGGCATCTTACATGGCCATGAAAGGACTTGTAAGATCTGTTCCATTTTCATGCCAAGACTTGACATAGATCCAAGTCAAGTCTTGTCAAGAAGTCATGGTAAGTCTTGGCAAGACTTGGAGAATTTTTTTCTTAGGGAGCTCTCACTGTCCTCCACCCTCTCACTAGCCATCCTGTCCTCCACCCTCTCACTAGCCATCATGTCCTCCACCTCCTCACTAGCCATCCTGTCCTCCATCCTCTCACTAGCCATCCTGTCCTCCACCCTCTCACTAGCCATCATGTCCTCCACCTCCTCACTAGCCATCATGTCCTCCACCTCCTCACTAGCCATCATGTCCTCCATCCTCTCACTAGCCATCATGTCCTCCACCTCCTCACTAGCCATCATGTCCTCCACCTCCTCACTAGCCATCCTGTCCTCCACCCCCTCACTAGCCATCCTGTCCTCCACCTCCTCACTAGCCATCCTTTCCTCCACCTCCTCACTAGCCATCATGTCCTCCACCCTCTCACTAGCCATCATGTCCTCCACCTCCTCACTAGCCATCCTGTCCTCCAGCCTCTCACTAGCCATCATGTCCTCCACCCCCTCACTAGCCATCATGTCCTCCACCCCCCTCACTAGCCATCATGTCCTCCACCCCCTCACTAGCCATCCTGTCCTCCACCTCCTCACTAGCCATCATGTCCTCCACCTCCTCACTAGCCATCATGTCCTCCACCCTCTCACTAGCCATCATGTCCTCCATCCTCTCACTAGCCATCATGTCCTCCACCTCCTCACTAGCCATCCTGTCCTCCACCCCCTCACTAGCCATCATGTCCTCCACCCTCTCACTAGCCATCCTGTCCTCCACCTCCTCACTAGCCATCATGTCCTCCACCCTCTCACTAGCCATCCTGTCCTCCACCCCCTCACTAGCCATCATGTCCTCCACCTCCTCACTAGCCATCATGTCCTCCACCCTCTCACTAGCCTCATGTCCTCCACCTCCTCACTAGCCATCATGTCCTCCACCCTCTCACTAGCCATCATGTCCTCCACCTCCTCACTAGCCATCGTGTCCTCCACCCCCTCACTAGCCATCATGTCCTCCACCTCCTCACTAGCCATCATGTCCTCCACCTCCTCAGTAGCCATCGTGTCCTCCACCCCCTCACTAGCCATCCTGTCCTCCACCCACTCACTAGCCATCATGTCCTCCACCCCCTCACTAGCCATCATGTCCTCCACCCCCTCACTAGCCATCATGTCCTCCTCACTAGCCATCCTGTCCTCCACCCCCTCACTAGCCATCATGTCCTCCAACCCCTCACTAGCCATCATGTCCTCCACCTCCTCACTAGCCATCATGTCCTCCGCCCTCTCACTAGCCATCATGTCCTCCGCCCTCTCACTAGCCATCATGTCCTCCACCCCCTCACTAGCCATCATGTCCTCCACCTCCTCACTAGCCATCCTGTCCTCCACCCCCTCACTAGCCATCATGTCCTCCACCCCCCTCACTAGCCATCATGTCCTCCACCTCACTAGCCATCATGTCCTCCGCCCCCTCACTAGCCATCCTGTCCTCCACCTCCTCACTAGCCATCATGTCCTCCACCCCCTCACTAGCCATCATGTCCTCCACCCCCTCACTAGCCATCATGTCCTCCACCTCACTAGCCATCATGTCCTCTGCCCCCTCACTAGCCATCCTGTCCTCCACCTCCTCACTAGCCATCATGTCCTCCGCCTCCTCACTAGCCATCATGTCCTCCACCTCCTCTCTAGCCATCATGTCCTCCACCTCCTCACTAGCCATCCTGTCCTTCACCTCCTCACTAGCCATCCTGTCCTCCACCCTCTCACTAGCCATCATGTCCTCCACCCCCTCACTAGCCATCCTGTCCTCCACCCCCTCACTAGCCATCCTGTCCTCCACCCTCTCACTAGCCATCATGTCCTCCACCCCCTCACTAGCCATCATGTCCTCCACCTCCTCACTAGCCATCATGTCCTCCACCCCCTCACTAGCCATCATGTCCTCCACCCCTCACTAGCCATCATGTCCTCCACCTCACTAGCCATCATGTCCTCCACCTCCTCACTAGCCATCATGTCCTCCACCCCCTCACTAGCCATCATGTCCTCCACCCCCTCACTAGCCATCATGTCCTCCACCTCACTAGCCATCATGTCCTCCACCTCCTCACTAGCCATCATGTCCTCCACCTCACTAGCCATCATGTCCTCCACCTCCTCACTAGCCATCATGTCCTCCACCTCACTAGCCATCATGTCCTCCACCTCCTCACTAGCCATCATGTCCTCCACCTCACTAGCCATCATGTCCTCCGCCCTCTCACTAGCCATCCTGTCCTCCACCTCCTCACTAGCCATCATGTCCTCCACCCCCTCACTAGCCATCATGTCCTCCACCCCCTCACTAGCCATCATGTCCTCCACCCCCTCACTAGCCATCATGTCCTCCGCCCTCTCACTAGCCATCATGTCCTCCGCCCTCTCACTAGCCATCATGTCCTCCACCCCCTCACTAGCCATCCTGTCCTCCGCCCCCTCACTAGCCATCATGTCCTCCGCCCTCTCACTAGCCATCATGTCCTCCACCCCCTCACTAGCCATCCTGTCCTCCACCCTCTCACTAGCCATCATGTCCTCCGCCTCCTCACTAGCCATCATGTCCTCCACCTCCTCACTAGCCATCATGTCCTCCACCCCCTCACTAGCCATCATGTCCTCCACCCCCTCACTAGCCATCATGTCCTCCACCTCACTAGCCATCATGTCCTCCGCCCTCTCACTAGCCATCATGTCCTCCACCCCCTCACTAGCCATCATGTCCTCCACCCCCTCACTAGCTAGCCATCCTGTCCTCCACCCTCTCACTAGCCATCATGTCCTCCGCCCTCTCACTAGCCATCATGTCCTCCACCCCCTCACTAGCCATCATGTCCTCCACCCCCTCACTAGCCATCCTGTCCTCCACCTCCTCACTAGCCATCATGTCCTCCACCTCCTCACTAGCCATCCTGTCCTCCAGCTCCTCAGTAGCCAGTTCATCCTCTACCTGCTCATTACACACCACAAGCTCATTAGACATCACGTGCTCCACTTGCTCATTAGCCATCTCATTCTCATTCTGCCTGTCTACACCAGCCACCATATACTCCTGATGTATAAGAGATTCTTCATAATCTCCACTTTCTGCAACACTATGATGCTGCAAGTCATCTAGAATAAATGCAGGTAACTATGCTGTACCTGTCATTTGCTTCATAATTACCGACAGATGTACGCACATTGCCTCTGTTGGTCTGCCAACATTTGTACACCGCTAAAACATACTTGGCACATGGCTTGTTCACATTAACGTTTATACATCAAATTATGTATTAACGTTAACGTGTGCTTATTAATTTTTCCACATGGGGCAGGGGAACGTCATCACTGAGGAAAAGTGTTCTTCAGATTGAGCAGTCCATGATAGGTGCAAACCATGCAGCTAGACCAAATAGGTCACAGCAGTACCAATAGATGTGTCTTCATTAAGAACACGCAGGGGACAAGATGCAAAAACTAACAGGGGACTTGAATGTACTGGTTCAGTGTACATGTCTCAGTTAATTATGTATCATTACTGCAGCTTATGCATACTGAAATGATTGTAAATACCACAAACCTATTTAGAATAACTGTAACCATAACAACAGCATTCTCATCTTCATCAATATCTATCACACAAACACAGTTTTCCTCTCCATTGGCTTGCACTATCCAGCTTTGGCCTTCACCTTAGCCAGCAAGGCTTCATTCTTGCTGCACTCCTAAGATTGGAGCGACAGAATCAGAATAAACAAACACTTGTAATGTCACAGTGACAACTGTTACCTCCTGGAAGTCCTTGACCGTCTTGTAGTATGCTCTCTGCTTCTCTACAAGATCAAGGTAGGTTGCATTCAACTTGTCTTTCTGACTCTTTTCATCTTGGCAACGCCTTTCAAGCTTTGAAAAAAAAAACAACAACCGCTCACACATACCTATTCATTCTCAACTGTCCATCTCCCCAGTACACACACACACACACACCCACACACACACACACACACACTCACCCTCTCTCTGTCCTGCTTGATGCCTTGTAAAATTTCCTCCACTTGCTTCAGGAAACTCTCCTTGTTCTTTTCAGAGCTCATTCCCCTGCGTAGAGGAACAATGGTCCAGATGTCTCATGGGAACACGTGGCATTAGCTAGCCGCCACTCACAGTTCAAACTTCTCATGTATGCTCGTGATGATGCTGGCCTAACGGGTGAAGGGAGGGTGTGGTCTTTACATGGATAATTAACCATCACCCAGGAATAGTAACCACAATTAATAAGAATATCTGTATGGAGTTAGATGGATCAACATACAGGTATGAACATACTCTTAAAAGACTAGTACGCTGTATACTGAAGCTGAAATGGTGAGCACAATATTGCCCCACCCACCTACCCCTACTGGTGTAACTTAATCACATGTTCTTACACCATATAAGGGTGTTAGCTTTACAAGCATAGTACTGCCATGTAGGTCGACAATGAGGGCATATAAAGTACCTCCTTTTCCATGGAAGTCTTCTGGTCCTCTAGTGAGTTGTACAGATCATAGAACTGACGAGTTTCAGTGAGGGTGGAGGAGACTGCAGTGAGGGAGGTGTGTTATGTGAGGGTGGAGGAGACTGCAGCAAGGGAGGTGTGTTATGTGAGGGTGGAGGAGACTGCAATGAGGGAGGTAGATATTGAGGTGAGTGAATATAAACATTCACAGTTTGTGTTGAAAAGAAAAGTCAGACAAACATCCTTACACCAACCTCTAAAAGGCTTCTGATTTGAATTTGTATAGACCTATTACCATAGACTATTATCACATCACTACACCATCACTACACCATTACATCATCACTACACCATGACCACACCACTACACCATGACCACACCACTACACCATCACTGCCAACACACACACACACACACACACACACCACACACCACTCCATGATCACACCACTACACCATCACTGCCACACACACACACAACACTCACACACACACCATCCATGATCACACCACTACACCATCACCACACACACACACACCCACCACACACACACCACAACACACCACACATCACACACACACCACTCCATGATCACACCACTACACCATCACTGCACACACACACACACACAACACACACACACACACACACACAACACACACACACACACACACACACACACACACACAACACACACACCACACACACACACCACACACACACACACACACACACACACACACACACCACTCCATCCTTTTACCCTGGTCATATAATTCGATGAACCTCCTCTGGTACTGGGCCAGCTCAGCTCTCGATGGAACCTCATCAATCTTGCGTTGCAGCAAAGCCGTCTCACGATTCTTACGAGCCTGTTTATGAAAGTGGAGGAAGAGAGGAGGGGGAGGGGTAGGGGTAGGGGAGGAGGAAGGGGCGGGATGGATAGATAAGGAAGGCGGTGGAAGAGGGAGGGGGAGGAGGAAGGGGTGGGATGGATGGATAAGGAAGGGGGTGGAAGAGGGAGGGGGAGGAGGAAGGGGCGGGATAGATAAGGAAGAGGGTGGAAGAGGGAGGGGGAGGAGCTCACCAGCAGTGCTTTTATCTTCTGCAAACGTTGCTGATCTGCAAGGAAGTGTTCTCTCAAGGCTGCTATGTGCTCCTGATGGGTACAGTGAACAGATGGGTGTGGTCAAGAGAAGAATGGGTGTGGCCAAGGCCAAGGTGTGGAGAGGGAAGAGGCATAGAACAAGGTAAGCAATGATGGCTCAAAACAGAACCACAGAGATGATGCATGAAAAGGCGTGGCACTAGCAAAGCCACACCCACCTTCTCCTCAGCACTTCCCTCTCCACCTTCAGCCTCCAGACGTGCAATGGCTTCCTCCAATCTCGTTTTCTCGTCCTGCAATCACTCTACTAATCAAAACACTTGCTGATGTCACTGAAACATACCTTGCAGTAAGCTTTGAACTGCTGCTCCTGTTTCTTCAAACTTTGGTTCAATGCCACTAGAGCTCTGAGCTGTTGAAGAACTCTTTGGAAGGGGGAGGAGGGAGAAAGGTGTGGTAGGGAAAGAGTAAGAATGGGGAGGAGGATAGGTACAAGGGGGTCAAATACACACCCTTTGTTCTCTTCAGTTTCCAACTGGTTTAATTTCTCCATCTCCTCAGCAATCTTTCGTCCGTAAGACTCCACCTGGCAGGTAAAATTAAGTTCGTTATTCCAATTAGGCCTCTGTGCAAACAAACCACACCTCCTCAAGCTTCTGCTGCGCTGCAGAGTACAAAGCGTGAAGTTCATCGTGCTTGACCTGGGCCTGGGGAGGAGGGATCCGGGGTGGTAATCATTAGACCACACCCACACATGCATCCATCAGCAGCTACTCCATTGAAGTATGGAGGGGTGGATGGCACACTGGACGCTTCTATCATTGGATTGGTTGATGTCCATAGTCCAAACACATTACATCATAAGGGAAATACCCAGACATGACATCAACCCTTACTTGGTCATCATTACATTTAACCCTGACAAATATTGTGCCACATTTAAAAATGATACAATGCAAGACAACAAATCTGAACGAGCAAGCAAATGGGTCTTCAAATTATTTGTAGTGATTTGCATCTTACTAGCACAGGGGTAGGGGGCTGGACCATACAAGGCTAGGGCTGGACCATACAAGGCAGGTGGGTAGGGGGCTGGACCATACAAGGCAGGTGGGGTAGGGGGCTGGACCATACAAGGCAGGTGGGTAGGGGGCTGGACCATACAAGGCAGGTGGGTAGGGGGCTGGACCATACAAGGCAGGTGGGTAGGGGGCTGGACCATACAAGGCAGGTGGGTAGGGGGCTGGACCATACAAGGCAGGTGGGGGTAGGGGCTGGACCATACAAGGCAGGTGGGGGTAGGGGGCTGGACCATACAAGGCAGGTGGGGTAGGGGGCTGGACCATACAAGGCAGGTGGAGTAGGGGGCTGGACCATACAAGGCAGGTGGGGTAGGGGGCTGGACCATACAAGGCAGGTGGGGTAGGGCTGGACCATACAAGGCAGGTGGGGTAGGGGGCTGGACCATACAAGGCAGGTGGAGTAGGGGGCTGGACCATACAAGGCAGGTGGGGTAGGGCTGGACCATACAAGGCAGGTGGGGTAGGGGCTGGACCATACAAGGCAGGCCCTCTAGTATTTGCGAAAGGTAATGAAACACTTGCGTACACTATTGCTTCTGGTTAATTAATGTTTCTTCACATTAGAGGAATGCTAGGAATACAGTAATTTAATAACTTAACGTGTATATCAATGATCTTGATGTCTCAAGGAGCTTGCAATCGGTGAATGTCAAAAGCCACTGAGATTATTAGCAAGTTGTGATGTTGTAGGGCTGATGCTGTGTAACACATGCCAGGGACATGCCAGGGACATGCCAGGGACATGCCAGGGACATGCTAGGGACAGGGCTAGGGACATGCCAGGGACATGCCAGGGACAGGCCAGGGACATGCCAGGGACATGCTAGGGACATGCCAGGGACATGCCAGGGACAGGCCAGGAACAGGGCTAGGGACATGCCAGGGACATGCCAGGGACATGCCAGGGACATGCCAGGGACATGCCAGGGACATGCTAGGGACATGCCAGGGACATGCCAGGGACATGCCAGGGACAGGCCAGGGACAGGGCTAGGGACATGCCAGGGACATGCCAGGGACATGCCAGGGACATGCTAGGGACAGGCCAGGGACATGCCAGGGACATGCTAGGGACAGGCCAGGGACAGGGCTAGGGACATGCCAGGGACATGCCAGGGACAGGCCAGGGACAGGCCTGGGACATGCCAGGTACAGGTGCCTGGGTTGAGTCTTTCAGTACCAGTCGAGTCCTTTTGTGGAGGCTACACCAAAGTATGCGGAGCGAGCTTACTTACAGAATTGAATAGCAAAAGTTAAAAGCTGTTAAATCAACATTCAATTATGCACATGTCCATATATTGGGTCATAAATTAATAACACTAAAGTTAATAACTGCATTCCTGGTAAGTGAGGAACTACTTGTAATCAGAACCAATCGTGAATGTGAATGTTTCCAGACCCTCCCACGAGGGTGTGGCTACATCGAGAGCCCATCCAACCATTGTGACCAAGCCCACCCTTAAGCCAGGTGACCACACCCACACTAACCTCCTGACATTTCTTCTCCTGCATGCCTATCTGCTTCTGGAGAGATGCCACTGTTCTCTGATGGGCCTGGGCACCAGCAGCTTTATCTGGCTTCTTGCCAGCCTCCAGATCTGCACGCTGTAAATGACATGATTAGGTGACTCGGGTACCCAGACTCACATGTCCCTCCCATGAGATACAATGGTGCCCAGACCTCTATGACCTCTCCCTCTCCTACCTTTCCTTCATATTCCAATGCCATCTGTTGGATCTCAGCGGACTGGAGACCCACAATGGAGCCAACAGCTGATGTAGAAACAAACATCTGGAGCAACAGTGAAGGTGTGAGTAGTGTGAGAGAGTTTAGTGAGAGTGTGAAGTATGTGAGGTCACCTCATTGGCTTCAGCTGCTTGTAGCCCCTTCATGAGAGCCTTGATACGTTTCTATGGCAACAGACCTTGCATGTAAGGTTGCTAGGCAACATGCTCCACCTACCTCCTCATCAGCCCTTAGGTCCACCTCCTTTGCCTCCCCGCCCACACCAGGGAGCTTCTTCTCCTCCTGGGGACCAGAGGTCATGTGATGCCACCTGACAGTCACACATCACACCACAACCACACTGCACGCGTCACGTTACACAGACCACACCTACACCACTCACCTTCTCACTCTTCAGTGCTCTGCTAAGACCATAGCGTCTGACAGAAAATGACAGCGCATGAAGACCACACCCCTCTCCCCCTCCCCCTGCACACCCACCTGCCATACTCCAGCAGTGTGGTGTGGACCTGGGTCTCTTCATCGGAGTACGTTACATCTTGGGGCTTACGGTACCTCCTCTGTGCCTTGTACGTCTCCTACGGCAATGGGCAAGCACATTCCTGCCAGGGTCCTGTTAGCCACGCCCCCTACCTTCACACTACCGACGGACGCGATGGCACTTTGCTTGCGGGTCTCGAACTCTGCATCCTGTGGAAGTGGGTGTGGCCAGGTGGCATGCTATTGGTCAAACACATTTCCACACACACATACACATACAAACACATACACACACACACACAAACACACATACACACACACACACAACATACACACACATATGCACAATGTGACTCGGAGTCAGTTGGAATGGCCTGGAGACTCATACCAGACATCAATAACTACGTCATACATAGTCAATCTGGGCGGGATATTGTACTTCTACACAGCTGGTCTAAGTGACTGATGACCCCTTTGGAATTACAATGACAACGCAAAGCTATTGGAAGGACTAATTAAGAGATTGGCTTGTGAAAGACTATTTAAGCACAGCTCGTGTGCCTACTCACAAGCCTCTATCAGATAAATATTACAGGAGAACTGACGTGATATTTTGCTTCAGTACAAGATGCTATCTACAGGCTTTATAGCTGGCAAAGTTAGTGTGTGTCAGTGGATGTGGTTAGTTAGTGTGTGTCAGTGGATGTGGTTAGTTAGTGTGTGTCAGTGGATGTGGTTAGTTAGTGTGTGAGTGGATGTGGTTAGTTAGTGTGTGTGACTGGATGTGGTTAGTTAGTGTGTGAGTGGATGTGGTTAGTTAGTGTGTGTCAGAGGATGTGGTTAGTTAATGTGTGTCAGTGGATGTGGTTAGTTAGTGTGTGAGTGGATGTGGTTAGTTAGTGTGTGTCAGAGGATGTGGTTAGTTAGTGTGTGTCAGTGGATGTGGTTAGTTAGTGTGTGTCAGAGGATGTGGTTAGTTAGTGTGTGTCAGTGGGTGTGGTTAGTTAGTGTGTGTCAGTGGATGTGGTTAGTTAATGTGTGAGTGGATGTGGTTAGTTAATGTGTGTCAGTGGGTGTGGTTAGTTAGTGTGTGTCAGAGGATATGGTTAGTTAACTCTTTCATGGGCAACAGAGCAACATTGGGCAACAGAGCAACATTGCGCCACAGGTGCTATACTAAAGCCACTTTGTTTATCTAAACAGTTAACACTTTGTAGTCAACAACATATTGATCAGTTGTTTCCTGGTAATATCTAGTGTAAGTTGTTTGCTAACTACGTTTTCCTGCAACGCACAACACTTTCTTTGCACAACATGTGTACTGTAAAATTAGCTTTGCCTGCGAAAGAGTTAATGTGTGTCAGTGGTGTGGTTAGTTAGTGTGTGTGAGTGGATGTAGTTAGTTAGTGTGTGTCAGTGGATGTGGTTATTTAATGTGTGTGAGTGGATGTGGTTAAGCCATATAACCACCCTGGATTCATCGAACGAAATCCAGGACTGCTGTGGCTGGGAATTCATCAATTTCCACCCTGGACATTTCTAACTTTTCCATGTGATGCTCTCACACAACACAACACACACACACACACACACACACACACACACACACACACACACACACACACACACACACACACACACACACACACACACACACACACACACACACACACACACACACACACACACACACACACACACACACACACACACACACACAAACACACACACACAAACACACACACACACACAAACACACACACACTACCTCTGGTGTGATGTGTTTCTTGTTGAACTGTGACTCTGAGTAAGCTCGTATGTAGTCTCCCATCTCCTCCTTTGTGGCAATGGCCAACTTCACCAGCCACTTAAAGGCATCGTGGGAAGCAAAGGGTCAGTATGTGCTCCTACCTCTGTCCCAATCACCCCACACCTCCATGACCCCACACCTCCATGACCACCACACCTCCATGACCACCACACCTCCATGACCACCACACCTCCATGACCACCACACCTCCATGACCACCACACCTCCATTCTCCTACACCTCCCTGACCACCATACCTCCATGACCACCCACCCTCCATGACCACCACACCTCCATGACCACCACACCTCCACCCCCACCTCATGACCACCACACCTCCATGACCCACCACACCTCCATGACCACCCACACCTCCATTCCCCCCCACACTCCATGACCACCACACCTCCATGACCACACACCTCCATGACCACGCACCTCCATGACCCCACCCCACCCCATGACCACCACACCTCCATGATCCACACTCCATGACCCCCCCACCTCCATGACCACACCTCCATGACACCACACCCTCCATGGACTCCTACACACCTCCATGACCTACCACACCTCCATGACCACCACACCTTCATGAACACCACACCTCCATGACCACCACAACCTCCTGACCCACCACACCTCCATGACCACCACACCTCCATGACCACACACCTCCATGACCACCACACCTCCATGACCACCACACCTCCATGACCACCACACCTCATGACCACCACACCTCCATGACCCACACCTCCATGACCACCACACCTCAATGACTCCTACACCTCCATGACCACCACCATGTCTCCAACTGACCCCCTGATTTACATAAGTCACTTCTTCCCAAATCCCAGCTCACCAATGGGTTTACGACCCTACCTCTACTCCCAACAGCTACACTCCTAGTCCTAGCCCCACCCAACAGCCACACCCCTAGTCCTTCCCTCACCCATCAGCCACACCCCTAGTCCTAGCCTCACCCACTCACCTGGATAACAGGGTAGATATGGATGAAGTCAAGACCTTGGATCTGGTGAGGCTCAAGCCTGTGTGGACACTTCATCCGAGGAAGAACGGCCACAATCTTCTCTGTGAGTGCACTAATTAGAATAAGTTAAGTAATTAACACAGCAGTATGACACTTAACTAATTACGTGCACCCACCCACACCTGTACACGCACACCTGCACACATACCTGTACACACACACCTGCACACACACACACCTGTACACACACACACCTGCACACACACCTGCACATGCACATGCACACACCTGCACACACACCTGCACACACACATACCTGCACATGCACACGCACACACCTGCACACACACCTGCACACACACTTGCACACACACACCTGCACTCACACACCTGCACATGCACACACCTGCACATGCAGACACGCACACCTGCACATGCACACACACACATGCATCCAAACAGATGCGTGTCTTTGTGTGGATGCTTTTGTGAGTGCATGTTGGCGTGTGTGCATCGTGTGGATGTGTGCACATGTGATGTACATGAGTGTGTGTGTGTGTGTGTGTGTGTGTGTGTGTGTGCATGTGTGTAATGGATGTGTATGTCTGCATGTGTGCGTACGAACACACCAACGCACAAAGACCAGTGACACCAGCCAGGACATCAGATGCTGCTGGAGACACACACACTGCAAGGGAGGCACACACACACACACACACACACACACACACACACACACACACACACACACACACACACACACACACACACACACACACACACACACACACACACACTCACATCTTCTGCCCGATAGTCGAGTTCTCTTGGAACAGGAGATCAACATCCACGTCAAAGTTGCTGGCTTGGATGCACCACGTCATTCCACCAATGATCTGACCAACACACAAGGAGAGCTCCATACAAAGCTATGCACACACACACACACACACACACACACACACACACACACACACACACACACACACACACACACACACACACACACACTCATGGCTACCTTGTCGAAGGACGAGAGTCCCTTTATCCTAGCTCTGAAATAGCCGGCTGCCAGCAGCAAATCTATGCACTCCCGTAGCTTGACATTCTGCTCCTCATCCTCGCGAATGTCGACCTGTTTGTGTGCGGTCACGCTGTGCTCGATCGAGGTCAACAGCGGGACTTGGGGGCGCATACCTCGATCTCCTGTCCCTCTGCGTCTGTTGCCGGCTGCTTGAAGCGAGCCGCCGCTGCTTTTTTCGTCGCCTCCGCAAACATACTAGCCATATTATCTCGTCTTAATTATGAGATCACGCGCTGTCACGTCAGCTAATTCACGTGACGCAGCCCGACTGCAAACACGAGTGCCACTTCAGATTCGATGAGGTGGCCCCGCCCCTTATTGACACACGATCATTAATTGCTAGTAAACAATCAACAAAAAGCCACTGTACGCGGTAATTATTCATTTGGCAACCCAGCAGCGCGGTAATCTTTGTAATCAACTAATCTCCACACAGAAGAGAGGCGTGGCACAACATAATAATAATCACGACTGTGCTGCCGTCAAAGGCATCATGGCTACGAGCGACTCCCAGCGCGCCGAATTTCGCGTCCACATCGTAAGCTGGAATGTCGCTTCCAGCCCGCTCACTCCCAACGACGTTCGTGGCCTGTTCGAGTTCTCCGGAACCGACTCGCAACCAAACGACCCGCTTTCCTCCGCGGACATCATGGTTATCGGACTACAAGAAGCTTACCAGAGTGTCCCGGAGGCTCTGTCCGCCGTCATTGGCAGCGACGACACGGTGGAGCTGTTCAGCCGCTACCCTCGTCCCTAAGGGCTACGTGAGGCTTTCGTCCAGCAGGATGCTGGGCGTCGTGGTCATCATCTTCGTCAGACGACAGCTCCTGCTCTACATCTCTGATACGGAAGTGTGCAGTACGAAAACGGGATTCGGAGGGTGGTTGGGCATTAAGGGCGCCACGAGCGTCCGCTTCAAGTTCGGCGACCTCTCCGTGTGTTTCACCAACTGCCACCTGAGTCCGCACCCCGAGGACAACGCGAGGAGGACGGGGGAGATACGGCACATACTTCAGTCCCAGGTATTCGAGAACTCCCGCCTCCAGCCTGCCATGCAGATGATGGACCACGACGTCCTGGTGGTATTTGGCGACCTCAACTTCAGACTGGAAGACAGAGGGTTCGACGAGGTGGTCGAACTGGTGAGCAAGAAAGAGTACGAGCGTCTGCTGTTGTGCGACCAGCTGAGGCTGGAGCAGCTCAAAGGAGACAGAGGGACGTCCGGCCTGGACTACTTCTTGGAGATGCCCATCACCTTCCCTCCGACGTACAAGTATGCTCCTGGGACGGACGACTTCAGCCCAGTGGGGAAGGGCCCCGGTCAACGCGCCCCAGCCTGGTGCGACAGGATTCTCTGGAACGTCCACGAGCGACAGTACCCGAAGATCAGTGACCCCAACCCACAGTTTGTCGTCAAGCCTGAAGATTACACGATCCATATGGAGCCGAGAGTCAGTGACCACAAGGCTGTGAGTGGAGGGCTCAGGATACTGGCGGACGTTGGGGGGTTCTCTCCAAAGGTAGTCTTCCTCCTCCAGACCTGGTGGGTGGGTGAGGATGCTCTCATCGTGTTTGACGTGGCCGAGGGTACGGTGATCTCCTACTGGGATCGGGTCGCACTCTACCAAGCTGACTTTACCAGCGAGAAGGATTGCATACACTGGAGCCTCACGCCTGTCGCCAAGGGAACGAGCGCAAAGAGCCAGTGCTGCTGCTTCAACATCAGCGGGACAGATATGCCCTCCCAGCCTGGCTACTATGTCCTCGTCTACAAGTCTGTGGAGTATGGCAGGGTCATTGGAATGAGCCCTGTGTTCCCCATTGTACACAGAGAGTCTGTGGTTAGCGATGATTGGGAGATTGTCGAGTCATGACAATGTCAAAGCAGCTGCATCATATTTTTATTCTTTATTCCTGTTGGCGTCTTCATCATGTTGCCGTGCACCTTGCATTTCTTCATGTTGCCATTGCAGTTCACACTTACTAGACATTGTTCGATGTGCCTTGAGTTCGTGACAGTGTATGTTTGTGATGTGTGTCTGTTTGCATGTGCAATATTTATTCGTATTGATGAGATAGTCAAGTTCCAACTTCTACACATAGTTCCATTGTTAAATTCAGAGGCCTACATGTTGGGGGTGCTGCAGAAGTGTATACTGGCACGAATGAATCATAACGAGATCCATAGGCCCCGCTTCCAAATGTTTGTTTCAGACTATCGCTGTTTTCTTTCGTTCACATTTCCGGGTAATTTTCAGCATACTCTTACCGGTATTTGCTCGTCGGGACTTTCAGGTGTATTGCGCCTGAAATCAGATTTCCCACTAACAGGGTACATGTTAGAAGACAAATTGAGTCCGTGGCTGTCGTACGTGAGAACATTCTACCGACAGTATAAAAAATTTGCCCCCCTTAAAAAAACTAATAAACAAAGAAAACGGTCACTAAAAATGGCTGCTCGTTCGAGCAAAACAGAGTTCACCGTTCATGTAATTACGTGGAACGTGGCATCTGCGCTGCCGCTCATGCAAGATGTCGAGGCGCTCTTTATGCCCCAAGAAAGCACATCGCTCAGAGACGTTTTCAAGAAGACGGACATTTTCGTTATCGGCTTACAAGAGGCTTACCAAAGCATTCAAGAAGCGATGGTATCTTCCGTTCCTGTGGTCGGCAGAGACGATATCGTGGAGCTGTTTGGAAGTTACCTGGCGCCAAGAGGCTACGTGAGACTGACGTTCTGTAGAATACTAGGCATCGTCAACATGGTTTTCATCAGACGGTCCCTCCTCTGTTACATCTGTGACACGGAAGTGTGCACTACGAAGACGGGTTTTGGCGGTTGGGTGGGTAACAAAGGCGCGACGAGCGTTCGCTTCACGTTGGGTGACCTTGGCCTGTGCTTCACCAACTGCCACCTCTACCCGCACAACGAGAACAACGACCGTAGGGTCCAGGAACTGCGCGACATATTCGAGGTGCAAGCGTTCGAAAATGCGGAGCTTCCCAAGGTCCGCCTGATGGAACACGACGTCATGGTGCTATTCGGTGACCTGAACTTCAGACTGGAGGGAATGAACTTCGAGGAAGTGGCCATGATGCTACACCAGAAGAGGTACCAAGAACTGTTTAAGTGTGACCAGCTTGCGTTGGAACAGATCAAAGGAGACGCAGGTACATCGGCATTGCGTTTCTTTGTCGAAATGCCCATCAAGTTCACCCCGTCTTACAAGTTTGAATCAGGAACCGATGACTACGAGGTTGAAGGGAAGAAGCGGGTCCCAGCCTGGTGTGACAGGATCCTATGGAGAATGCACGAGAGACAGTTCCCTCGTATCACGGACACTAATCCTAGACCGATTATCACTCAGGAGTATTATGACATCCACATGCGCCCTACGAACAGCGACCACAAGGCAGTCAGTGCCGGACTGAATGTACTCGTGGACATCAGCGACTTTGACCCCCGCGTCATATTCCATCTCACGGAGTGGTACGTTGGGTGTCAGGCCGTCATTAGGTTCGAGGTTACTGTGGGAACCGTCGTGAGTGGGCGTGACTGGGTGGGGCTGTACCACCACAACTTCTGCAGTGAGAGGGAGCACTTGTTGACACAGCATATGCCCGTGCGTCGGGGGAAGGTGGGCAAGAAAGCACAGGTGTACACCATCGCAGTAGACCCGTTGAAGGTTCCACTGCAGCCTGGTTTGTTCACACTGCTATACAGATCAGTGCATTACAGAACGTTCATTGGGATGTCCCCTGCCTTTCCAGTTAAGACCAAATAGCTATTTGACCATCTCACTCTTTTGACCTGCCCATTCTCTCGTGTGTTATATATAATATGTATTACAATATGCGTCCTCACAAAGAGGGTTAGTTAATGTGGAGGTGGAGCCTCGTGCCAAATCTCCAAGGCGACCACTATCTAATTAGCAACTGTTGGCATTACGCGGTTTTAATTATATGCGCAGTTGATTAGATCGACCACACTTTTTCCCATATAAGGAAGAAATCTTTACCTCAGCACAGCTGTTCGGTATGCAAAATATGTAGGTCTATGCATGTATATAATCCAAAGCAAACACTAGACACCGAAAGCGAGGGAGAATGTCGACTCGAGCGGAGAAATCGGGAATCAACGCTGAAGTGCAGCAAAAGGTCAGCACATATAATGCATCCACATTTTGAGATAGGATTATATATCGCCCTTTAGCTAGCAGCCACTTATTCACTGGAGGATGAAGCAAAGGCGCGCGGATGGCTGGAGGCCATAGTAGGCGAGTCTATCGGCCAAGACTTCTGGGACGGGCTTAAAGACGGCTCATATCTGTGCAAGTGCGGCGCGCTCCGTTTATTATGTACTGTACTTCGATAAATTTAAAACGGCATGTAATTCATTTATCGCAGAGTCTTGAACAAGCTGCAGCCGAACTTGGTTCCCGCTAAATATGAGCACCCCAGTGGCCAGCCATTTAAACAGGTACTAAGTAAAACTAGCTCTCAACTGCATAACGCGCGACGTCTCTCGTGCCCAGATTGAAGCCGTCGGGAAGTTTCTGGATGGCTGCAAGAACTACGGAATGAGCGAGAAGGACCTGTGCGTCACTTTGGACATACAAGAGAAGAACAACCCGAATATGGTACGCACAAAGAAAGGTCACTGCCGCCACAGAACTCCGGCTGTTAGAACCGTTTGTTTGGGGACGAGAACATATTTAGATCACAGAGCTTGTGATTACGTAATGCAGCATGTATCGTAATCTCACCACTCTCTCCCTTCGAATACAGGGCTTAGCTACCATTATAGCCCTCGGACGCCAGGTATTGCCTTTTAGGAATACTGTCACTGCTAACTGACTTCATTCCCACAGGCACAAAAGAATGGCTACACAGGTCCAGCCTTGGGTCCAAAGGAAGCACAACCATGCCCACATGAAATTGATGAGCAGAGGATACGGGAGGGACGGAATGTGATTGGCCTTCAAATGGGAACCAACAAGGGTGCATCTCAAGCTGGCATGACACCATATGGCCACCAGAGGCAGATCAACGCTCCTTAACACTACAAGCACACACTCTGCTATGAATTCACTTAGTGCATGCCTTGTGGTCATCGTTTTAAAAACTGTTCTCTGAACGAAGTGCCAGCTGCCAGTACAATGAAGGAAGGTGTTCCAGATACCACCTTGTACCTGCACAGAAAGGAAACACATGGCTTACATTCGAACACACCCCACACATAAACACACACACAGACACACACACGCACACACACACACACAGACACACACGCACACACACACAGACACACACGCACGCACACACACAGACACAGACAAACAGACACACATACACACACACACACACATACCACACACACACACACACGCACACACACACACACACACACACACACACCAGAGCTCATACCTTGGCAACGCCAGAACATTTCCCAACGTGGAGTGTAGATCAACAGGAACACACTCATCAGTGGTTGGGTCTTGAAAGTAGAGCTGCATGGGGACCAGCATGAGTACTGTACACCCCCCGCAGGCCCACAAATTCACCTTTCCCCTCCTCATTGCCCACCATATATGTGAGGCTCACATCTGCACAATGCACACCCACACCAATATACACTCTACACACCCCCACATACACTCCACACCCACACACCCCACACACTCCACACTCCACACCCACACCAACACACCCACACACTCCACACACACTATACACACCCCATACAGACCCCCACACTCACACACCTCTACATTGGAGGGTGTGTACTGGTTCTTCACATCCCAGGGAGGGCGCTCACTGCCCAACATGGCATCCACATGCTCCTCAAACAATTGGTTCTCCACAAACGCCTCCACCAAGTCAGTCTGCCCAAACTCTGGATACAGAAACAGCACTGGCCACACCAGCGCACCATCTTTGTCCAGGTGGACCCTTTTCCCTGAGGGGTGTGGCTCCTCCAGAGACAGCCCTCCTGCCCCGCCCCCGCTGGTATGGGCCAGTGTAATCCCACGGGACTGCAGACCCAAGCACACATGATAACCAATCAAACCCATCACTAAGGGAGCAGTATGTAGCTGCTGCTTGCCTTAATGGCTGCCAGTAGCCCCTCCTCCTCTGCTACCTTGGCTTTGATGGACATCTGCTCTTTCCTTTGATCCCGCTCAAAACGTTTCTATGGAACAAATTTGGGAAGGGTTACGTACAATTGCAGAGGTCAGCCCCACCCACCTTCTCTTTGCTTGCTGTGCTGCGGAGGTCTGTGAGTGTTGCATCATCGGGAGATATCTGGCTGGGTTCAAATATAGCCCCATACACACATAGGCAAACTGATCACCAGTGGGTGTGGACAAACCATTGAGGACACAAGTCCTGAAGGTAACTCCACATAGACACACCAGACCATAGGGGAACACACACCAGGCCACAGGGGAACACACACCAGGCCACAGGGGAACACACACCAGGCCACAGGGAACACACACCAGGCCATAGGGGAACACCCACAACAGAGGGGAGCAGTCAACTTGCGTACACTTAATCCTTCATCACACCACTCTATTGCTTCATCTAATCTCTTCAGCTTCACACAACACATGGCACCTGAAATAAAACCTCAATAACTGGGACACTTCAGCACCATACGTCTCCCTTCAAAATCAAGAACCTCAATGGCAGACCCTTTGGTTCCTCACCTTCTTCAATCCTTTCTGATACCCTCCCAACACACTTCTTACCCTCCCAACACACTCTTACCCTCCCAACACTTACCCTCCCAACACACCTCTTACCCTCCCATCACACCTCTTACCCTCCCAACACACCTCTTACCCTCCCATCACACCTCTTACCCTCCCAACACACCTCTTGCAATTGCTTGAAATGATCAGGTTTGAACTTCCTTGCCTGCTTGCAATCCATCAGGGAGGAGCGATAGTTCCCTGAAATGGAATTACTTCTTTAGAGAGAGCACTCTAATGGAAGTCGGTTGCAAGGTTCACAATACAGGGCTGTTGGTAGTCTAACAAAGTAAGGCACTCCAATGAAAGCCTTGACGCACAAATGTCTGGTTCACAGGTCATCTCCACATAGCTAGACCACACCCCTTAGAGCTCACCAAGGTGGTACTCCATAGCTGCCCTGTTGCAGTACAGGATGGCATTAGTGGCAGGGTCCTCACACTTCTGTCTGATCGCCTCACTGTATGCAGCTGTTGCTTCCTTGTACTTCTTCTGCTTGAAGAGATAGTTGCCCTCCTCCTTGTAAGCATTAGCACGGTCTGAGGGGCATGGCACGACTTGTGTGAGAATGATCCGTTTACTCTCGTAAATTCATGATATACAAGGAGGGAAACTACATGTACGGGGATGAGGCACCAACGTACTTGTGGGCGTGGCATCCTCGTACTTGAGTTGTTGAAGCGCGGCAAGGGCAGGGCGCACGTTCTGGATCAATGACGTCAGGACATTTGGACATGAATAGGGGAATCTGTTCGAATTTCCTGTGAGGAAGACAGATGTGACTGGGGCTATGGATTGCATGTAGAGTTAATACCTCCTCCCAGTTGTCCTCCGACAGACCTTCTTTGTACTTGTGCGGACCCTTCTTAGCTAGTATCTCGTCAATGAGGGTGTCTGTGTCTAAAGCAGCCGGCGGTTTTGTTGCGTCCATTCTCGTTCGTTTTCCACGTGGGTGGGGTAGGCGTGTCAGACAGCACGACGTCTGTTATTAATCAACCCTGGATAATTAATTTTATTTATTGTAATCATGTCAATCAGCTGCGATGTTTCACTCGGCAGGTTACTTCCGTGCTATCCCTTGTCCGTTCTTCGAACGCGGGCTCTGCCAGAGGGCTCACTGCCATTATCGACACGCCAACCCTGATAGTAAGGCTTGTCTCGCACGTGACTGCCACTAGTAGCGACATCTAAATAATGCACATTCGTCACTCGCAACTCTTTGTTTCTACCCCCCAGCCAAGGCGGTAGAGCGGAAGGCATCGCATTCCGTAAAAACTGGAAGCTCTCGGACAGTGAATGCTAACAAACGCATCGGGGAGAAGGCTTCAAACCGCTAGAGATGCAAACTCCAGCAGCTGCAACGCTACGTCTGCGTCGAGTGGCCTGTCGCATAGTGACAGGCAGAAGCAGGTTGACTATGGTGCAGTGCCTAGCAAGGCGCAGAGAGCAGCGTCTAGCCACAACATGCAAAGCGATTCAGAAAGCAACCGGGTGTCATTCGCCCCGACTAGCAATCCGTCAACGTCAATTGAAACGGAAGTCGGCGATGAAATGACGTCACCCGATGAGCAGAGCATAGATCAGACTATGCTGGAGATATTTGGAAGCTCCGGGGAGGAAGATGAGGGGAAGGTGGAGATGGAGGATGGAGATGAGGACAATGGGGAGGACAGTGTACAAAATGAAGAGCAGGCACACAGCAATTTTGATCTTGCAAAGATTGAGTCAGATTTTATCAAGGCCACTGCTGATGGTATGTTGATTGATTGTGTGTGTGTTGCCTGAAGGTTAATTGACTATTGTCTCATTGAGGTTTAGGGACTATAAATCACACACTCAAGGTATTGTGTGTGGTCTTGTGTGTGTGTGTGTGTATGTATGTATGTACTGTGTGTGCGTGTGTGTATGTATGTATGTGTGTGTGGTGGTGTGTGTGTGTGTTTGTGCGTGTGTTGTGGTGTGTGTGTGTGTATGTGTGTGGTAAGTGTGTGTGTGTATGTGTGGTAAGTGTGTGTGTGTGTGCATGCATTTTACCGTGTTATGGTGCCAACAGGAGCCACCAGTGCCTCTGCCTGGTTTGAAGAGGAAGAGAGTAGCTCATTTGAATGCACCAGTATGTTAGCCATACATCCCTCCATCACCATGTGGCAGTTATCTTTCTCTCTTACACATCGTACACACACATACACACACACACACACACACACACACACACACACACACCACACACATACACACACATACATATCGGCCAACTGTCAGCTTTTGAGAAACACAAAAGCTGTTCGTATCAATTCCAAGACAACTGTCTCTCAGGTGTAAGTACTTGCCCCCCTCCTCCTCCTCTCCCTCCTCCTCCTCTCCCTCCTCCTCCTCTCCCTCCTCCTCCTCTCCTCCTCCTCCTCTCCCTCCTCCTCCTCTCCCTCCTCCTCCTCTCCCTCCGCCTCCTCTCCCTCCTCCTCCTCTCCCTCCTCCTCCTCTCCCTCCTCCTCCTCCCTCCTCCTCCCTCCCTCTCCTCCTCCCTCCCTCCTCATTCCCTCCTCCTCTCCCTCCTCCTCCTCCTCTCCCTCCTCCTCTCCTCCTCCTCCTCCTCCCTCCTCCTCCCTCCTCCTCTCCCTCCTCCTCTCTCCCTCCTCCTCTCCCTCCTCCTCCTCTCCCTCCTCCTCCTCTCCCTCTCCTCCTCCTCTCCCCTCCTCCTCCTCTCCCTCCTCCTCTCCTCCTCTCTCCCTCCTCCTCTCTCCCTCCTCCTCCTCTCCTCCTCCTCCTCCTCTCCCTCCTCTCCCTCCCTCCTCTCTCCTCCTCTCCCTCCTCCTCTCCCTCCTCCTCTCCCTCCTCCTCCTCTCCCTCCCTCCTCTCCCTCGCCTCCTCCTCCTCTTCCCTCCTCTTCTCCTCATCCCTCCTCCTCCTCTCCTCCTCCTTCTCCCCCTCCTCCTCCTCTCCCTCCTCCTCCCCTCTTCTCCCTCCTCCTCCTCTCCCTCCTCTTCTCCCTCCTCCTCTTCTTTCTTCACATTAGTCCTTTACCTCATAGTTTGCAGCGGCAATCGATCCGCTGGTGCTTCAGACCCAGTCACACAAAAAGCGAGTGGTACGGACGGAGAAGGTATGTGCTGGGTGAAGTGTGTGTTTGTGTGTGTATGTGGGTGTGGGTGTGGGGTGTGTGTGTGGTGGGTGAAGTGTGTGTATGTGGGTGTGGGTGTGGGTGTGTTTGTTTTATGGTGTACTTCCATGCAGTAGATTGTAAAGAAAGGCACATAGATGCACACAATCCATGTATATTTACATTAACCTGCACAGACATGGATCGTCTTCACATTGCCATTTCCTCACCGGTTTGTCTGCATGGTACACACACACATTCTGCACATACACACACATACACACACACACACACATGCACACACATGCACATGCACACACACACGCGCGCAAACACACACACACGCGCACACACACACACACGCGCACACACAAACACACGCACACACAAACACACACAAACACAACGCACACACAAACACACACACACACACCTGACACGTGGCATATAACAGAGCAGCTCTCTGAAGAGACCCATACTACCCCTTACCATCAATGCCCGCGTCCCCACCAAAGTGCGAACAGAAGTTTCTTGATGCCTTCATCGATGAGTTCCTGAACGCAGGAAAGACCTGCGCAAGAAGCCTATAGCATGGTAATGAGGTGTAGTCTGGGGACCAGGTGATGCGTGGGTTAAGTCATTATTATTAAGGCATTATTAAATGCCACAACAATTAATAAACACTAGTTTAGATTAGTTGGTACTGTAATAAATAGCATCAGGGGGTGGGGTCTTGCCATGAAGGACGACTGTGGTTTTCAAGAGGGAGGAAGGGAGGGAAGGAGGAAGGAAGGGAGGGAAGGAGGAAGGGAGGGAGTGAAGGAAGAAGGGAGGGAGGGAAGGAGGAAGGGAGAGGGAGCACAGCACTGCAATGAATTATTTGCATGTCGTACCAATGTGTTTGCCCACCTCACACCACTTGACCTTCTTAGCACTTTATTGCCTTCAGGGTCTTGAACGAGAGAAGCAGAACTTTGACAGGAGCAGTAGCCACATGGCATACCTGAATAGCGGCGCCAACCAGCTGCGCAGACTGAGGGCGGAGGTAAAGCTGGGAGCGAGAGGGCAGGGCAGTGATGAGGCAGTTGATGATGGGGCTGGGAGGAGGAGACAAAGGACCCTGGGAGTGCCAGACGGAAGGAAATAGATGTGGGGAGGAGGGGAAGGAAGGATGGGGCTGCCCCCACAAGAGAGCCACAGAGAACCAGAAAATCTCTGGGCTCTCAAGAAGGGGCGAGAGTGAGGACTGCACAGGAGAGCTCTCGGGAGGGAGGGGAGGTGCAGAAGAAGGCATCTCTAGGCACAACAAGAATGCAAGGTGTAGAATCATCCAGAAAGAAAATCTCGCCCGAGACAAGCGTCACAGAAGGAAGGTCCAAAGGGTGTGTCCACAGAGCTGGTGGGAAAGAGGGCATCACATGTGTCAGGAAAGGATGCTCACAGCAGAGTGTCCCGCGAGAAGACAAGTCAGCTGCTTGACAGGCCTGTGAAGAAGCCAAAGCTGGACACAGAGAGCATGCCCCTATCTTCATCTGTAAGGTCTGCCTCCCCTACCGAGGATAGTTTGGTTGCTGACTCCGCCCACTACCTCACAGGGCCAAACAATGCCCCCCACCTCCAAGCCTACAGCCACTATTAGCCCCGCCCCCAAGCCCGCATCCACTATTAGCCGCACATCCAAGCCTGCAGTCATGGTTAGCCCCGCCCCCAAACATGCAGCCACTATTAGCCCTGCCCCCAAACGTGCAGCCACTACTAGCCCCACCTCCAAACCTGCAGTCGCTGCTAGCCCCGCCCCCAAGCCTGCAGCCTCTGCTAGCCCCCGCCCCCAAGCCTGCAGCCACTGTAAGCCACGTACCCAGGCCTGCAGCCACTATCAGTGCCAACCAGTTCTACTCCAAGTCCAGCGCAGATCGTCATACCACTACCACACCAGCGAGAGAAGAGGTTAAGGAAAGGAACAATGTCAGACACCATAGCCACAGCAGCAGTGACAGCAGCAGCGGGAAAAGGAGCTCAGACGATCCTTCAGGAAAGTCAGTTGACCTCTCGTGGAGCCAGCAGCAGGTTTCCATGGCAGCAGAAATGGCGGAGCTGTTTGGGACGTCGGACTCGGAGCAGGAGGAAGTGTGGGAGCAACCAGAAGGCTCCTTCGAGACAGCGCTGACCAGTGTTGACCTCACCTTGAAGAGTCGCGCCAGGCAGGGGGAAAGGCACCTTTCAGAGGCAAGAGATGCGAGGAACAGTCTTGCAGCGTCACACCCCTCGCGTCCCCTACGATGACTCCCGAGCCTGACCCCCAGGATGGGGACCAGGAGCTTGCCGCTGTGCGACCAGCAGCTGCAACACCTCAGCCTATGGCGCCCTCCAAGGCCACTGCACATCAGCCCTGGCGGTCTGGCCCCTCCCCCCGGGGAACTGATAAACCTGACAGCCATGGCATCGCGGTACAAGAGTGTGTCCGAGATTGACTCCAGGCCCGTCAAGAAGGGTAAAAAGAGAACCATAGCTCCGGCCAAGCCACTCCCTCCTCCGACCTATACCATCTTGAAGAAAAAGACCGAGTTTGTGCTCACTGGTGAGGTGGTGCTGATTTGTGTTGTGTTGATCTGTAGCATTGCAGGTCCCATCTTCTATGACTACATGAAGGCCTATCTCCTCAACGAAGAGCAGCTGGTCGCTAATGGATACCCCAGAGCTACAGCACAGGAGGGCACAGCAAGTATGAGACGAGAGATTGATGCATCTTCAACGATCCAACCAGTAGGGCCTAATGGTAAGCTGTTTCATTCCTCCCCCACATGTGCTCTATTCCTCCTTGTCCTCCTCTCCTACTCTTTCCCTCTTCTTCTTCCTCCTCCTCCTCCTCCTCCTCCTCTTCCTCCTTCTCCTCCACCCCTCCTCCTCCTCCTCCTCCTCTCCCCCTCCTCTCCCTCCTCCTCCTCCTCTCCATAGCCATGAGACACAGCTGTACTCGATGTGGCAAGCCGTTCATCATCTACAACAGTGGGGGGCTACCAGTCTGTAGAGGAATGTAGCTAACCACTTTGGGCGGCTGAGGAAGAGCAAAGGTTCTGTGTTTCTATACACATGTGCATTTGATGTAACGTGTCAGGTGTGGTTGTGGGATGGGTGTGGTTCTGGAGATGGGTGTGGGTTCTAGGAGGGGCTGGTTTTCTTATCTCCTGTTGTACTGATGATGTCCCCCGCCATTCCTTCCAGAATATGGAGAAGGTGTTGTTTCGGTGTTCTCTTGTTGCCAGGGGAGACGGGATTCTTTGGGATGTCAAGTGGCCAAGGTTGTTAGACTGGATCTGGTGGGAGGAGGGGGTTGCCATGGATACACCATTTTTGTTTTATCATTCAGATGCATGTGACAGCTGGAGAGCAGCCATCCCTGGAGTCTGGCTATGTGCAAGCCCTTCCAGCCCCTGCTGAGCCTGGATACACACCAGCTGTGTACTCCGTTGACTGCGAGATGGTATGAACAGCCCACCCCCAAGCCAAACAAATCCAAATCTTGGGTGTATGTGTCCAAGTCACATTACTGCCTCCCCCTGCCTCCTCCTCCCCCCTTGCCTCCTCCCTCTTGCCTCCA